>JAGPOW010000229.1:3075388-3094226 GCA_030014935.1 Caiman crocodilus
AGATAAGCATAATTTACAAAACAACCTTCTAGTCTCGCTGTGTATTCTGTTTTGGGAGGATGGCTCGAGGCCATTTATTAGGCCTTCAAAGAAATGGCTTGGAGTTATTTACAACACCCCAACCTCGGGCTCCAGCACTTAACCCCCTCAAAAAACAGGTAAAAATAAAGTGTGTGGGGGGAAAGCCTCTATTTACCCCAGGAGCGGGGGGGGGGGTTCCAGGGTCTCTTAGAAGTCCCCCCCACCCAAGCAGCACAGGGCAGTGCAAACTGCAAATATGCAGTGTGGGGAACATATTTTCATTCCTGCATGTGCCTGTTGCCCTGCCTTGGGGGTTTGAGGCGGGGTAACAGGCATGTGCGTGCTCATCTGGACGCACCCTATGAGTTTTACCATTGACTTTAGAGGAACCAGGATTCCCTCCTATGTACTATTGCTGCTATTGGCTGAGGGAAAACAAAGAAATAAAGAATATTACTTGAGCTGCTACTTCTTTTGTGATGCATAGATTATCATCAAGGATCTTGGTTTTCTCTGATTTAAAAAAAAAAATGCAAACATTTTTGATTAACCCCTGTGTGTGTGTGTGTGTGTGTGTGTATTTGTCTCTTTATAAATATGTAGACATAGAGGGGCACCAAGCAGAGCAAAAGGCACACCAAGCGGGGCAGGACAGGACAGGACAGAGCAGGACATCGGTGCACCAAGGGGGGCAGGAGTGTTAAGAAGCCTCGATGGCTCAGCAAAGGGATCCAGGCATGCCTGAGAGAAAAAAAAAAAGGAGGCATACAAACAGTGGAATCAAGGGGCTATCACCAAGGAAGATTATCACCTCCATTGTTTGGAACTGCAGGGAGGCTGTTAGGAAGGCCAAGGCAGAGATGGAGCTAGGGCTAGCAACCAGAATTAAGGATAATAAAAAGTCCTTTTTCAAATATATAGGAAGTAAGAAGAAAGCAAGTAATGTGAGGACTCTACAGTGATTGCGGCAAATAAAAAAGCTGACCTCTTTAATGAATAATAGAAGCAGTGCAAATTTGAGCTGGGCTTTTTGCCTCAGCACACATGCTCGGACATGCACTTTGTTGTGGAGCACATTGTGCCACTTGGGGCAAAATAGCCCTGCCTGTCTCCTCCTGGATCTGCAGTCAGGGGGAGCTAGAGCCTGGGGTCAGCACTTGTGCTGTCCCCAGCAGTATAAAAAGCTGCCCTGGCACGTAGCTCAGAGCTACTAGGTCTCAGGAGCTTGTAGAGCCTAGCCAATTGGTACCTGGTGACACTACCCCTTGTGCCAGCTGAACTGCTGAAGCAGCCCTGACAGTTCCCTGCACCCTTTACCCACTGCAGCAGGTCTGGCACCTGCCAGACCTGGATGGGGACTGCACAGCCAGTAGAGGCATCTTCCCCTCTGGGCTAGCTGCCAGTGAACTGTGGTTGCAGGGTTGGACTCTGTGCAGCACTACTGCCACATGTGCCCCTGCCCAACCATCTAGGCAGCTATTGCCTAGAAGATGGTCTAGGTGTGGTGGCCTGCTTTGAACTGTCAAAGCATGTCTTCTTGGTCCCATTTGGTCAGGAGGTCAGCCACAACCAGCTGAGTCCAAAGTGCCAGCTCTGAGCAAGCAGTGTCCTGCCACTGGCCTTCCTAAGACAAATTCTAGTGTTCCCTATTGGAAAACTGAAAAATCCCTGATTTAAAAAAAAATCCCAAAGTCACTCTATAAAATAGCCCCAAATTCACGTTCCTCCACAAGTAAAATGAAAGATCACTATAAAGAGAGAGAGAGAGAGAGAGAGAGAGGCAGAGGCAGCTATCAGTTGGACAATATTTTATTGATATATCTACAGTGTTAAAGCAAGTCTCATCATCAGGGATCCAGGTTTTCTATTTCCCATGGAAAAATGAAGAAAACCATGGATTCCCTGTTTTTATTGGAGAAAATGTGGATTTTTGTTTTTAGCAGAGAAATCTGCAGATTCTCCACTTTTGCAAACAGCTGTTGCAGACTGGCACAGCTCCAGCCTGCAGGATCCAGTTTCAAAAAGGGTGAGAAACCCCTTGCACTTCCCAGAGGGGAAGGGAGAGGGGGGAGGGTGGGGCCTGAGCCTCTGAGGCAGCCAAAGCCAGGCTCAGGCTCACACTTGCCCTCATCCTTGGATCATGGAGGTAAATGGGGCTGTGGGGCAGGGCCAGGGAAGATGGTTTGAGGGATGAGGGAGCAGGGGGTGCTGCCAGCAAATCACAGCTGGGAGCAGGGCCAGGGGGTGAGGGCAGGGGTGCCCCTCTGGGCGGGGGGGCTTTGCAGGCAAGCGATGCAGTGCACTGTGTGTTGGTGCCCACCATGTGCAGGCCATACACATGCTGCCTGGCTTCCTGCCCAGGGGAGAGGGAGATGGAGGCTGGCATGTGACCAAAGCACAGATTCATCGCCAGCTCTTCAGCCACAGTAAGGGATGTGAGCATGGGGTTTGGGCTTGCATACAGTGCTGCCGCTTACCTAGAGGCCCGTTATGGTGGTGACACAGTGGTAGGGCTGGGAATGGCTGCGTGCCCCCTGGCCACCACAACCCCGTGCAATGCCGCTGCTGCAGGCCACACAGCTGTGAGCACGGCTCCATTGCAGCAGGAGGTTTTGTGTGTAGCCATCACTGCTGACATGGGCAGCCCAACAGGCAAGTGGCAGTGGCCACCTGTGCCAGTGGTGATGGCCTATGACTTCAAAACCTCTGCTGCCACCAAGGAGTCATGCGCGGAGCTGTGCAGCCAGAGGCAGTGGTGTGGCATGGGTTGGTAATAAGGATGGCTGTGTACTGTCCGGCCATCACCACACTGCTGCTGCCACCTGGTCGCTGGCCACACAGCTCCAGGCAGAGCTCTGTGGTGGCAGTGGGAGGTTTTGGAGGCAGCGGCCATCACCAACATAATGGGCCTCCAGGTAAGTGGCAGCACCATGTGTAAGCCCAAGCCCCCATCACCCGTGTGCCCCCATCCCTCAATGTGGCTGCAAAGCCAGCCATGAAGCTGTGCTTGGGCTGCATGCCAGTCTCTGTCTCCCCCTCCCCTGGGCAGGTGGCTGGGTGGCATATGTGCAGCCCACATATGGCAGGCATTACCACACTGTTCCCTGCATCACTTGCCTGCAAAGCTTCCCACGGAAGGGCAACTCTGCCCTCACCCAATGGTCCTGCTCCCAGCTGCAATGTGCTGCCAGAGGCCAGCAGCACCCCCTGCTCCCTCAGCCCCTAAACCATCTTCCCAGCTCTGCCCAACAGCCCCACTTACCTCTGGGATCTAAGGGTGAGGGGCATGGCTACATGGTGGTAGTGCTTGCCCGCAAAGCACCCCCATGCTGCATGCAGACACCACCATGGAGCCATGCAGCTGGTTGTGGGGCATACTGCTGAATGCAAGCCCCCCGTTTCACCCCCCAGCCAGGCGCACATATGTGGCCTGCACACGGTGGTTTCACAGCACTGCTGCTGCTGTGCCCTGTGCCACTTACCCACAGAGCAATTCAGGTGACTGTGGGATGATAGCACAAGGTATGGTGGCAGAGCTGCGGTGGCAGCCTTCAAGGACAAATCTCCGTCAGGCCAGCCAGCCAGCATGTGCGTGGCCTACAGAGTGGCACCCCTGCCCTCAACCCCCAGCCCTGCTCCTGGGAGTGGGCACAGGGGCACAATCCTCACCTTCTTGAGCTACTCCCCCAGCACCTTCCTTTCTCTCCTCCCTGCCACTCCCCTCCCCCCACACACAGTTACCTGCTGGGTTGGGTGCCAGTGTCTGTATGACTGTGGGTGTGGGGGGCTGTTGTGAGGGGCATCAGGAGGGGTGCTGAGGCTGTGGGGAAGAGTGCAGGGCACCAGCAGCACTGGAAGGGGCTGTGGTGGGCCTTTAAATTTTATCACAGATTTTGGACTTTTAATCAGAATTTGCAGTTTTTAATCAGAGAAAACCAGAATCCCTTTTTATCATCATAATAAAGTGAACTCTAAATACGTGTTTCATGAATTCATGAATATATATATAGTTTGTTGCCCTCCCACAGGGACAATGGCCCCCAAACAGGAGTTACAGCCCCACCCAACAGGGGATTTGGCCCCACACAAGGGCTACAGCCCTACAACAGGGAGTTCAGCCCCGCAACAGGGGTTTTGGCACCCACACAAGTGATTTGGCCCCACAACAGGGGATTCAGCCCCCACACAAGGGGTACAGCCCCCCAACAGGGCTATGGCCCCCACATAATGGGTATGCCCTCCCTGTACTTACCTTAGAAGCAAGCATGGGGTGGGGCTCCAGGACCTCCTGGCAGAGACCCCCCAGACAGCACAGGACAGCAGGGGGGACAGAAGAGCCCAGGCTGGAGCCACTGAGGATGTCCCTCTGCCTGGCAGTGTGCTGGTGGGGACCCAGTCAGTCAGACAGCAGCTCCAACTGCTGGTAAGTGCCAGAGTTTTTGGTTTGTTTTTTTAAAACTATGGGGTTTGGGTCAAGGATCAGGGGGCTTGGGGGGCTGTGGGAAATGGGGTCAGGCAGGGCAGGGGTTAGGGCCTTTGAGGGGACTGGCAGAGGGTAAGGCTGGCCAGAGCAGGGGTTGGGGCACTCAGGGAGGTTGGCGGGGGGAAGGGCCAGCCAAGGCAAGGGTCAGGGGCCTCGGAAGGTGGACTGGTGGAGGGAGGGGCTGGCCAGGGCAGGGGTTGTGGAGCCTTGGGGAGGCTGGTGGGGGGAGGGGCCAGCCAAGACAGAGTTCAGGGGGGCTGGGGGAGTGGGTGGAGCCATCAGGTGTCCTCCTATGCCCCTCCCCCCTCCTCCAGCCCCCCCCAACCCCTTACTCACCAGCACTGGAATCCTGGTACTGAAACACACAGCTTGGTTTGCTGCCTGTTTCAGCACTAGGGTGAGAGGCCAACCACAGAGGTGCTCTGGCAGCCAGATCATCTCCGTGGAGGAATGAGCCTTCAGTTGCCTCAGAGCATGGTTCGGGACCATGCCCTGCTCTGTTTTTTTAAACTTGATTTTTTTAAACCCCTGGATATCTAGGGGCCTAATTTTATCCCGTGCTTCTAGGGGGCTGGCATGGGGCATGTGGGCCTTGCAGGGGGAGGGTTGAGATGGGACAAGAAGCATGCGTGTGTTCATCTGGATGTGCCCACTGAGGGCAGGTTCTGCCTGACTAATCTGTTTTCTTTTTATGATCAGGTCACAAAGTTCCTTGGATGTTAGAGTGGATGCTGTCTTCCTGGACTTTAAGAAGGCCTTGGACACAGTTTCCCACCACATTCTCTTAAAAAAAATGAGGTGACTCTGGCATTGATGTCTATACAGTCAGATGGGTGGCAAATTGGCTCGATGGTCACATCCAGAGAGTGGTGGTGGATGGTTTGTTTTTGACCTGGAGGGATGTGAGCAGTGGAGTCCCCTAGGGCTTGGTCCTGGGGCCTGTACTGTTCAACATCTTTATCAGTGATCTGGATGTGGGTGTGGAATTCACTGATGACACCAAGTTGTGGCACAAGATGGGTATGCTGGAGGGCAGGGACATAATCCAGCTAGATCTAGACAAATTACAGAGGTGGGCAGATGAGACTAGGATGGAATTCAATGAAGACAAGAATTCTGCATTTAGGTACTGCAAGGTACTGCATTTAGGAAGAAGGAACAACATACCTATAGGTCTGGGACCACCCCTCTTGTTAATACAGTAGCAGAAAGGGATCTTGGAGTCATTGTTGACTCCAGGATGAACATGAGCTGCCAATGAGAGGAAGCGGTCTGTAAGGCTAACCACACCTTGTCGTGCATCTACAGATGCATTACAAACATGTCCAGGGAGGTGATCTTTCCCCTCTATGCAGCATTGGTCTGGCCACAGTTGGAGTATTGCATCTAGTTCTGGGTGCTGCACTTCAAGAAGAAAGTGGCTAGCATTGAGAGGGTCCAGAGGAGGGCCACTCACATGGTCAAGGGGCAGCGGGGCAGGCCTTATGAAGAGAGGCTAAAGAGCCTAAACCTATTCAGCCTCCACAAGAGAAGGCTGAAAGGGGATCTGGTGGCCATTTACAAACTCACTGGGGGGACCAGTGGGAATTGGGGAAGGCTCTGTTCCCCTGGGCACCACCCAGGGTTACTAGGAATAATAGCCATAAATTGTAGTTCAGGAGACATTACTTTACAGTTAGGGTTGCCAGGCTCTGGAATAGGCTCCTTAGTGATGTGGTACTCTCTTCTACCTTGGAGATCTTCAGGAGGAGGCTGGCCAGATATATGGCTGGAGTGATGTGACCTTGGTTCCCATTCCTGCCCAGGGCAGGGGATTGGACCTGATGATTTGTTTAAGTCTCTTCTGACCCTAAGCATTACAATACTATGATATGTATATGTATATGTCTATATATATGTCTATATGTCCACATATATATATGTCTAGATATGTGTGTGTAGTGGTGTTTCATTTTAATCAGAGAAAAATGTACATGGGGAGAGACTTAAAATCAGAAAATTTGGGGGGGGGTTTGTCAGAGAAAGTGAGGATCCCTGATGATGATCTATGCAATGATGATTTACTCATATTGCAAGAAAAGTGCAACTGAACAAGAACAGACTGACATACACACACTGAGCAACCTCTCAGATTAAGGAAGTAAGAACCAACTTCATGCCAACCCATCCAAGACAAAGGTTGCAGCTTTTCACCTATGCCATAGAGAATTGTCAGAGGGTACTAAGGTGCCTGCTCCTATTAGAGCAGAGGTTGCATGGGAAGGGAACACAAAGGGCGAGATAAGAGCCCAGGTGCAGGTTGCCATGATGACTGGCTAATGATGGAATTGGCTGCACCTGCATCTGGTTATCTGGCCAGAAGAGGCAGAGCCCTAGGTCCATAAAAACCATAGGGCTGGGACAAGACAGTTCAGTTTCCTACTGGCAGCCAGAGTGAAAATACCTAGTGATGCAGCAACAGCCTAATATTCAGCACACAGGGCTAATGGGGCTCCATGAGCTCCGCAGGTACTCCTGCTCACTAGATACATAGTGCTGGGATGAAGTTTGATGCTTTTAAAAGGGCAGAGCACACCCTTGTCTTTTGTATAGTTATAGCCCAGAGGCTTGTATTTTGTTTGTTGTTCCATATCAACAATGGTTTGGGTGAGGTTATTTGGGGAAGGAGAATTGGTGGCCCACTGTGACATGGGGACCCTGGTGCCAGACAGGGCATGTTGTTTGGGGTGCACAGACCCTAGTGCCAGAGGTGTAGTGTTTGGGATGCACAGACCCCAGCACCAGAAAAGGCATGGAGTTTGGGCTGTGAGAGCCTGGCACTGAGGGGTGCAGAGACAAGGGCTGTGGACAGCCCAGTGAGGACAAGGGGCCAAATTATAGTGAGGCCTAAGCAAGACCATGCCAGTACCATCTACAAGACTTGAGGTGTGATAAAAGAGTGATTGGAGCCATGCATATTGTCCATAAGGCTGGGTTGTCCAGAGACATCTATTTTGAAATGGGACTTATGGGGCCCAGGGAAATCCATCAGGACTGTGCTCAGATAGGTTTAAAGGCAGCCTCCCTATATCAATTATTCTAATAAGATGTGGCAGGCAACAATAGAGGGTGCCCATCAGGCTGAATTGGCATGGTAGAGGGACCTTAGGGGTAACATGGCCATCCTTAAGAATCCCATCCTGTGACACTGTGACATTGGTTCATTGGCTGGAAACTCATCCATGCACAGGGAAGGAACCCATGTCCCTGAGAGGGAAAATTAACCTGTGGGCAAGATTATAGTGAGGGAGAGGTATTTATAGTAAGGCAGTGGGGCCGTGGCTTGGAAGGTTAGACTGATGAGGGAATTCCCACTGCCAGTGATTGTACAGGGTAAAACTGAATCCCCAACCCAGAAAGGTAAGGCCGGGTTAGCTAGGGCTCAGGCAGAGAACATGGAAGGTTGGAGACAGGAAAACTTTACCTAGCAAATGAGCATGGATGAGTTGGAGGAAACATGGCCTGGTTAGAGTGGAAGCTAGAAGTGGCAAAGGCTCAGCAAGAAATAGTGGAGGCAGAGGTGGCTGCATTAGGTAGCTGTCGGTACAGTCCAGCAAAAAAGAAAGAGGATCTAAACAAAATAAGACACTTAATAGCCATAGAAGCAGAGAAGACTCAGGCACTTGAACAGCTCATCACTCAGGAGGCTCAGAAGAGCTAGGAGAGGGAAGAAAAGCTGCAGAAGATTTCATAGACATTAGGGCTGGAAGGGACCTTGGAAGATCATCGAGTCCAGCCCCCTGCTCAAAGGGCAGGAAGTTAGCTGTGGTCATATGATCCCAGCAAAATAAGCATCCAGTTTGCTCTTGAAGGTGTTCAATGTAGGCGCTTGAACCACCTTTGGTGGCAGGCTGTTCCAGACCTTGGGGGCTCAGACAATAAAGAAATTCTTCCTTATGTCCAGCTTGAAATGGTCTTGTAGTAGTTTATGACCGTAGTCATCATCCCTTGGGGCGCTCTGGTGAACAAACGTTCCCCAGATACTGGTGGTCACCTGTGATTAACTTATAGCTGGCCATCAGATCACCCCTGAGCCTGTGCTTATCCAGGCTAAAGAGCCCCATAGCTCTCAGCCTGTCATTGTATGGTCTGCTTCCCTGACCTCTGATCATGTGTGTGACTCTTCTCTGGACTCTTTCAAGCTTCTTCACATCCTTTTTAAATTGTGGAGCCCAAAACTGGACACAGTACTCCAGCTGCGGCCTCACCAAGGCCGAGTACAAGGGGAGAATGAAATCCCAGGACTTGCTTGAGAAGCATGTATGGATGCAAGGCAGCGTTTTGGTCGCTTTACTAGCCACAGCATTGCACTGCAGGCTCATGTTCATCTTGTGGTCAATGATGACCCCCAAGTCTTTCTTCCATAGTGCTAGACAGCATAGCACTGCCAAGCCGATAAGGATGCTGCGGGGTTTTCTTCCCAAGGTGGAGAACCTTGCATTTATTGGCGTTGAACATCATCAGATTCTCATCTGCCCACTTGCTGAGCCTGCCCAGGTCAGCCTGGATCACCCACCTGTCTTCTGGTGTGGATGCTTTGCCCCAAAGTTTGGTGTCATTGGCGAACTTGAACAGTCAGCTTCTGACTCCAGTTTCCACATCATTAATGAAGATGTTGAACAATATGGGTCCAAGAACAGAGCCTTGGGGGACCCCACTGGTCACAGGACACCATGATGCGTGACTTCCATCAATTACTACCCTCTGGGTCTGACCATGAAGCCAGTTTTCCAGCCAGTGGATCATAGTGCAACCAAGGTGACAATTGGCCATTTTCACCAAGAGGTGATCATGGGATACCAGATTGAAGGCTTTTTTAAAGTCAAGATATATGACATCAATAGCTTCTCCCTTGTCCAGGTGATAGGTCACCTGGTCATAGGAGGATGCAGGAGATGCAGGAGGAGATGACAGCATGGGGGTCCGGTCTCCTGAAGCTGGCCCAAAGCAGGCAGAAGAACAGGAGGTACTAACGAAATTAGAAGTAGTGAGAAGCCTCATAGGAGTCCTCCAAAAATAAATCCATAGCCAGGAGAACTGGATAGAGGAGTTGCAGGAGGAACTAGAGAGCTGGCAACAGAAATGTATGTATGCATGCAGAAGATATTGTACAAGAACTGCGAGACAAGGTGCTTGAGAATCATACCCAGGCAGAAGAAACAGGCAAAGCTATCATACAGGAGATGAAATAGGTGAAAGTTTACATGAGAAATTACGAGGCGCTGCATGATCAAAACCTGTCCCTTGAAAGGGAACTAGAGGCCAGGGAGAGAGAGAATGATGGCTTACAGACTCAGTTACAGAGTGTGGAAGTGGAAAAAAAACAACTTGGGGAACAGGTACAGTTCCTTAAAACCCTTCTAAAAGACAGCTTGGCTACAGAGGCTGTGACTCTGAGAGAGGAGAGGGAGCAGTCAAAGCTTCAAGTGCAAACCCTAAGCCAACAAATTCTGGCCCTAGTGGTAGAAAATAAAATGCTACAGGTAGCAAACAATCCAGCAGCTACAAAAGCCCAAGATCCTGGAGACATCAAGGTGCCCAATGCAACAAGTATGGCCGCACCTGCTGAAACAGGACAGAAACCTCACATGTTAAAGACCATGAACACAGTCTGAGAGAGGTTGGAGACCCTGGGAGCCCAACTAGCAGAATACGTGGTTGTGGCTAAGTCGGTACACCTGGAACTGTACCATGAGCTGAAAGTATTGAGAGGGTCCTGTAAGGAAGTGGAGGTGCAGCTAGAGACCACACGACTAGGAGCCCTGAAGCCTCCAGAACAAGTGAGTTTCCCTGGGTACCTAGGCCCAGAGAATCCAAGAGAGGAGGCTGGAGCAGGGCACCAAGAGAGAAGTGCCATGGAGAAGGGATCTGCAAGGGCAAACCCTATGACCATACAGGAAGAGGTTCTGCCAGCCCTCCTAGAATGCTGGAATAGGAGATGGGACAATGGTTGAAGCATCATGCAGATGGGATGAGCCATCTAAGACTTCAGCTGGAGGAACTTTGTAAACCACGAACCAAGGGGGGAATTACAGTACCCAGACAGGGACAGCCAGTGGAAGGGGACGTGTTAGATATAGGGATGGCAGGGAAGGGTGAGCCAGCTAGCCTGAGGAATGAGACCTGTCAGCTGATTCGTCAGGGCTGTACACAGGCGACCCAAGGCCTAAGGCAACATGGGTCACAAACAAGTCCCAAGAAAAAGGGGTCAGTGCAACCCAGAAAAGAAAGTCGGGCCAAGGAGCCAGAAATATGGAAGAGGGAACAACCACCCAAAGTGGGGGAAAAGGCCTGGGAAGATATCTCAGATTTATGTGAATAATATCCCAGAACAGGTCAGGTGGTGGAATTTGAGAAAACGTATTGAAGCAAAAGTCGGGGGTGTGGCCTATGTAAAAATGTATAGGGGACCCAAAGGAAGACCCACCAGCCAGGAGAAGATAGAGTTTTGGAGGAAAGAATAGTCCCAGAAGGCTTGAGGAGACAGTGGAAGATCTGGGGAAGGCTTCAGGATCTCCAGAGAGCGAGAAACCCCATAATTGGCCCTGGGAAAAAGACTAGGGTATATAGGGGTTGAATAGAGACAAGCTAGAAGTGAGGGGGAGAAAACACCAAAAAGTAGGCAAGAGCCCCCCCAGGGGAGGAGTGAAAATATTCGGACTATCCCACAAAAGCAGCTTGATTTTTGATAGACAGCAAATATGGGGAGGGGGGAAGCCCCACAAGAGGGTGGGGTAGGAAGAGAGGGTGACCTTGGAAGGCAAGGAGCTTGACTGACCAAAGTCCATCCTACCAAGGTTAGCTAATGTGGGGGGACTGCCCGTGGTGGAGTAACTCCCATTAAATCCCACAATGTGCCTTGGGGAAAAGGCAAATAGGAGGCACCTGAAAACTTCCACCTCCAAGTGTCAGAATTGTCAGTGGGCCAGAACAAGAATTCAAGAGGGTCAAAATGAAGGAGGCAAGTGCAAAAGAATAAAGACCCACCCTGGTGAGTCTGGGTCTTAAGTGGGGAGTTGTGTTGCAGGGCACTAAGGTGCCTGCTCCGATTAGAGCAGAGGTCGCCTGGGAAGGGAAGGCAAAGGGCCAAATAAGAGCCCAGGTGCAGATTGCTATGACAACTGGCTAATGAGGGAATTGGCCACAACTGTACCTTGTTAGCTGGCCAGAAGAGGCAGGGCCCTAGGCCCATATAAACCCTAGAGCTGGGACCAGACAGGTCAGTTCCCTGCTGGCAGCCAGAGGGGAAGGAGCCTCCAGGGAGGAATTGCCCAGTGATGCAGCAATGGCTTAATATACTGCACCCAGGGCTAATGGGGCTCCACAGGGTCCACAGGTACCCTTGCACAGTAGATACTCTGTGCTGGGGATGAAGTTCTATGCTTTTAAAGGGGCAGGAGACACCCTTGTCTTTTGTATTATGCTATAGCCCAGGGGCTTGTATTTTGTTTGGTGTTCCATTACACTGGTGGTTTGCGTGAGGCTATTTGGGGAAGGAGGAAGCCTCATTGGGGCCTGCTGCGGTGTGGGGTCCCTGGCACCAGAGAGGGCACGATGTTGGGGGTGCACAGACCCCAGTGCCTATGGGCACAGTGACAAGGCTGCAGAGAACCTAATGAGGACAAGGGGACAAATTATAATGAGGCCTAGGCAAGACAATGCTAGTACCATCTGTGAGGCTTGGGATGTGGTAAAGGAGTGGTTGGTGCCACACATATAACCCATAAGGCTGGGTTGTCCAGAGACTTCTTTTTTGAAATGGGATTTATGGGGCCCAGAGAAATCCATCAGGACCATGCTCGGATAGGCTTAAAAGCAGCCTTCCTATATCAATTATTTCAACAAGATGCAATGGGCAAGATTAGAGGGTGCCTGTGATGCTGAATTGGCACGGTTGAGGGGACTTGGGGCTATCATGGCTATCCTTAAGGACTCCATCCCATGACAAGAATCCAAGTGGAAATTAAACATCCTGGGATGGAATCCCACTGTCTATTCACCCAAATCTTAGGTACTTGAGGGTTACCTTCAGTATCTCCATGAACTACTGGCAGAAAATGATTTGTCCTTTGTGAGATTTACTGTATTAGGGTTAGCTGAATACCAATGGAAGGGGGAAAAAAAACAATGTTTGTGAATATTCATTTTAAAGCATTGTTTGGTTCAACCATTTCTGTAGAATTTTTTCTTTCTTATTTAATTTATAAACTTTCATGGAAACACCTACCTGAAAGTTAATGCAATATCTATTCTTCAATGAATACTAATTGATGTATATACATATGAATAGGCATTAACAAAAATGTGAGCAAAAATATTAATTTGTGAACCAAAAATCTGATTTCTTCCTTACTCTTGATTCACAATACATTGTTTAAAAATTCAGAGTTTTTAACCAAAGAAAATGCATTACTAGTATTTCTAACTGTATGCTGAGCAATCTAGCTCATGTACAGAAACTATTTAGCTGTTTTAACCACAGTACTCTGCCCAGGTTCATGCCATACCATTCCTTCCAGGGCAAAGTGACAAGCCAACACAGTTTTACTATGAGTACTTAAAATTCAAGATATCCTGCTGGATGTGCCTTAACCCAGCTCTCCATTTTGCTGTCTAGATGAACTCTCTATGATGGTAAAGAATACGCAATGGTTATAAAGAACAGGTACGCCAAATTAACATTTCATAAGAAATCTTTAAAATGCTTAAAAGTACTAAATAAGTGAATTATTACATAAAATAACAAGTTTAATTTTTGTGGTGATTTATTTGTCATTCATGATTTTTTTTTTTTTAAATGTCTGTATTAGTAAGAAACAAGGATTTCTCCCCTAATTTTTAACAAGAGAAACATAAGAAGCTGGATATTAGACTTGCAGGAACCTCTTGAGTCATCAAGTCCAATTCCTAATGTTGAAAGCAATATAATCACTTTCATAAAGTGATTTAGTTGTAAAATTAACATAGACATCCAAGCAATGCATTTGAAAATACCTGACATGAGCTGTATTAATATGCACTTAGAATATATTCACTTAAGAGATTGTATTTGATTGTCTTGTAAAGGATTCCCTGAAGAAATTATTATTATTATTATTATTATTTTATTTATTTATTTATTTATTTTACTCAGGAAGACTGCTGTAAATGTTTATCTGAGCTCTGCTTGAGAAGTGTTTTTGCCCCTTCCAGAAGGGTTGATGAGAATAGATGGAAATTCTAAGGCCATTGTGAAAGAAATGACCAGAGAGCAATTATAGGTTGAAAACAGACAGTAGCATTAATGTAGTGCAAAGTGATACTTAACTATTCAGAAGGATTTTTCTGATTGTTAGAGGACAGGGATGCAAAACAGTCCACAGCAGGTCAGAATAAATCTGATAAACAGACGCTAATATAAAAAATGCTGATATAAAATTTGCATAGCTTTTGTTGAAGTTCTGCTGCACGTGATATTAAAACCAATTTACTCATATTTTTCATTACATAATGATTATGATTTTATCTGTAGACCATAATTAATACATGATGGGAAGATTCCTGCAGTTAAAATACATTATAAGCTATCAGAGCTGGAAACAAACACAGCATGATTTTGCAGGGTTTTTTGGGTTTTTTTTTACACTAGAATAATACTTTCTTCTTTTATTTTTTCAGTTTCCAAATATCCAGAAATAGTGAGAAAAAACACACTGCAGTAATACAAGGCATGTACTGAAGAAAAGGTACACATGCCAAAAGGTAAAGGAGAAAGGAGGTATTTTATTTGAAATATGTTTTCTGAAAAAAATACTTTTTTTTAATTAACAAATGACCCATACAATTTAAATATTATTCACTATTTCTGCTGAGAGCTGGAGCAGTAAAAGTTGGATGAAAATATTTTTATCTGACCATATTCTGTTTAATGTATGCCTAAAACATCCTGAATAGTAATCATTTAAGCACAGTCAAACACTCATCTTTCATGTCCCTTAACTTGCTTCTAACTATACATGAATCTGTGTACGTCAGTCAGTATGTTTGCTCCTCACTCTACTGTCTGTCAGAAATAATCAGCTCACTGCCTCACATTTACTCAGGTGCAAATAAGAGCCATGCTTGCCATATGAATAACAGGGGAAGCATCTACAGAGTACTAACCATTTAAATTAAAGCACTATAAATAGACCAAAGATGCATGCAGATGTGTAAACAAATGTTCAGTCAAAACCTAGATAAATGCTGGTTTTTGTAATAGGTAATTCTGTCTGATATTTCATATACCTATTAAGTGGAAAAAACCTTTCCCAATAGAGAAAATTGGTTTTGTTATGAAGCAGGTGATAAACTGACAAAAATAATGATTAAACTTTTAGTAATGGATATTAGAATCATGAAGCCTTTGAAAATTTCATAGTATCTAGGGTCAGAAGGGGCCTAGAGCAGGCCATCTAGTTTGACCCCCCGCCAATGGCAGGAACAAGTGCCAGGGTCACAGGACCCCAACCAAGTACCTATCTAATCTACTCTTGAAGACCTCCAAGGTAGGAGCAAGAACAATTTCCCTAGGAAGCTGGTTCCACATCCTAGCCACCCTAACTGTGAAGTAGTGTTTCCTAACACTATTTGGCATAGTCACTTAAAGAATAATTAAACAATAGGTGTATACTTCAGGAAGTAATAAATTGTAGATTTCTTTATCCCAGCTAAAGATAGAGACCCAAATGTTTATACATAGCCTGCCCCACCAAGACAGAAACCCTACATGCCCCTGATTCTCAGCGAGGGTGCTGCAAAGGTCTCGCCCTATTATGAGATCCTTCTCAGGGTGTTTCAGTGAGCCATGCAGTATTAAAACTACTAGGGGTCTCAACCTGATTCAAAAGATAAACCCAGGGGATTTCAAATAGCAATGCATAGCATCAAAAACATTCTGACCTGTTGTGGTCTTTCTGAGTTCTCTACAACAAAAGAATAACTCCATTATTTTTCTGACACTATTATTTTTCTATGACTAATAGTTAGCATTTTCCAAGGGGTGTCTTGAGTGTAATGAGGAGTGCCTTAAGTATAAATACATTGAGAACTACCTAAATAGGCTTCATCCTACAGAGAAGACAGAAAAATAGTGAGGGAAAGGAATTAAAATTCTTATTGTATAGGTGTGGAAATGAGACAAAGAGATTAAAGGATCAGTCTTGCAAACTTTCTGAGCTATTAGGTGAGAAACTAAAGTTTCATTTAAGTGGAGCTGAGTAGGTTCTGAAGTAAATTGTCTAATTTACCTAAATGTTCAAGGTTCTTCTGGCCCATGTTGCTAGTTTGAAATTAGAATAGATTCTGTATTTTTTTTTTTTTTTTAATGGGTTTTATTCAAATAATTCAACAAGGAAGCAAACTGCTAAGGCTAAACTTCTGCTAAGGCTAAATGTATTAAACTAAGTAGGAGTTAAGCAATACAATTGTCAAACCCAGGACACAGATGAGATTTAAATCAGTAAAGTCAATGGGTTAAACACTGTTGGATTGAATTACTCAAGTCATCAAATTTATCCTGAAGATAATTATAAGTAAAGTGCAATAAATGATATCAATAAATAATAACAATAATAAACAATAAATAATCACTGGGCATGTCTACATGGGTGGGCTCACACATGTGAGCACATGCTATTACAGCAGTTCAAAAAGGGGCAGCAGAAATCTGAGCCAGGGATTTTTGCCTCAGCACACATGCCCAGACAAGCACTTTGGTATGGGACAAGTTGTGCCATCTGGGGAAAAATAACCCTGCATAGCTCCTCCTGGATCTGCAGGCAGGGGGAACTAGAGCCTGGAGCCAGTGCCTGTGCTGGCCCCAGCAGTATAAAAAGCTGCCCTGGCAAATAGCTCAGGGCTGCTTCCCCTCAGGAGCTTCTGAGGGTAGAAGGCAGGGGGAGCTGGCCATGCCCCTTCCTTTCCCAGGCTGCTGTTGCTGCTGCCACACCACCACCCCCATGATGTCCTCTGCCATACATCACTGCCCCCTGCTGGGGGGGAGGCCCCACTGTACCACACTGTACTGCACCGCACCCTAGCACTGCACCCCAGCTTCTGCACTTCTGTTTTGGCTTACTGCACAGCATGCTGTGAAGCCATTGCTGGGGGACAGCCCAGGCAGAGGGTCTGCACTGCCTCCACACCCCTCCCTCACCACCACTGCTGGCACCTAAGGGTGCCTTGCTTGCTCCAGCTGCTTCAGGCAGACTACTGTCTGCCTTTACCTGAAACCTGTCTTGGGTGGCTAACCTGGATGGCTGCAGCTGCAGGTAAGTAATTGGTGTGTGTGCACAACACAAGGGTTTAATCAGTCCTAAATTGAAGTGGTGTGTTTTGTTTTTTGTTTTTTTGTTTTTTGTTTTTTTTGTTTTTAAAAACCCACCACTTCAATTTAGAGCCCCCCTTTCATCCACACACCCAAGTAGTGGTAGATGACAGAACCAGGAACAACAGTCTCAAGTTGCAGGCAGGGAAGTTTAGGTTTGATATTAGGAAGAATGTTCTCACTAGGAGGGTAGTAAAACAATGGAACAAGTTACCCACAGAGGTATTGGAAGCTCCATCCTTGGAGTTTTTCAAAACCCAGCTAGACAAAACTTTGTCTGGGATGATCTAGTTGGAGATAGTCCTGCTTTGAGCAGGGGCTGGACTAAATGATCTCCTGAGTTCTCTCCTAACTCAACTTTTTTTATGATTCTATTTTTAGTAATTCTCCCTCACCCCCACCTCCATCCAACATTAAATTTGGTGACGGGAACTGGGAGGGCATCACCCCTTGGGTTCCAGAGCTATGACAGTAGACATTGGGTGATTCTACATGAACAGTACTATGCAGTGGTTACTGCACAATTATTTAGTACTTGTATAAGTACTCTGTAAGTGCACAGTAACAAGAATTAGTGTGTAGTAGTACCAGCAAATGCCTTTTAAGTGATGCTACTGCTCTGTAGTCTAATACTTCTTCACAGTAGCATCTCAATGTGGATTTTGCTGTGCAACGTTAGTACATGGTAGTATCAGGCTATTTCTCAGTCAGAGTCTTGTTTAGATGCTCCCACAGCAAAACTGTTGCCAAAACTGTTGCCAAAGGGTTCACTGGGCTTGGCTTGCATCACACAACACCACACAGTACCCATCCCCTCTCTGCCACCATGGATCATCCGGTGCAAGTCACTATCCTCATTTACATTATTTTTCTCATTTAACATCTGTATTAAATGCTTTGGGGAGGGAGGGAGAGGGGTGGCTAGGCACATTATAAAACTAAGAGTCAAGCCAAACAGGAAGTCTGTATAGAGATGAGAACAGAACCCACATCTCAGAATACCACTTTCTGAATTTGGAAGCACTTCACATATGTAAAGTATTTGGGATAATATTGTTTTTAAAAACTGGGATGGGCCCTTGCATGTTTGTAGAAATAAGCATATGCAAAGCCTTATCATTTTAAATGCTTTAATCATGCTAGTCAAATGACTTGCATCAGTTCATGCTGACCTTGGACCTTTGATTTTGATAGCCTTCAGCTTGTTATTTAGAGCAAGTGTCCTTTTCACTTGCTTTAGATAAAAGAAGTAAAAAGACACAAGTTTTTTTCCTAAATTATGAAATTGGTATTTGAAAAAGATATACAATGAGACAGAATAAGAGTTTAGTAAACCAAAAGAAATTGAAAATGTTAAGAAATAAAGTAAATAATCCAAAAGTACAGAGTCTCCCTTTTTATAAAGGATTTAGTTTTAATTCTTTCTGTTTTGTCTATGAATACACTCTAAGACAGAAATGTTGTGAAGAAACTGTTGGTACTCCTTAGCATTCTTCTACAAGTTTAATATAATCTTTCAGAAATTAAAATTGATTTTTCTGAACTTTTGATGTAAAGGCTCAAAGTGTGGTCCTTCTGTCATGGTCTAAGACTATTCATTATTGTCATCAGCAGAGTATAAAAAGACATGGGTTTTAAGAGGTATAAAAATGCATTGCCTTTTGGATACCTATCAAAATGCATCATCTATACCGATATCTATCAGAACAACAATAATTGGAGCATCAACCTAAATTGACCAGTCTATAGATACTCTTTCATTCTGTGCTGTGAAATACATTGCTATTCCCTAGACGGCCAAACAGCTAACTCTCCAGTTCTGAATAAAATATAGCAAGAGTGACTCCTTTTCATGGTCAAAAAAGATTATTTATTGTCCATAATTACATTCTGAAGGGTGTGTGTGTGTGTATGTATGTATGTATGTATGTATGTATGTATGTATGTAT
>JAGPOW010000229.1:3094326-3126002 GCA_030014935.1 Caiman crocodilus
TTTTTTTTTAAAGGTTCCTTTTACAGTATAACACCATATCAACTGCTTATATAAGGCATTTGTAGTAAATATGATGGATAAAACGTATCTGTTTATCCATAGAGGAGGAAAATTTTTATCTGATTAGTACAGAGCATAATAGCAAACCATCTGGAATCAGTATGATGCCGCCTTCACTGGTATTTCCAGAGTTTTAAGCATCAAAAGTGGCACATCAGTCAAGCTAGTTTGGCAATCCCAGGTTGTTCTTTCAACCTTCAGGCAGTTATTGTTAATTGTCAAGGTAACGTGGAATCCACTGGGGTATCTGAAATCCAGTCCATCATTTCTGAATGTTTATTGAACCATGGCACATTAAACTTCCCAATGAAAATGACATTTAAAAATTATATTAGGGATATGCTTTATTTTTTTTATTATTTTATTTATTTTTTTTTTGCTATATCTCAGAAGTTGTGGTATGAAAATAACAACTATTCCCAGAAATAAATTTACTCAAGTCCCAAAACAATATTTTGGTTTGTTTGTTTTTCTTTTCTTTCTAAAGTTGCATGCACAGAAACACTTAAAGATAGGTTCCATGCTATGATATAGATTTTTGTCAAGTTAAGTGGGGAACCTATCAACAGATTATCTTTCTTTGCCAGTATACCCCTAGAATCCATTGGAAAAAAAATTCAAAATATTGGTTATGTCAGCAGGAGAGACAGTTCTGAGTGGCTGCACAGCAGAAAATGAACAATTATGAGCTAAGATAAATTGGTCCTGGGATTTTGAGACCTCCTTTGTCCCCAGTGCCATTACCCACCCTGTGCACAAGACAAAAAAAAAAAAAAATTATTATAACTTTACAAACAATAAATTATCTTGTTTATTCTGCAATTATCAACTTTTGAATAATATATTAAATTTGTGACATCAATTCTTTTCATAGTAGTTTTATTTCTTCTTACCTAGGTTTAGAAGTTTCACAAATATCATCACAAACATAGTTGATGTTGGCTTTTATGTTATTTTATCTAAAATTTCAAGCTAAGTATTTTCTCACTTGATGAGTGCATCTACAATAGATGCTACATTGCAGTAACAATAAGCTACTGCACCATAGTTCATTGCTACCATGCAGTAGCATTGCTGTGCACTAATTGTGATGAGACACTACTGTGCATTAGTAATGAGCTACAGTGTAATACCATCAGAAAAAACATGTGGCAATGGTACTGTGCACTGATTACCTGGTTACTGTAAAGTCATTTAGTACTTGCACAAGGCAAGTAACAACTGTGCAGCCCACTGCTTGTGTAGACATGGCCAGTTTGTACAACTTATACTACTTTGAGCAATTCCAGTGCTATAAGGAACATTTTAAGTTGGTAATTTGGGGGCTTAATGGTTCATTTGGATGTTAACCTTTTAGATAAAAAAAAAAAGAAAGTTAGCAAAAGCACACCAAGTGTTGTCTTTATCTAATGCTCTTGTGAGAGAGCATACTAAACACAAATGTATAATTTGTTTACACATTTTACAAATATTTGTTGGTTTTAAAGAAGAACTCTCTCAGAAGACTGGGAAAGGCACTAGCTCATGTTCAGTGGGTTCATCTACATGTGCATATTAATGCAAATAAACCTAGAGTTTACTGCCCTTGGGTGCAATGGATTCATCAGTACATAGATGTTTGGGTTAGAAGAGACCTTAGCAGATCAAGTCCTGGGCAGGAAAGAGTACTGGGGTCAGATGACCCCGGTCAGATGACCCCAGCCAGATGCATGTTTAGCCTCTTCTTAAAGACCCCCCCAGGTAGGGGAGAGCACTACCTCCCTTGGAAGCCCATTCCAGATTCTGACAACCCTTACTGTAAAGAAGTTCTTCCTGATGTCTAACCTAAATCCATCACTTTGTGACCATTGTTCCTAGTTACTCCAAGGGGTGCCCTAGTAAACAAAGCATTTCCTATTCCTTCCTGCCCTGCTGCCATGTTGAATTTGTAGGCAGCCAGATGATCACATCTCAGCCTTTTCTTGTGAAGGCTGAAAAGATCCCAGGCCCTCAGTCTCTCCTTGTAGGGCTTTGCCTGTGGGCCCCTAATGGCCCTCCTCTGAACTCTCTTGAAGTTGTCCAAATCCCTCTTGAAGTGTAGCATCCAAATTAGACACTACTCCAACTGTGGCCTGACCGATTCTGCATATCTACAGTTCATTAAGGACAAATGCAAAGTGCTACACCTAGGGAGAAGAAATCACCAGAATGCTTACAGGCTGGGGGAGGACCTTCTTAGCAGCACAGCAGTAGAAAGGGATCTCGGCGACCCCGTTGACTCCAAGATGAACATGAGTCATCAGTGTGACCAAGTGATCAGTAAAGCTAACTGCACTTTATCGTGCATTAGCAGGTGCATGACAAAAAGGTCCAGGAAGGTGCTACTGGAGAAGAGGGGAGGGGACTATGGGGGGACCCTTGATGTCCCCACCCACTAGTCCAGCCCCCCTCCCCCTGCCAGCACCTGAAGGCCCTCAACCCCTGCCAGACCCAGCCCCTTTCCCCACCAGACACCCCAAGCCCCCTTGACCTCTGCTGAGGCTGGGCCCTCCCCTGCCACCCCCCCTGAGGCCCCGAACCCTACCGGGGCTGGCCTATACTCCCAAGCCACCCCCTCCATCCCTCCATATTTAAAATCCCCCTCCCAACCCATATTTAAAAATTAAAAAATAACCCCCCCACAACACTTACTGGCAGTTGAAGGTGCCATGTGGCTGACTGGGGCCCCACCCACAGAGTGCGGGGCAGGGTGACAGCCCCAGCAGCCCCAGCCTGAGCCCTGATGACCCTCTGCTGTCCTATGATGCCTGGGGTGGGGTGGGGTGGGGTGAGGTGGGGCTCTGCCAGGAGGCTCTGGAGTTTTCCCACCCCTGCTTCTAAGGTAAAGAGAGGGTTTTTTTTTCTTTTTTTTTAAGTGATGGTGCCTGAGGTTGTGGGGGTAGGCCTGGAGGCCTGGGGATGCAAGTTGGGTGGGTGAGGCTGGGTGGGGCAGCCACTGGGGGGTTTGGGGAATTGGGGGTGAGGCTGGGTAGGGCAGCCATTGGGGGGGGCTGCAGGAACTGGCGTGGGATGAGGCCAGGTGGGGAAAAATTGGGGGGCTGAGTTGAGGCATGTGGGGCTTGCCCCCAAGGGCTACCACCCACCTTGCCATTTGGCCCCTGCTGGGGAGGGCCATACCCCTTGTGTGGGGGCCATCGCTCTATGGGAGTGCAGCAAAACATGTATTCATGAATTCATGAAACATGTATTACAGTTCATAATAATGTATTATTATGATGAGACTTGCTTAACACTGTAAGATACATCAATAAAACATTGTCCAACTGATCACTGTCTCTGTCTTGCTCTCTGTCATTATAGTGGTCTTTTGTTTTACTTCTGGAAGAACATGGATTTGTGGGTATTTTACAGAGTGACTTCGGGATTTTTTAAAATCAGGGATTTTTCAGTTTTCCAATAGGAAACATCAGTTTCCTGGCCTTCCTGGTAGGGAGGCCAATGGCAGGACACTACTTGCTCTGAGCTGGCACCTTGGAACATCTGGCTGTGGCTGATCTCCTGGACAAATGGGGCCAGCAGGACATGCTTTGACAGTTCAAAGCAGGCCACCACACCTGAAACATCTTCCAGGTGATAGCTGTCCAGATGGCTGGGCAGGGGACACAAATGCCAGTAGCACCACACAAAGGCCAACCCTGCAACCGAAGTCCACTGGCAGTTCGCCCAGAGGGGAAGATGCTTCTAATGGTTCTGCAGTCCCCATCCCAGTCTGGCAGGTGCGCAGCAGGTCACAGCCAGGCAGCAGCCCCCCCACTGCCAGACTGCTGCAGTGGGTAGAGGGTGCAGGGAACTCTCAGGGCTGCTTCAACAGTCCAGCTGGCACAAGGGGTATTGTTCCCAGGTGCCAATTTACTGGGCCCCAGAAGCTCCTGAGAGTGAGTAGCCCTGAGCTACTTGCCAGGGCAGCTTTTTATACTGCTGGGGACAGCACAGGTGCTGTGCCTAGGCTCTAACTCCCCCTGGCTGCAGATCCAGGAAGAGGCAGGCAGGATTATTTTGCCCCAAGTGGCACAATTTGCTGCACAACAAAATGCATGTCTGAGCATGTGCACCGAAGCAAAAAGCCCTGGCTTAAATTTGCACCGCTTCTATCTGAGCTTCTGTAAGCACATATGCTTGCATGTGTGGATGCTCCCCTGGAGTTTAAACTGGGAGCAATCATCTCCAAGCCTATTCCCAGGCCCAGCTCCATGATTACAACTGTGGAGTGGGGGCTGGCACTTCCCTACAAAGGGAGAGTTCCCTGCCCAGTCTAGCACTGTCTGGGACCTTCCCCTGACTGGATGATTGAAGTTCAAAGCTCAGAAAGAGCTGCAGAGGAGGGGCAAGTCCCAGCCTTCTGCCCTGACTCACCAGTGGGGCACATAGGAGTGAGCTGCTGGCTGGGTATGGATTGGCTCTGTGCTCCCTGTCAGCCCCTGGAGGGAGCCTAGAATTCCCACGGGCTGGTGCAGGGCTGTAGTGGGCTGGAGCAGACTGCTGCCAGGAGCAGCAAATCTGTGCTGACATTCCCACATGTAGATGCCTTCCCAGAGTAAATTACTCTAGAGTAAACCTACCCCACCATATTTGAATGTGTAGATGCCCACTTTGGAGCTATTTAGGCAACTCCATAGTAAACACCTTGTGTAGACACGCCCACTGTCTAGCACAGTATGCCTCTGTTCTTGACCCTAACCATTGCTATAAAAATCATAATTATTAATAATGGCTCTGAAAAAGAGATCACACTTCCAACTTTTAGGCAAATCTTGGATCAGGTACTGGAATGATAGGAGACACATGGCTAAAGCAGGTTTTTAAGGACAAAAGAATGCATTCATTTACATGGTTAAAAGAATGAATATTTAATCAATGCAAGTGTCAGCCTGTATTTTAAGGCACTGTTTTTGCGTTGCACTCATCTGCCTGAAATCCAAGCAAAAGAATCCTTCCTACCTCATCTATCCTCAAGAAGTGAGGTAGTTGAGATATACATAAATGGGGACACCATTCTTTACTATGTGATTTTTATATTTTTTTCTTTATTATGCCACAAACAAAACAAAAACATGTTGGCTGAGTTTGTACATCTGTCTACATAACAGTTTTCTTTGACAAACAACAAAAAGAACATATTCCATTCTTTTTTTTAATTACAATTTTCAAAACGCATTATATTTTAACAGGCTCTCTTAGCTAGATTGCCTCATTCTGTCTATTTATGTGCCTGTCTCTCTTTTCTCTCTGATTCTGTTATACAGAGAAATAAAATAAAGTCAGAATAAAAGGAAACAATATGTAGCAGTTACGCCACATGCAAACCTACAGACACAACATAGCTGAGTTCACATTCAGAATGTAAATTTCAAGTTATATCTTTTCAGATGCAGAAGACATTCTTGTGGTTTTCTTTTTTTTGTGCATACATTCTACCCTTTAAAATCAAACGCTTGGTGATTATTTACCTGTTAAATTAATCTAAAATGGAAACATGTAATGGAAGTTAGTATTGATAGGTCTTAAGAGCCCATGTGAGCATATGGATTTTCCATCTGATTCACATGTGCATATATGCACTTACAAAACTCCTTATTCAGACCCTACTGAAGTCAACAATTGCCCAGGGCAAATCAGCCTGTGTGGGGCCCTGCCCCCGATTGCAAGGAAGCCAATGGCAGATTTGGTGAATCGGGGTGGAGTGAGCGACTGAGTAGCCAGCCATGAAGCTGGCAGCAGTGCAGAGTTGCCACAACCCCTCTGCCCAGATCCACGAAGCCCCACAAGGCATGGGACCCATGGTGGTCACCCCAATTCACCCTCCCTCACAGGGATGGCCCTGGCTAAGTATAACCAGAGTCTCTTTTCTTACACCTGGACTATTAGCTTTCTGAGGTTGGGACCATCCTAGTGTTACATTCCTAAGACAATAATGCTGTAGCACCTAGATGTAAATGTAGTATCAATAGGGTACATCTACACATTGCCCTATGGCAGCATTATTATTATTATTATGGCATGCTTTAGTATGTCCTTTTGAAAGTACTAAAACATGGTGCTGTAACTGCCCATACTGCACTGTATGATCTGCACAGTATGGTACAGTATGGGCACTTTCAGCACCATGCTTTAGTAATTCCAGTGTTCTAGGGTGTACACATGCTCCAGATACCCTGGGTCAATGTTCCCAGTACTTGAGGATCCCAGTGCTGCACAGGTGTTCCTAGGAATGTGGCACTGGGTATCTCAAGCCCTGGGAGAACCTGTGTCCTATTGTACCACAAGACCAACAGGCAGGTCTTTTTTTTTTTCCCAGTGAAGAGGATAAACTGGACCAGGACACATCCAGGCACAGTTGATCTGCATCATTTAACAAACCTGGGGATTTGTACACGTTTGCACCACAGCGCTGGATTCTGGGTGCTTTGTATAAACAGCAAAATGCACACCAGTGCTGAGAAAAAGGCAGTGGTGCACTTTTGAACAATACAATTCAAAGGTGTTTTAGTTCAAAAGCACACCACTGCCATTTTCCAGCACTGATACACATTTTGCCATTTTTACAAATGCAAATACAAACACAGAGCCAGGTGTATCAGCTTACTTGCAGAGCAGACTCAACTAATTGAGTCTGCTCTGATGTGCCAGATCTCTGTATGTGCATAAATATCCCCTATTTCTAGCCTCCGTGGATAAAAACAGACCATTAATTTGATGTGTTCCCAAATAGGCAGGGCTATGACTCACATGGAAACAGGCCCAGCCTTTTACATGCTAGACTTACATGACAGTTTAGGTGAATTAGCCATGATTGTTTCAAGGCAAAGTGTTAATCTGGAAAATTAAAAGGTGCTTAATGCGGGACAATGGGCTCCTCAGTCTGTAAGGTCTTAGGTTTGGTGTAAGGCATAATGCTGAAATTTGAACAAAGCTGGCTATCTTTGTGATTAATGTTGAATTCTGCTGCCCGGAAGTACTTAAGCAGGAGAGGCACCATCCCTTTCTTTCTTTAACTAGGCTCAAAAAGTCTTCTTATTTAAGGAGCTATTCATACCTCTTCCCTGTGAGAGCCAGAAGTAAACAAACACTTAAGTCTATTTAAAGGTGTTCAAGAAGGCCAAGACAGAAGCTCTCTAACTTTTGAGCTTTACTCTAATGTCCAAAGTTAGGTTGGGAGCAAACAGAATACATGGTAGCCCTTGGGGCAGGGGAGGGTTAGAGTCTGCCTGTATAGCCCAAACCTAGCAAGTAGGGGGGACTCACACATGCCTCAAGTGTGCTCCATGGACTCCCTGGGCTGCCAAAGGCTCCTGAGTGGAGCTGAATGGTGGAGCTATTCCCATAAGTACCACATTCAGAAAGTCAGCAGTACAGTCTCTGCATGGGTAGGTGGCTTAAGATGTTTAGCCAGCATGACATGGTGTTCCAATTTCCAAGTGCCCAGAATCACCTCACTTGCAACGGTATATGCCCCAGCAGCTTATTGTGCTCCTGCATGGTCCAGAAGTTGTTGCTCTAAAGCTCCACACTGTACTGAACAGTGCTCTGAGACTCATAGCAGACTGAACAAGTTATACACACTCAGATGTATTCCCTGCAATCTAGGACATTATACCAAGGGACCCAAGACAGACCCTAGCCACTCCACAGATGCCAGATTCATGGGCTATGGGAGAGACTGGCAGTTTGGGTTCTGTGGCCTTGTGTGTTGCGCTAAATTTAGGTAAGAAGTGGGGTTCATGGAAATGAAATGATAGTTCAGAGTAATCCAGTCTGAAATCTATTCCTACAGTGTTTAATACCAACACCAAGCATTGGGTAAGACCTTAGGTAAGACCTTGCCAGAGAAGCATGGGTCAAACTGAACAGACTGTGATTTAGATATAGCTGCTTCAAAACAAAACTATACAAGACAAGGGTTTTGGACAGCCCCCTGTGTTAATGTGTTATCCAGCAAACAGTACAGCACTTAATTGAAAACTGCAATCTTTACAAATGTCCAGACAAGAATCTGCACACTGAGTGATGATACCAGACATTGGTTCATAGCTGGCTGAAGGGAACAAGAGGGAGGGAGGGGTTGGAACCAGGGGTTTTACCACCTTGGGTCACTGAAAGTCCTGTGGGGAGGAGGGCAGGCCCAGTGAGCAGCCCATATGAGCTCTGGCAGAGGCCAGAGTGCCACCCAGGGAGAAAGGGTTGACTAGAGTACTACAATGCAAGCCATGATGGAATGTGGTACAGATGTTCATTACAGTGCTGTAATCTACAGTGCTGAAGTCTTATACCGCATCCATCCAGGGTTATCTTAGAGTATGAGCTACCATTTTTTATAGCACTCTATGTGCCCTGTTTGGTTATGGTTGTAGAGCATTTTCTCAGTGCTTGCCATGCAACATGACATGCTTTCTTACATTCAATAGTAATCTGAGACAGGGGAAGAATTTTTTTTGTAGAGAAGCAACTAATGCAGACAAAAGCACCTGCTGAGTTGTCCCAGGTGAGTTGGAACCCTACGACTTTTGCTCCTCTACTCTTTTCATTGGAATCCCCATCTCTGCACAAGGGTTGGGGGAACAGCTCCTTCATCGCGGAGAGATCAGCTAGTGAACTCAGAGTCTGCTTCTCATTAGCAGCACAGTTGAAGGGGGAAGTAGGAGTGACAGCCCCTCCCATTATGCCTCCAGCTCCCCTTTGTGGTAGAGAACATTTTTTTTCCTCCCCCAGGATATTCCTCCCCTCCCCAAACTATGGATAGTTTGCACTGTGAATATAAAACAGGTCACACAGAATGACAGTTTTCCTCAAGCAACTTTATCAATTGCTTGATGGACATAACATCTTCCAGGCACTGTAAAAACATATTAAACGGGGGAGATGAATTTAAGAGAGACACTATGCCAGAGACATTCATTCATTTGTTATATTAAATTGCCCAAATTTCAAGTCATTGATCACATCAAAAGTACTCTTCTGGAGGAAGAATTGAAATGTTTATAGCTCGCCAGTCTTTAACTGCCTTTGAGTGGGACTCCTCAGGTATATTGTC
Source organism: Caiman crocodilus (assembly GCA_030014935.1). NCBI lineage: Eukaryota > Metazoa > Chordata > Crocodylia > Alligatoridae > Caiman > Caiman crocodilus. The sequence goes on from JAGPOW010000229.1 coordinate 3,103,454, forward strand.
AGAGTAGTTTGATAGGCCCACTATTTTCCATTCAAAGACTTTTTGATAGGACAGAGGTTGTTTGTCTTTTCATTTGCAGAAATCCTTTCCTTGATTTCTTACTGCTTAACTTACCATGGGACCAGGCTGCTCAAGATTCCAAAAAAAAACAGCCATGCTGTGGGCTGAGGATGAAGCCATAGCAGGTGCACAGGTTAACAGTGTGTGTATCTACATGAGATGCTTTATTGCACATTAGATGAACTTCATGTGTAAAGCATCACTATATACACATGCACTTCAGTTATTGTACATTAAATAGTCTAATGTTCCATTTGCTAGTACCAATACATACAGGTGCAAGAAAAACGTTGCATTAACTTGTCAGACCTGAACAGTTAAGAGATGCCTCGGCACAGCTGCATTTAAGCACATTGCGAGTCCCTGGTGCAGGGATTTCCCCTGTAAGGTGGGAAAGAGTCTTGGTGCAAAATCAGAGCCTGCCAAAAGCTTGAAGCTGCACCATCGAGTGTAAATTATGCACATGTGGCGGTCAGCAATTGGCTCACTGGCCGTACAAAAGGCTTGGGTGGTACCCACCAAAATTGCAGGAGAGCTCGGATATGTGTAGGGAGAGATCCCCATGTGTACCTCAGAGCCACAGGGGGTCCTGATCAACCACCAAAGACTCCCCGTCGCGGTTTCCATGACATACCCCATACCCCGCATGAGTGTGAACATCAGTGTGTTTGCCTACAGTTTCATTTGCTGTTTGTCTACAGATTGTGCCTACACTGCATACCTCATGTATACAGCTTGTAAGTAAAGTTTTTTTGTTACAACTGCTGCTGCCTCTCTGCAACTAATTCCATTCTATCAGCGGCCCCATACTGCTGGCATTTCTTGGCTTCCACATAACTAATGAGCCAAAGTACACATGTAGACCCAGCCCAGGCAGTAAGATTTTGAGCTCTGTGTAGCTGAGACTGCCCTTGGAGTTGGGGCAGCTCTCTTCTGCTTCCCTCCTCCCCCCAGGCTCAGGGCCAGCCGTACTCTTCCTGAAGTAGGCAACAGCCCCAGAGACAGCACTACTCTCCCTGCAACTGGAAGGGAGCTGCCTCTGGAATTGGGGAAGCTTCTCCTACCCCCATGGGACTTAGGTCAAGCCCTGTGCCCCTGTCAACCCAAGGCTCCTCCAAGGGCCCAGGGATGAAAGCCCAGGGCTGGCAGCCAAGGGAATCTGGAGTTCCCCTGTCTGGTCTGCTGAAGTGGGATACAGCATGACACGATCAGCCTGGGACAGTTTGCTCCCGATGTGACTGCATGTGTAGATGTGCACCTAGGAGGGCTTTATGCAAATTAATTGCACGTGTAGACATATATAGTGAGAATAAGAAAGGTGGGTCAACATATCCAACTAAGTTCAATTATTGGGTTGGCCACAAATTGTCTATATGGCTTTGGTTAAGTTGCTAACCAGTTTTATGCCTGAGACCAAACTTCATGTACTTTTTCTCCATCAATTTACCTGGTTTGTCTATTTAGCATATCAGGTCTAAGGGACAAAAACTTCAGTACAAATACAGCACAATGTGGATGGGAGTATTGAGAATCACAGGCACTATTGTAATACAAATTATAAACAAAATACATGGAGTTGACAGGATAACAGGTTGGTACCACTCTTTTATTTAGGAGACACTTAGATGACAATAGAGAGAAGTTATGCTTGAAAATATAAACTTGAAACTATGAAAATTAGTAGAATAATGAAAACAGAAAATGAGTAACAGGGTAATGAACAGTGAACATAAACTAGGAGAACAAAAAGTGTGTATGCAGATGATGTTTATTTACATGTGCTATAGTCATTGTTATAGATAAAACTAATTAATAATCACTTGAAATTATAACTTGACAAGTCACACCAAGTGAGTCCTAAGTCCTATTACTGATGACATTTTCCCCTCATATTTCTGACTAATGAGGCAGAAGGGTAGCATGGATGTGTAATTATTTGTGTGCATATGCAATTATATTTGCACTCTTAGACAGAATTAAATGGGGGTATTACACAGCATAGTACTTAAAAAAAGAATAAGGAAAAGTAATAGAAAATAAGTGGGGGAAATGGAGAAAAAGGATATTACAATAATCTCTTGATTTTATTATTTTTCATTGTCCTAGGTTTCACTACAGTGAGAACAGCTAGATTATTGTTAACCCATGAGCCATCAAAATAGGTGTATATGTACCTTAAAAAAATGTAATACCATTTGCTTCAAGTGATCTCACCAGAACTTGAACCAAATAAAATATATCAAATGCACCTAAATACAAAATATTGGTATAAAATAAAAACAAAAATATTTACACATATTCCTTTAGAAGAATAGGTATGGAGGAGTTTATGATGAAATAAGGGAGGGACTGATAATGCATGCCATTTACATATAGAAAATTCTATATCCAAAGGATTTTCCTGTGAATGATTTTTATCCTATTCTAAAGGAATACTTCCATATTACTGATGGAAGTGAAAGCAAATTCAAGCACATGGCTAACTGAAGTGGTGAAAGGGAAATAAAACAGTAATATAAAAGCAAAGAAAAGCAAAATAAAATAAAACTAAAAAATAAAATTAAAAACAAATCCCACTTAAATAGGACTATTTGTGTCCACTACTAGAGGAAGATTTGATCCCTTGAAGTAATTAAGTCAAAGAAAAAGAAAAATTTCAAATACATGTCAATATAATACAAACATCTTCTTGTTTGATAAACTACTAACAACCAAGACATAACCCTTTTAAATTCCCAGCTTTTTTTTAGAATCAAATTCAAAAGGCACCTCATATGGGTTCTAGTCCAATCTTCTGAATAAAGGTAGGATTTAAGGTTCCTAAATCATTTTAGATTGATTCCTTACACATCTCCAATGAAAGAGCTTCCATAACTTCCCTAAAAACTTCATGTTATTGTTCTACTGTTTTTGGCTGCTTGTACAGTTTTTGGCTGCCATGAGGGGTTAAGTCAGTTTAGTTCTCCCTCAATTGAAACTGGGTTTTTAAAAGCACTGCTTCAATGTAGAGAGAATTAAACCTAACTTAACCCTCATGGCATGTACACAAGGATGGGGGCCCAATCCTTACCTGCCTTTTTGGTGGTGATAGGGAAAGTTGTCAGTAGCCCCAGCAGTTCCTGAGCTGTGTGGGAGCCCCTGGGGCAGCACCTACACACTGGCAACCAGCCTGGGTGGTCCTAGGGGGTGCCACAGCCATGAAGGGAAGCATCCCCCGCCTCTCACCCTGTAGCCAGAGAGGGAAGCACTGAGCCCCAGCACAGCTCAGACAGGCAGGCTCCAGGGAGAAAAAATATTTAAAAGATCAGGCTCTCCACCTTTTTTTTTTTCCTTCAGTGGAGCTTGCTTGCATGGGCTGCTGCCGGGTCCCACAGCCCCTGAGCTGCCCACCAAGCCCCAAGCATGTTGGCTTCCAGCACCCCATGCACTGTTGCACTTTGTTAAATAGCAAACTAAAACACCTCAGAGGCATTTTATTTTGCTATGTACCAAAGTCATTTAAAGCACAATACGCTGCCGAGCATGCAAACAGCAATGCTATTAAAGTGGTGCAAAAGGGCATTTCAGCTGCTTCAAAGGCCAAATCTATGGCATGTATGGCATGCCCTTTATGGTTAGGATTTTTCTTCCACCTGAGATTTAAGCCAGTTGATCTTTAATGAAGTTTAAACCCATTTTCACATACCCTGCCCTCTGTGGCACAGCAAAGCAATGTTTCTGTAAGTAGAGTCCATTATAGTCAGGAAACCTGTGAAATAATCAAGTTGATGGGAGCTAGTTAGACAACATACTTGTCTTAGTGTCTGTCATTGCATTGATGTCAAGCTAAAATGAAGTTGTCAGATTCCTAATTTCTACTGTTATTACATAGCTATTACTCCATTGTGTAATAGTGAGCCAACATTAAAAAAAATGGAACCTGAAATAAGAAACCATCCAATTTTGGCTCTGATTCAAACTGCACATTGTCAGTTTCTCTGAAGCACACTAAAATTTGGGGGGCTTTATTTTGTTTGGTGAAGAAACAGATGAAAAAGTTCGTGTTCTTCTTTCCAAAATATTGCCCATTCAAATGTATATTACCTATTACAAGTTCTGTTCTTCCAGAAAACTATCTTCTATTGGCAATTTTCAGCCAATACTCCTAACAGCTCTTACTATTAGAGTTTCCTTGAACAGTTTCTCATTTGGTCTGTTCTCTCCCTTTTTATCACTAGATTGTCCACTTACAATTTGTCTGGCACTTCCAACTCAGTTACTTAGCATTTTCATTCTGTTTGAAAAGATTCTTCAGAATACATTTTCACCAGCAGCAAGCAGAACATTTTCTTAGATAAGAGTGAAGTCATTCAGTGAAATAAACCTATACTTCAGCAGTATCGAATTGTAGAGTAGACAGTAAGAACAAAAGGGTAAGTGCACTCATTTTAGAAGTCATGAGAAGAGCTGGTTCAAATCAGGGAAGGAAAAATTTAGGAAATAATTAACTCAATTTTTAAATTTCTGAAAAGCATAACTATGCTTGTCAGAAAATGTAAAACTATACTATATTCTTTCATTCTGCATCTAAATTGAAAATTGAAAATACTTAGTTGTCATAACTAATGTTGATCATATCTGTGATTGCAGGCAAGTCATTTTCCTCGTTGTGCCATTTACTCATCTGTAAAATGGGAATAATTACACCTTCAAATTTTTAATCCCATTTGAGATCATATGATGCTAAGGGTGAGGGTGAGATTACATGCTAGAGTCAGTAGGTGCCAATTCTAAGGAATGTCAACCCGTGTTAAGGTTAACAAGTGATACTGATGAGTCACATGTTCAAAATTGACACCTTTTCTAATATGCATCCCTGTTTCCCACCTCCTTTAGTAGAAGCTTTCTTCAAAATTCACTACTTAATTGATTAATCCAGAAAACAGAACTGCTAAGGAATGAATACTTATCACAGTTTGGGATCTTAGAATAAGAGGGAGCTATACGCAGCATATTAGGCCATATATGTATCCTTCTAGTATATGGAGATCTCCAACCCACTCCTAGGTGATCCCCCTTCTCTAATGCGAAGGAAGAGAGAACTCTTAAAAGCCCCTGACACAGTTAACTTAAAGACATGATAGGATTTGATGTAAGATCCCAACAATCATGCTTCCTGCCATGCCACACATGCATGGCAGGAAGTGTGATGGTGGGTGTAACAGTGCCGCAGCTGCGACACGGTTACTAAAAGAGAAGGAACAGCTGCCGGGAATGAAGACAACAAGGAAGTTGATGAATGAACCCTGGGCAGCCAATACAAAGCATGAAAAGGGGAATAAAAAGAAGAGGAAACTTACCAAGGGCACCTTCACACACAGAGATGAAAAGGGGCTCCTATGGCAACGGAGCCCGCGAGAGAGTCCAGGAGATAAGGACGCACACCCAGACAACGAAGGTAATTGCAGGGAGTGAGGCACCCGTCTACGGATCACGTCGTACCTTGAGAAGACAGCCTCTGCGGTGAGTGAGGAACTGAGCGGTGGTGCGGAACCTTCCCCACCCCCACAGCTCTGAGGACTCAAAACTGGGGAGGATTCCCCGAGCCGAAGAGGTGGTGGGGGGGAGAAGAAGTGTAAAGTAAGAGGCACAGAGCAAGAGAGCGAAGGAGCCCCGATCCTAGCTTGCAGGCTCTATAACCCAGGCCCTGTACCAGAGAGTAAAGACAGAAAAAAGTGTAAAGAGAAAAGAAAATTGACAAAGCTGTACTTCGCCACCCGGCACAAGCCACAGCTGGGGAATCCTGGTGTCGGCATTGATCAGCTGCCAATGAGGTAATTAGCATCTGATCATTGAACAAATGGCCAGCTAGGGAGAAGATAGAGAGAGGGAAAGAAAGTAGCAGAATAGTGAAAGTAACAAAGCCATGCTCGCCAAGCCGGCACGAGCCATGGTTGGAGAATCCCAGGGTTGATAGCAATCAGCCGCTAACCCAGCTATTAGTGGCTGATCACTGAGAAAAGGGACAAAAAGGACTGCAGCTTTGATCCTTTTAGGTGGGTGGGGAGAACCCCATGGTGGGCACTCGGGAGGAGGGCTATTCCTGGAGAAAGAGCCAGGCAACATAAATAAAACATTACCGGTGAAGAGCTGACCTGGGTGTCTTCTTTACTGGGGTACCAGTTTCTAACAACTGTTCCTTCCACCTCACAAATTAGGTTAAGATGAAGCGGGAATTGTGGGGGGGAAGTTACCTGAAAACTGGGTACCCGAGAAGGGCACTCGCTCACAGTGGGATTGAGCACTAGGCCTGTGAAAGTAGGCAGCTGTTCAATCCAGCTTTGGATATGGCTGCTTTGGATGCCAGGGATCCAATCTGGAGCTCCGAACCAGGTTCCTGCTTTGATTTAGCTATAGGGTATAATGGGGAATCAATGAAATATCTATAACTTTGTTGCTTTTTGTCTGATTCAGATTAAATTTACATATATAGTAGCCTCTGCTAAGAGCATGATGCCTGCCAAGATTGAAGAATAGCAGTGCAGAGGTTCGGGGGGAAATGCATCCCAAATTCTTGAAAGCAAAACTCATGTCATGTCTATGTGTTACACCACAGTGGGGTGAAAACTGCAGGGGTGGTAGCCCTTGGTGAGGCCACAAAGGCAGCCAAGTTTCAAGAAGATCGGTGGAGGAATTTGGTGGGAACTGCACCTCAAGCTGCTGACAGGCAAAACTCGTGACAGATGATCCTGTGTGTGTTAAGGCGCAGTAGGCTGAAAACTTCAGGAGTGGTGGCCCCTGCTGAGGCCACAACTCCTGTCAAGTTTCAAGAAGATTGGCAGGCTTCATGCTTTTAGCAGAGGCTACCACCTCTGCAAGTTTCATTCAAATCAGACAAAAAACAACAAAGTTATAGATATTTCATTGATTCTCCATTATACCCTATGGCTGGATCTCTAAAGCCTCTCCAAAGCTTTTCTAAAATGGTTCAGAATCTCTGAACCACTTCAGAAAGCCTAACAAAGTTAGCACTTTGATCCAGATGTGCTGCTTTGTATGCTTCTCTGGATCCAAAGCACGGTAGAAGCCTCGCACAGCCCGACTGAGCACCAGATCCCATCACACCACATTGCAGGGGGAGGCTGATCCTGGGTTCTTCCTGCATCATCATGTAACCAAGGTTCCCTCTGAGCTGTGCAAGTGCATGGCTGTGCACAATAAAAAGTCTTTCCATGCAGTAACTTTTTAATGTCATGCACCCACCCGGAGAGGATCTGTGACAGCTTGTAAACTTTGGCCATGGAAAGCAGCAGAGGCACCGGGGCTGGTGTGGGACATTTACTTGTGGTAAGCTCCTCACTCCTCTGCTCCAGTTTACCTCAAGGCTAGCGCTATGTGCCTCCTCGCTCCATGAGGCAAGGCAGGGGTGGGGGCAGGGACAGGGGCTGGGGCAGAACTGAACACCGCTGGCTCTGGGAAACTGCTCCCTTCCCCAGTCCCTTCCAGCAAGCTTTGTCCCAAGCCCAGCACTATGTGTCTCCTTGCCCCACAGGGTGAGGCAGGGATGGGGGCTGTGGGCTCTGCCAGTCCTGGAAAACTACTCCTGCTCCCCAGCTCCAGAAAGCTGTCAGCCCACTTATGTCTGAGTAGAATCACAGCAGTTGGTAAAAATCCTACTAAATGCATACTGTTCATAACAAGGCACACATGATCTGCAGTCTCACTTTCCTTTATCCTGCACAATGATTCTGTCAGGATGCCACATCACCCTGGGGTTCCTTGAGATCCTTTTGATGGTGCCACATGATGCCAACACTGTTAGGTTTACCACCTTAATTCACAAGATAAACTCAGAGATTTCCAATAGAAATCCATAGCCATGGTCTTTCTCAGGTCTTTGCAAGAGAAAAGCTCCTCTATATTTTTTTTTTTTTTTTTTTTTTTTTTTGCTGAAATACAATGCATCTTCTCTGTATCAGTTAGCTGTTGAGCTTTAGTTAGTTACCTGCTCTAGTGCTGTTTTGGTTGTACAACACTGTGCTTGGTCTCCCTACAGTTTTTGGGAACGTACAGAGAAAGGCACCAACTAGGCTAAATTGCATCTAGTTTGGGCACTGGCTTGGTTAAACTGAGTACAATCCTATCATGCACCATACAATGTTATTTTTTTGATCTGTGTGTTATACTGTGGGGTGGACCAAAAGGGCATGCACTAAAAGGGGGAAGCAGGACAATTCAAGAATGGATGGAAGCGGCATGCTCACAGACTGAAATGGTGCGCTTACAGATCGCTACACCTTAGAAGGAACACTGCATGTAGCAAGCTTGATTCCCAGAACTCCCTCAGCTGGGAACTCCCAGTCAGCTAGCTGAAGTTGCAAGTCATGGGAGAGCCAATCAGCTGAGAAGTGTTCCTAGATTCTGAAACTTTCAGGAGTCTTGAAAGGCTCTAGTGTGCTCCAGAGGCTGGAAGCATTAGCCACAAATTCACTAAATGGTGTGCGTGCCCGCCTCTGTTCAAAAAGGCGTTCCTGAGATGCTTTCACGCAGGCCACTATGTGGATCGGCCTGGCCTCCGTGGGATGGTTCCCAGAGGGTGCCCCAGGTGACAGCTGCCGCTCCCCGGAACTCACCCAATGCAGTCCTACCAGGACCTTCAGCGGCGGGGTCCCGCTCTCCACGGCCTCCAGGGCCAACTCACCTCTGGTGGGTGGTCACGGGGCTTCAGCCTTCCCCTATACCCTGGCCAACGACACCTTAGATTGAGGGCTCTTCAGACTCTTAGCCCGGGCTTGAGAACTTGTCCCCAGGCCCAGTCGCCCCTGCAGGCTCCCTCACCAAAGCCTCTGCCGGTTCTCTCCCCAGCTCCCTCGCCAGAGCCTCTGCCGGCTCTCTCCCCGGCTCCCTCACTGGTGGTTCCCGTCCCCACTTGCCTATCAGTTCTGGTGCGGGGTCCGTAGCTGGGCCCCTCGCAACTATGGCCTTCCCCAACTCTGCTGCTCCTGACGCTGCCACCATTCGCTCCCTCATCAAATGCATCTCCTTGCGGGTATCTGTTGAAGGCCTCCAGCTGCAATCTGCTTCTGGCATCCCCTGACGGGGCCCCATGCCCTCGGGGCGGGGCCACGTTTTATATCTGCCAGGTGGTGCCTCTCCCTGACATCACCCGGGCCCAGCTGGATGCAAGCATGGGTAACGAACTGCATGGGTGGTTTCCCAGCATGCGCGCTTCTTCCGTCCTCACCTCCTGTGAAGGGTAAGTGGCTGCTCCCTCTGGATCTGGGCCGGGGTTCCCCCCTAGTCCTGGCGTCCCTGGGACATAACCCCCGCCCCTTAAGATGCCTTGGGGCGCATCCTTGTCCCCATCCAGGCCATACCTGCAGGGTCGGGTTGTCTCTTTGTGTGGCTTCCTTGTTACTCGATTTGTTCTTCATCTGTACACCTGGACAAGAAGTCTGCCACTGTATTGGCTTTTCTGGGTCGGTGTATTATGTGGAACTTATACAGTTGGAGCGCTGAAGCCCACCAGATAACACAGGCATTATCAGTTTTGGCTGTACTCAGCCATTTTAGTGGAGCATGGTCCGTCACTAGCGTGAACTCCCGGCCCATTAGGTAGTACCTAAAATGATCTACTGCCCACCGAATTGCCAGGCACTCGCGCTCAGTAGTTGAATATCCTTTTGTCCCTGGGAGAAACTTGCAGCTTGTGTACGCCACGTGTCTTTCATTCCCCGCTTCCTCCTGGGTGAGGACAGCACCCACCGCTGTCTCCAAGACATCCGTCTGTAAGATAAAGGGTTTTTGGAAGTCAGGGGTGTGATTTATAACATCTTCACATAGCTCCCTTTTCAACTTTTCAAAACTTTGCCCCATCTCCTTAGTCCATCTGACTTCCCCTGTTTTCCGCCCTTTGAGGGCCTCCGACAAAGGTGTTGCCAGCTCTGCGAAGTGTGGTACAAATTGCCTATAATAATTAGTCAGCCCTAAAAATGACCGTAACTGGTGACAGTATTGAGGTGCCGTGAAGTTGCGGATGGTTTCCACTTTGTCGGCCAAGAGTTTAATCATGCCCCTGCCAACTAGGAATCCCAAATACTTTGTTTCCTTCTGCGCCAGGGCACACTTTCAGGGGTTCGCCATTAGGCCCATGCACTTCAACTCTGTGAGTACGGCCTATAGGGCTCTCTTATGCTGATCCCAGGTCCGGGTGTATATGATTATATCATCTATATACGCCGCTGCATACTTGGCGTGGGGTGCCAGTATCTGGTCCATTAGATGTTGGAACGTTGCAGCGGTGCCATATAACCCAAAGGGCATCCTAATGAACTCATACAACCCCCATGGGGTGCTGAACGCAGTCTTCAGCCTATCTTCCTTGGCTACTGGGATCTGCCAGTAGCCCTTCGCCAGGTCGAGGATTGATATATAATGAGCATCCCCTATCCTTTCTATCAGGTCTGCCACATGGGGCATGGGGAATGCATCAAAGATGGCCATGGCATTCAGGTGCCTTTAATCTATGCAAAGCCTCAGGGACCCATCCGACTGTGCACTGGCACCAGTGGGCTCCTCCAAGGACTTCTTGAAGGCCAAAAAACTCCTAGCTTCAACATGGAATTGATCTCTCTACGGATGGTCTCCTGGAGATGGTGGGGAATGGGCCACCACCTTTCTCTTACTATCACCCCAGGGGCCATTCGTATAGTGTGGTACATGTCCTGAACCCAGCCGGATTCCTCACGGAACACTTCCCGGAACTCATTTATCAAACCCTGGGCTTCCTGTTGTTGCGTTGCAGATAATTCTTCTCCTATCCTGACTGGGGTTCCTACCAGAGAGAGTTCAGTCCCTCCTCCTAACCCCTGGGGACCTAGGTCCTCGTTGTCAGTCTCAGAAAAGGTGGTCCACCCTTCGGGTTCTTGCCATGCACGTAGGAGGTTCACGTGATAAATTTGCTTTTCCCTAAGGTGTCCGGGCCTGTGAACCATATAGTCCACTGGCTCTACCCGTTGGAGGATCTTGAACGGCCCTTGCCACTGCATGCACCACTCCCACGAGGAGTTCTCCTGGTGCTCCATCACTCATAGGCAGACCCACTGGCACGTGGTCTGCTTGGTGTCTCCATGGAGGCAAGCTGTTCTCACGGGGGGATGCCACCCGCTGGCCCTGAGGCGGTACCAAGTCTCCTCTGACTAGGGACTGGGCATATCCCAAATCCAGGATGGCTCACACGGGCCGACCCTCCAACCAGGCCTTGATGACCGGGTGTCTCCAAGCCACATCCCCTCCACCGGCCACATAGCTACAGTCCATAGGTTCACTGGATTCTAGGCCTCGCCGCCTCTCTGCTAGGGCGGTCCACCCTTCGGGTTCTTGCCATGCATGTAGGAGGTTCACATGATAAATTTGCTTTTCCCTAAGGTGTCCGGGCCTGTGAACCTTATAGTCCACTGGTCCTACCCGTCGGAGGATCTTAAACGGCCCTTGCCACTGCCCTTGTTCGGTCATCCGGGACCCAGAGTTCCGTTGTTGGATGCAGGCATTCCCTGGAGAAATGGCCCTTCTGCCCACACCGGAAGCACACAGAGTCCCTGGTAGCCCCTCTGTCAGGGGAACGCCGGCACTCTGGCCCTCTCACTGCTGTCATCAAGGGCCCCTGGCTCCTCCTCTCTCTGGGGTAGTAAGCTTCAGAGGCAGCGAATGCCTCTGCCAGCCTCAGAGCTTCCTCACAGGTCTGCGGGGTATGTTGTCAGACCCAGCATTACATCCGCTCTTCTAAATCATTCTGGAACTGCTCCAAAACAATCTGGTCCACCAATGCCTCTCAGTCCTGCCCTGCTGGGCTAACTCACTTATCTAGCAGGTCTCGCAGAAGCTGCAATACCGCTCTCGTTTGGCTCACCTTGGGTCTCTTCTTGGCCCGTAACAGGTGCCGGTAACGCTCAGGGTTAATCTCCAGTCTGTACAGGATGTTTTCCTTCACCTGCTTCTAGTCCAGGGCATCATCCCTTGAGAGTGCCCGATAGGCGGCTTGCGCCTTGCCTACTATTAAGGCTCCCAACTGGCTGGCCCAATACCTCTTATCGAGCCTGGTCATAAGGGCGTGCCGTTCAAAGGCCTCGATATATGCCTCTGGGTCATCATCCCTAGTCATTTTAGGCATCTTGAAGGATGCCAAACCATGCTGGAGCCAACCCTGTTGTCAGTCTAGCATTTGTTGCTGGGAATTCAGGATCTGTGTCAATGCTTGCAAGTTCTGCCTGAGGACTTCTGCGGGGCTAAAATCCGTGGCCTGCACAATGGCGTAGGTCGCCAGGTCAGGGTTCTCCATCATCCCACTACTGCCACCATTTTGTGCCTGCCTCTGTTTGAAAAGTCATTCCCGAGCTGCTTTCGAGCGGGTCACTATGTGGATTGGCCCCACCTCCGCAAGATGGTTCCCAGAGGATGCCCCAGGAGATGGCTGCTGCTCCCCAGAACTCCCCCAATGCAGTCCTACCAGGACCTTCAGTGGCGGGGTCCCACTCTTCGCGGCCTCTAGGGCCAATTCGCCTCTGGTGGGCGGTCATGGGGCTCCAGCCTCCCTCTACACCCCAGCCAACGCCACCTTAGACTGTGAGCTCTTCAGCCTCTTAGCCTGGGCCTGAGGACTCCTTGTCCCTGGACCCAGTCACCCCTGCAGGCTCCCTCATTGGTGCCTCTGCTGGCTCTCTCCCCGACTCCCTTGCCGGAGCCTCTGCCGGCTCTCTCCCTGGCTCCCTTGCTGGTGGTTCCTGTCCCCACTTGCCTACCAGTTCCGGCGTGGGCTTCGCAGCTGGGCCCCTCGTGGCCCCAGCTGCGGCCTTCCCCAACACTGCTGCTCCTGGTGCTGCCGCCATTCACTCCCTCATCATCCGCATCACTCCGCAGGTGTTTGTCGAAGGCCTCCACTTGCAATCTGCTTCTGGTGTCCCCCATCAGGGCCCCCATGCCCTCGGGGCCACGTTTTATATCCGCCGGGTGGTGCCTCTCCCTAACGTCACCCAGCCCCAGGTGGATGCAAGCATGGCTAAGAAACCATGTGGGCGGTTTCCTGGCATGCGCGCTTCTTCCGTTCTCACCTCCTGTGAAGGATAAGTGGGCGCTCCCCCCGGATCTGGGCCAGGGTTCCCCCCCAGCCCCGGCGTCCCTGGGACATTGTGATAAGAACCACCCACAAAGTTATTGCACATATTGAACGTGCCTACACATACACTCCATAGGGCTTTCTTGTGCAGCTGGTATTGTGCAGTCTAAACGACTGCGCAGTCCTGGTGGTTGCCTACATTATTTCTGACTCTATTGTGCAGTACCAATGAGCTTGTTGCTACTGCACAGTAACAGCAGTACCAGGGTTAGTGCCTGCCAATGCTACATTACTGTAGCAACAAGCTACATCACCATAGCTTGTTGCTATGGTGACATAGCATCTCGTGTAGACGTGACCATTTTGAATAATAACTCCATGCCTTATTCCTAATTTTATAACACCATTAATCATATTTATGTGTGGCCAGGTTACTACTTAAGATGTGATTAACCAGTTAGTTTAGTGTCTCTCAGTGCCTTAGAGAGGCAAAATCCCCTTTCTGACTGATCAGTGGTACACCACACCTATTGGTTTCAAGCTTGCAGGGATTAAGTTATAATATATTAAGAGGTACAGATGTTGTTGGGTTGCTTGTTTAGGATGGTATAGAATAGTGGTTCTCAACCTTTTTTGTACCAGGACCCATTTGTATACATAGATGACCAGTCCCGACCCAGTGACCCTTACACCTAACCTGTTATCCTCTGCCACCACACCCTACCTACCCAGTGTGTGGGGCATGGAGGGCCCTAAGCAGCCCGGCACAAGCTGGAATTCTGCTAGCCTGCAAAGGAAAAGCCAGTTTTTGACATTTTTTTCCTTTAAAGGAGAATGCATTTTCCAAGTTTTTTGATCCATTTTTAAAGTTTGTTCATTACTTTTTCATATATTCTTGTGACAGTTTTTGGATCACAACCCACAGGTTAAGAAATGTTGGTATAGAACATCTGTTCCAGAAAAGATGTTTGGGCTAGAGATATGTGGCAGGGAAAATATCTCAGAATAACCAATGTGAGGGAGAGAGCTTACTTTAGTCTGGATGCTTGATTTCACAGTAAATGCAATCCCCAAGAAACACATGGAGGGACAGGGTCAAATTAGACTGTACTGTAGCATATGAGGAATTAATTCAGAGTAGGATGGGAAGTATACATGCTTAACCCAGAAATCTGAAAATCAGTTCAGAAGCTGAAAATGACAGGAAAGAAATGACTGTATCTGGAATATGCAGCATTAAAACATATTGAATGTGCCTTTCTATAACAAGCCATTGTAGTCTGATTTTCATTGGCATTTATTTTGACATTTCATTCTGAATCTTTCATAAGAAAAGAGTTTATCTTCTTCAAGGCAAAATAAAAATACATTGTATGTTTCCTTCAGGGATTTTTGTCACCATTTTGCTCCTAATTTTTGTGACATGTTAGCTTTCCAAGTATGACATTATTTTTTAAAGGCGTGAATTAACATATAGCTTTTATAACAGCAAAAGTTCAAAATTCTCCCTGCGGACTCAGAGTATACAGAGCAAGCTAGTGGGATGTTTATAATATTCTGAGAAAGGAAAGTGTGTTATGGTGAAATTAATTTTAAAAATGCATTATTTTGTTCCTCTTAAAAATCATAAATGTTATAAAGCTAGCAAATTAAGGAATAAGCTATTTCAAGTCTACATTTTCTATTAATTTCATATTCAGAATATTTCAGTACTTCTGGGAAAAGACAGTGAGTCGTGTCTCAGTGGTGAGAACAATGATAGTCCATGCTCACCCAAATGTCATAAGCAAACCAATTTTAAGGTATAGCTATGGCTTATATGGTCTAACTTTCGTAAGCATAATTAATTATTCTGATCTCATCAGAATATTAAATTATCTTGATGCATATTTATTAAAAAATTGTGATATTTGTAGTAAAGCACTCCTTTTACTATTACACAGTTTATAATATTATATTTTCAGGAAATTGGTAACTTAACAAATAGGGAAATACCCTGAAGTGAAATTAAATGTTTTTCTTTAGCTTTAAAAACTTTAATTTATGGGTGATTGAAATACTTTGTACTTACATTCAAAATGTACACTGTGTTGCTTCATTCAGATTGGTCAGAGTAGAGATGTTGTTTTGCTTCATCTTCCTTTCTCTTTCTGTTTTTCTAATTGGGTAATTTTCCATGATTATCTGAAGCAAGTATAAATATGAAATTTTAGCTTGAAATTTAGCTAGGCATGTGACTTTTGATATTAAGATTTTTGCCAAAATAAGATAATTACATGAAGGAAACAAATATAAGAAAGCATATTTAAAAATTTGAGTGAATACATGCAGCAAATGTTTTGCCATCAAGATTATTTTTAATGAAAGTAGAACATGTTGCAGGGATACACTGAAAATCTATATATTATAATAAAGTGCAGAAAGGTAAACACAAATTTAGAACAAATAATCTGTTGGAAAGTCTTTTGAAACAGTGGAATTTTTTGTGGAAATATATACATAGTAAAATGTCGAAATATCACAATTACTTTCAAATGCAATGTTTTCAGGTCATAGGAAAATAGGGCTGGAAGGGACCACGTGATGCCATCTTTTCCAGCCTCCTGCTCAAGGTAGGATCATCTCTGTCTAAATCATCACAGACAAGACCAGGTTAGACAGACCTAACCTGCTCTTGAAAATATCCACGGAAGGAGACTCTAAATTTTTCTAAGTAATTTCTTCTAATGCTTGACCAAACTCTTTATCAGAAAGTTGCTCCAAATCTGCAACATAAAATTTCCTCTGCCACAGCCTGAGATCATTGTTTATAGTCCTGTCTCCTACAGTTACAGAGAAAAGTCTCTCTCCATCCTCTTCATAGCCATTAAGTATTTGAAGCCTGTTATTAAATCTCCCACTCAGTCTTCTCTTCTTCAGACCAAATAACTAGTTCTTTCAATCTTTTCTCATAAATCATGCTTTCCAAACTTCTAATATTTTTGTTTCTGTCTTCTGGGCTCTTTTGCTGCATCTTTCTTGAAGTTTAGGGCCCAAAACTGGGCACAGAACTCCAAATGAGGTCTTAGCAGTGCTGAATAAGAAATCACTCCCTTTGATTTGCAAGAGACATTTCTATTAATACAACCCAGTCAGCTGTTGTCCTTATTTGGAAACAAGACCAAACTTGCTCCATATTCAGCTTGTAGTAGACTGCAACTCCCAGATTTTTCTCTTGAGTATTGCAACCGAGCCAATTATAGAATCATAAAATCATCAAAAATTAGGGTTAGAAGGGAAGTTATCTAGTTGAACCCCCTCCTCAAAGCAAAACCATCCTCAACTAGATCATCTCATCCAAAGCTTGGTCTAGCCGGGTCTTCAAAACCTTCAAGGATGGAGTTTCCACCACCTCTCCGGGTAACCTGTTCCAGTGCTTTACTACCCTCCTAGTAAGAAAATTTTTCATAATATTATTTCTAATATCTAACCTAAACTATCCTTGCTGCAACTTGAGACCATTGCTCCTTGTTCTGTCATCTGCCACCACTGAGAAAAGCCTAGCCCCATCCTCTTCTGACCACTGTTTAAGTAGTTGAAGATTGCTGTTAAATCCCCTCTCAATCTCCTCTTTTCTAGACTAAATAAACCCAGTTCCCTTACTCTTTCCTCATAAGTCATGTCCCTCAGCCCCCTCATCATTTTTGTTGCCCTCCACTGGACCCTCTCAAATTCATTTGCACCCTTTCTCTGCAGTGGAGGTCCTAAAACTGAGTTCAGTACTCCAGATGTGGCCTCACCAGGGCTGAATAGAGGGGAATTATCACTTCCCTTGACCAGCTGGCCACACTCCTACCGATGCAGCCCAGTATGCCATTAAACTTTTTGGCAACAAGGACACACCATTGGCTCATATTCAGCTTATTGTCCCCAGGTCCTTTTCTGCAGAGTTGCTGCCTAGCCAGTCAGCCCCCAGCCTGTACTGATGCATGGGATTGTTCCATCCTAAGTGCAGGACTTTGCACTTGTCCTTTTCTTTTGGTCCAATCCTGTAACTTGTCTAGGTCAATCTGAATCACAGCCCTGCTCTCCAGCATACCTACTATTCTCCCCATTCATTGCCCAGTTTTCTTTTGCTTTTTAAGATAAAGCCTCAAATGAAAAATCCTCACTATAAAAGTTTCAACATGTCTATATGCCAAAGAAAATTAAGCTTTGGGTATAGGACAGGGTTGAGGGGGTTTTTTTTGTAGTTGCTGGAAACTTAAATTTTCTCATCTTCCCAAATCTATTGAATAATAAAAAGGTCTACACCCTGTCACTGAACATTCCTAAAATTTGTTCTTTAAAGTCATTAGCCATTAATTAACATGTTGGAAAATGGAAGAGAGACACAGGGTTAAATTTAAAATAAAATGGCTGCAAATATATTAATTTTTAACTTTAATGGGATCTGGGGGAACATGTATTCAATCACCACATTGGGATAGGTTTTGACAGGGTCCTAAAATGTCTAATTAAATGGCAGACAGGTTTTCTTTGTTTTGTTTGGGTTTTAATTCTGCTACTTCTCCCAGCTCCAGTACAGGTATTAGCCACTTTAACAAGGAGATGGATATTGTTTTAACTCAACCAAATCACATATGTAAATACCGGAATAAACTCTAAGGTGGTTATACACATTTGAATGTTCATGAAGAGTGAAAATCTTCATTTTTTAATTGCTAGACAAGTATTGGACCTAACATCTGCCCTTAATGCTGGTACTACAAGAGATAATGTCCTGTAAACATATTGAAAAGTTTAGCATTTAGACATTCATTTCAACCATGGGTCTACTCTCCTTTGTTCCTACAGTAAATACAGATACTGTGATACCTGAAATGAAACTGGTCTAAAGCCACACAGTACATTTGTGACACAAGTAAGATCAGAGATTCCATTAATGCCTAACCACTGTTGTACTTGTTCTCCTTATACAAAAAACTGCAAACAACCACACTTCACTCCTTTTATCTCTTCATGTGTTGCTTGATATATATGTCAAAGGATATGTCCCTATCCTCTATTATTATCTTCAGTGATGATCTCCTTCTTTCATGATTGTAACAACCTGTTTCCACATTTCTCCTTCCAAATGTTACTCTAGAACCTTGCCTCAAGGATTGTACCTGGATCCACAGAATCCCTCATTCAGTTTTGGATCTCTGCTTGTTCTGAACTATCACTTCCTGTTGTCAAAAAAGGTAGCTGTTTAAATTTCTTTAGTAACTGTCCATTTCCTCTGGGAAGGTTAAAGCTAAATAAAATGATTTTGCTCTATACTTGTGCCCACTGCATTCTTCCAGCTAAAGGAAAAGTTACATCCCCTGATGACCATCCCAGCCTTTATTGATTAAAAGATGTCAATGATTCAGATAATTATTCAGTTGCCTTCCATTGCTGCATAACTATCACCATATCTTTATCCATGAGATAGTGCTTCTCTGTATCTACTCCAAGAGTACTGATCAATAATTTGCTGTTGGACTAATACACTGTAGAAATTTACAAGTGGAGTTCCCTTCTTTTCCCTTCTGGTGTCTTTAAATGATACTTGAACATTTGTGGAGTACTTGCCTGCTACTGATTTAAAGAGATATCATGAATCCAATCTCTTGACCTCGACCATGGAAATTTCTGTTCCCTTTCCTCCTCCTCCCTTACATGTGACACTAAAAATATGTATGCCTCTATTTCTAAACAAGTTGAAATCAGTCAAGCAAGCAGGCCACACTTTTCGTACCCATCTAAAGCTTTGATTCTCAAAAAGGAAAGTGCCACAGACTCCATGAATTCCAATAGGGACTTTACTTTTGTTACCAATTTTATATGAAAATTGCAGTCTATCTATGACATTATAAAAGAGAAGTGAAAATCTAGTTGTAAAAGAATGTATGTAATACACAAAGGTTGTCTCCCAGCTACCATTTGTCTTATTTCAGAATAAGTAGCCCAGTGCTGTTCTCTTGCCTAATAAAAAAATGCTTTTATACAGTTATTATCTTTATTGTAAATGTCAACTAGTTGTAAATGGTAACTGTAATTCAGCTCATTGTGTGCCTTGATAGAAACTGAGTATGTATTTTCTCCATTTCACCTATTAAAGTTATTTCAGATAGTACCAGTTATGCAGTATTGGGAAATTAATATTTATTTGTCACAAAAGCTAATGCTTAAATAAATCCTGACAATACTTTTTTCCAGGGCATTGACTACATCTGGAATTATGGGTATGGTTAATCCTCACATTTTGCTTGTAGGTTTAAATTCAGAAAAGCCCCAAAAGAGAAGCTCGTTATAATAGCTTCAACAAAGGCATAAACATTTAAAACCAAGAAACAAAAATAAGATGCTTTGCAAGTCAGTGCTGATAAAAAGAAAACATTGCAATAGATTCAAGGAAATACACTGATGTTTATGAACCTGAGAAACATCAGTTCATGATTTGAAAAACAAAGTTTTTTTTTCAAATTCCATTCACTTCAATAAATGAAATGCACCTCAATAAATGAAATACCATGAAGAGTTACAATTTTCATCTCCCTAGTGGTAGAAAAGGACTCATAATATAGTATACTTTTATATAGTAGAAATTAAATGAAGAATATAACACCCACAATGATATGTATGCCACCCACATTAACAAGTATGCCCCTACTATTGTTTTCCCTTGTCTAATATGAGCAGGCCAATAAATACAGGTATAGCTCTACATGCATTAATGGAGTACAAGAGGAGAGAAAGTGAACAGAAATCCCATACAAGCTCCATAGAAGAGAACACCAGAAACTTTGAGGGAATGAAACATGAAGGGTAAGGGGATTTTATACCAATTTTACAGGGAATAAAACCAACACTGCTCCAAAAACCAACCTTCAGTTTCACAATAGCATAAAACAGATGGGCAATACCAGCATGTGTTATGCTACTGACACTGCACAATAAATGCAGGTGCCAAATGCCAAATGCCAAGTTGCTTTGCTGGATCTAAGGAGATATGACCTATGGGAATAATCCTGCTTTTCTTAACTCATTCAGAGTGAGGAAAAGTTGGTACCAGCAGTTTCATCTGGCTTGTCATCAGGAGCCAAGCCTGGCTTTGGTGCCCAGCCAGTCCTCCTACCTTGTTTATTAGGGGAATTTTAAAGAAAACATTAGAAAGTCATAATTCTCTAAATTGAACTGAGTGACTTTACTGTCTGAAGTTCAAAAACTGATTATTATAAATATGACAGTCTAAAAGATTCTATTAAATATAGGTATAATTAATATTCTTTATAAATGTTCCAGTGGTGTGTCTAGGACAATATATCACCATTGAATTCATTCAATATTTTAAGTGACTTAGAATATTTAATATGATAATATATTTTAAGGCTTTATTGACATCTTAAATACTAAGTGCTGGTTAACATAGTGCTATGCAAGATATATCAGTTTTAGGAATAAAATACCTACCAGCAAAGAAGGCAGTGAAAATCATTCTTCCTAATATCTAACTTAAATTTCCCATGCTTCAATATAATACTACTGGTTGTAGTATTGTCCTCTATAGCCACAGGGGACAATTTCCATCCTATATATAATGACCCTTCAGGTGTTTTAGGATTGTTTTAACCCCTTCGCCCCCCATCCCCAAAGTCTTTTTTCATCAGATTAAATAATCCTGATTCTTTTAGCCTTTCCTGAGAAGTTATGTTTCCTAGGCCTCTAATCATTTTTGCTGCTCTTCACTGGACTCTTTCTAATTTGTTCATATCTTTCTTGAAGTCTCACCGGTGCCATGTAGAAGAGCAGAATCAGGTTTTTTGATCTGCAAATGATCCTAATCTGGTCAAGTATGTCACTGGCCGTTTTTTGCAACTATAGAATGTCAGAGCAAGCTCAGTTAATTGAGTCTTCTGGAGTGTGGTATTTACCATGCTCTAGCAGACTTCAGTATCTTGTGTATCAGCATCCCCACATTTAAAAATGGTGGTGAGGGCACTTGAAAGCTTGTTTGATAAGCTTTCATTAAAGCACCTCAGCCACCATTTTTTAGGTGTGGGGATGCTAATATACAAGATGTTCCAGGTGCTTCAACTAGAGGGGCTTTTGGAACCACTCTAAGTAAAGTGCCCTGCCTCGCTCCCAGACTGTGTGTATAAGCACCCCGTGTTGCTTATATTTAGCTAATGGTGAACTGTAATCCACAGGTCCTTCTCTGTAATGCTGCAGTCTAGTCAATGTAAGATTTTCCAACCCTACATAGCTATGTAATCACACTATTCCTCCTGCTTTAATTAGCTACTTAATACAAAAATTGTATTTTTGGTATTACATGCAATATTTTATATGGTATTTTCTGGCTAAGATATATTTTCCCATGAAAAAGAAAGTCTAAAATTAAGGTTTGTTTTATATGTTTTCTTGTGCAGGGACAGGGACTCCCCCACCATGTTTCAAGACAGACTCGAGGGGAATGCCTCGAGATTGAGGAGGACTGGGTTAGAGTGCTTCTGGAGGGGCTGGATGTGTTCAAGTCAGCAGGTCCAGATGCTCTACACCCCAGGGTGTTGAGGGTGGTAGCAGGGGTTATTGTTGGGCCCTTGGCAAGGCTTTATGAGTGCTCATGGTGCTCGGGCCAGGTGCCAGATGACTGGAAGATAGCCAGTGTGATCCCTATCTTTAAGAAAGGGAGGAGAGAGGACCTGGGCAATTATAGGCACATCAGTCTTACCTCAATCTTGGGGAAACTCTTTGAGAAAATCATCAAAGAGCACATCTGTGATGGGCCAGCATCGGGGATGATGCTCAAGGGCAATCAGAATGGTTTTATTAGGGGCAGATCATGTCAGACCAACCTGATTGCCTTTTATGATCAGGTCACAAAAGCATTGAATGCAGGTGTTGCCGTGGATGTAGTCTTTCTGGACTTCAGCAAGGCCTTTGACACTGTCGACCAACCCATCCTCATTAAAAAACTAGGCGACTGTGGCATCGATGACTACATGGTCAAATGGATCCTAATTGGATGAAAGATCGTACTTAGAGGGTGGTGGTGGACGGGTCATATTCGACTTGGGGGGAAGTGGGCAGCGGAGTCCCCCAGGGCTCAGTCCTTGGGCCCGCACTGTTCAATTTCTTTAGCAGCGATTTGGATGACAGGGTGAAAAGCAAACTGTTCAAATTTGCTGATGATACCAAAATTTGGGGTGAGGTGGGCACGCTAGTAGAGAGGGAAAGACTGCAGAAAGACCTGGATAGGTTGCATGGGTGGGCTAACAGAAACAGGATGCATTTCAATATGGACAAGTGCAGGGTGCTGCACTTGGGCAGTAGTAACCGGCAGCACACTTATAAGATGGGAAACTCCCTTCTTGAGAGCATGGAGGCAGA
>JAGPOW010000229.1:3126102-3154688 GCA_030014935.1 Caiman crocodilus
TGCTGCACTTGGGCAGTAGTAACCGGCAGCACACTTATAAGATGGGAAACTCCCTTCTTGAGAGCATGGAGGCAGAAAGGGATCTTGGAGTCATCATTGACTCCAAGATGAACATGGGCCAACAATGCGAGGTCACGGTCGGCAGGGCTAACAGGACCTTATCGTAAATCCACAGGTGTATCTCAAGTAGGGCCAAGGAGGTGATCCTCCCCCTCTGTGCGACACTGGTCAGACCACAGTTGGAGTACTGCGTCCAGTTCTGGGCACCCCACTTCAAGAGGGATATGGACAATATTGAGAGGGTCCAGAGGAGGGTCATTCACATGATCTGGGGACAGCAGGGCAGACCCTACAATGAGAGGCTACGGAACCTGAACCTGTTTAGCCTTCACAAGAGAAGGCTGAGGGAGGACCTTGTGACCTTCTATAAATTTACTAGGGGGGACCAAAAGGGTTTGGGGGAGACCTTGTTTCCCCTAGCACCTCCCAGGAAGGGGGGGGATGCTATACTTCCCGAAGGAATAATGACTACAAGTTGTTGTAGAGTAGGGTTAGATTAGACATCCATAGGAACTACTTCACAGTTAGAGTGGCTAGGATCTGGAACCAACTTCCAAGGGAAGTGGTGCTGGCTCCTACCCTGGGGGTCTTTAAGAAGAAGCTCAATGCCTACATGGCTAGGGTCACTTAAGCCCAGTTTTCCTCCTGCCCAGGCAGGGGGTCAGACTTGAAGACCTACAAGGTCCCTTCTGACCCTACTTCTATGATTCTATGATTCTATATACTGAATATATGGAATGAAAATAATAAATCACTCTAATAAAAACTAACCAAACTTTTACACAGATTTGTGTTGTTTCCCAAAAATATTATCCTTTAGTAGGAGGGAAGGTTATGGACCAGAAAATATGGTAATGACATATTTACTATGGCCGAAGCTAATTGCCTGCTGATTCTCCCTTTTGGATAATTGAAAAATAATACAGAAATAAAAAAAAAAGGTCATGTCTTCTGCCATTACAGTTTGAAAGGAGGATGGAAGAGCCCCTCTAACAATATTGTTACATGCCAAAAATTGCTTGCTATACAGCTTAATTGTTTATTCTTGTCCACTCATTGTATTGTTTCAAATCATAATCCTGAAGGCTTAATTGAAGGCCTAGCTAAGAATAATATAATTTGGTGTGTGCATGTGTGTGTGAGAGGAGAGGGGTGGGGGTGTTTATTAGTGAAATTATCTTCTCCTGTGTTTTGTGTTAATCATCCCTTCTTGGGTTTTGTTCCCATTATATCTTCAATTCTGCAAATGACTGTACATAGCCCCACTGTTTTCCCCATGAAAAGCCTCTTTGACTTCAGTAGAAAGCCAAAGAGGTCTAGAAGTATGCTTACAAAGAGTAACATCATTTCTGGCCATGTATGTGTAAACTACTGCTCCTATGTTTTTGTGTTTTTTACAGTGCTACCTGAAATGATTCTTATTGAAAACTCTGGTCACTACTTCAAGGAAAATTATATAATTAAACTGTTTAGTATCCATGATCTACAGATGAAAGACACCGTAGGAAGGTCAACATACTTTTGTTGTTCTTAGGTTATTACATTTTTTTTAAATCTGAGGTGAAACAAAGCAAGAAGTATGCATGTAAAAATGTAGCCAGGCCTCGCATCTGATTTTCTTCACCATTCAGTATGTTCTTCCTATATTTTTGTTTGACTAAATTGAGTCATTTAGTAAGAAAAGTAGGATGCAGGTATTGTTAGATGTATCATCCTCAAGTACACCTTTCACCATGTGAGTGCTGAAGTCTCTCCTGAAATCAGTTTTGGAACACAGCTGAGTCCTGTGAAGATATTTCAGAAATACTGTTCCAAAACTAAACTTGGTCTTTGCAGATAAATGTTTCGGATGTCACAGTCACTTTGAGTGCATGCTTTCTGCAAGGCTTTATATATTCTGTTTGTTTCATATCCTATCCACTTGATTTCTGGTGAATAAGTTGACATGCATAGAGTTGGACAATTCTGTAAGATAAACCAAGACCTCTTACTTCATAAAATATTAATCTGTGCCACAAAATAACAACACATTTCAGTTTCCAGGCTCCAAAAACATAGTAAGTGTTATTTGTAATGCTTTCAGAAGAACTGTACAAAAGTTCCAGGGACACAGACTGGACTAAAAATGGCAGAAATCAGTCTTAAGTAGTTCTGGATCATTGTGCACTCAAATGTATATGAATTAGGTTAGCCTAAATGCATCAAAACTTTTGTACCATATCTCCTATCAGATCAAGTTAGGTCACTGTCCACTTGCGTGTGAGGCTCCTTTGTGGGGCCCTTATAATCCCAACTTGCAGGGAGTGCACTGGAACTCAGATTGCATTTGGTTGCTCTGGCCAAGCACCCAGTGGGCCTTGCCTCTGGGCTATCACAGAGCTGAGTCAGCCACAGCCTCATCTCCCATCTTATCTAAGCCCTAGGCAGGACAGAGGTAGAGTGGGGAGAGTGGGGCATATGAGCAGCCAGGTGGGGAGGCAGTGCCAGTGGTATACTTTGCATTCCTGGCCCAGATCAGTGTGGCACACTGTTGCTGGCTTTGGATTTAGGATACCTTGTTTGGGGCACAGTTGCAGGGCCCCAGCAGGAAGCAGGATAGGGTCTTAGGGGGCAAGGGAACAGCTGCCCGTTGCTTCATGTACCCCAGGGGAGTATGGGGCAATATGCCCTCCAGGGTTGCGTGTGTGTTGGGGGGAGGAGTGGGGGAGGTGCAAGCTCTCCATTGAGGGATCTGTCTCCATGCCCTGCTACCTTCCCCCTTAGGCCTCCATAGTGGGCAGGACCTGTACAGCAAGACAGAGCATGGCTGGGCTGGGAAGCTTCTTGCAGCTGCAAGCCTCACAACACCCTGGTGAAGTTTCTCTTGCCTGCCTGAAGCAGTGGGTGTGACAGTGCATATCTGTTCCCCCTGCTTCTGCCAGACAGAGGGCAGGTTGCCAGGGCAGTGTGGTGCTTGCAGTGACAAGGAGCTTCCCAACCTGGCCCTACTCTATCCTGCCATGTTGGGTCCCACCTGCTGGGCCACAGAGGCCCTAGTGGGAGGGCAGCAGGGCAGGGAGCCCAAGCCCACAATGGGGCCTACATCTATGCCCCCAATGAACTCCACTCCAGCCATCCTGCCTGCAGAGGCAGGAAAGTTGAGCCCCATGCTCTGTTATACTGCAGCAGCTGCAGCCTCCCATGAGTGGCAACCAGGGCTCAGGAGCTGCTTCAGGGAGGGCAGGAGGCTTCAGACCTGGGTCCATGGCCCCATAGCCCAGACAGCTGGGGGGCCTCTCCAGCAGACCTGGGGTCCAATAGGTTGTGGGTGGGGACTGAAGTGCACCAGCAGGGCTGGGTACTGTGGCTTTGGAATGAGCGGCCTGGACTTGCATCATGGTGACCTATGGGGGCAGGGGGAGCTCTTATTTTCCATGATAAAAAACCCCAAACCAAATACTAAAATGTATAAATACTCAGAATTTATTTTGCTATAGTGATTAAGGCACTGATAGGCTTCCAAATTGCTTTAAAATTATAAATGTATCAGTAAAACTTTGTGTTCAATTGATACCTATGTATAAAATGGTGTTTCATTTAAAACATGGATTTTAGGTTTTTTAGAGAATCTGTGACTTTTATCAAAGAATTAGCAATTTTTAAATGAGAAAACCAGGCTCCCTGTTTATCAGCAACCTCACCAGCTCCCCTCCTCTGACCCCAGAGATTGCAGCACCTGGGAATGGAATGGATTGCTAGAACAGAGGACATAACCCCAGCTGGGGCTAAATGAGCACTTGTCCCCACCAGCCATGAGCTCCAAGCAGCTGTTCACTTAAAATCGTAGAATCATAGAAAGTTAGGGTAGGAAGGGAATTCAGGAGGTCATCTAGTCCAATCCTTTGCTCAAAGCAGGACCATCCCCAACTAGATTATCCCAGCCAAAGCTTTGTCTAGCCAGGTTTTGAAAACCTCCAAGATGGAGCTTCCACCACCTCTCTGGGTAACCTGTTCCAATGTTTTATTATCCTTTTAGTGAGAAAAGTATTCATAATATTCTTCCTAATATCTAACCTAAACTTCCCTTGCTGCAGCTTGAGATGGCTGCTCCTTATTCTGTAATCTGCCACCACTGAGAACAGTCTAGCTCCATCCTCTTCTTACCACCCTTTAGCTAGATGAAGGTTGCTGTTAAAGCCCCTCTCAGTTTCCTCTTGTCTAGACTAAATAAACCCAGTTCCCTCACTCTTCCATGACATAAGTCATGTCTCCAACCCCCTCACCATTTTTGTTGTCCTCTTCTGGACTCTCTCCTATTTGCCCACATCCTTCCTATAGTGAGAGGGCCAAAACTGAACACAGTACTCCAAATGTGGTCTCACCAGTGCAGAATAGAGAGGAATAATCACTTCCCTTGACCTACTAACAACACACCTACCAATGCAGCCCAGGGTGCCATTAGCCTTCCTGGCAACAAGGGAACATTATTGGATCATATTCTTTTTGTTCACTATAACCCCCAAGTCCTTTTCTTCAGAGCAGCTGCACAGCCAGTCAGTGCCCAGCCTGTATCGGTGCATAGGACTGTTCCATCCTAAGTGCCGGACTTTGCACTTGTCTTTCTTGAACCGCATGAGAGTCCTTTTGGCCCAATCCTCCAATTTTTCTAGGTCACTCTCAATCCTAGCCCTACTCCAGTGTCTCTACTGCTCCCACCAGCTTGATGTCATCTTCAAACTTGCTGCGGGTACACTGTATGCCATCTTCTGGGTCATTGATGAAGACATTGAATGAAACTGGTTGTAGGACTTACCCACTGACCACTCCACTTGATACCGACTCTCAAGTAGACTTCAAGCCATTGATTACTACTCTCTGAGGCTGAAGCTCCAGCCAGTTTTCTGTCCATGTTACAGTCCATTCATTCAACCCATAGTTTGCCTGCAATGTTGTGGGGACATTATCAAAAGCCTTTCTAAAGTCAAGGTACACCATATCCACTTGTCTCCCCACATCCATAGGGCCAATTACCTCATCATAGAAACCAATCAGGGTGGTCAGGTATGACTTGCCCCCGGGGAATCCATGCTCACTGTTTCTAATCACCATTTTCTCCTCCAAGTGCTTAGAAATGGATTCCTTGAGGATTTTCTCCATGGTTTTTCCAGGGACTGAGGTGAGGATGACTGCTTTTTAGTTCCCTGGATCCTCCTTTTTCCCTTTCTTAAATATGGGCACTATGTTTGCCTTTTTCAAGTCATCTGGTACCTCTCCTGATCACCATGAGTTCTCAGAGCTGATGGCAAATGGCTCTGCACTCACAATAGCCATCTCCCTCAGCACCCTTGGGTGCATGCTATCCAGCCCCATTGAGTTGTACACATCCAGCTTTTCTAAGTAGTCCATAACCTATTCTTCACCACTGAGAGCTGCTTACCTCCTCTCCAAACTGTGCTGCCTGGTGCAGTAGTCTGAGAGCTGACCTTGCCTGTGAAGTCAGATGTGAAAAAGGCATTGAGCACTTCAGCCTTTTCTGTGTCCTCTGCCACAAAGTTGCCTCACCCATTCAGTAAGGGACCCACACTCTCTCTGATCCTTCTCTTGCTATTGAAATACTTGTAGAAAACCTTCTTTTTATCCTTCACATACCTTGCTAGTTGTGACAACAACTGTGCTTTGGCCTTCCTAACTTCATCCCTGCATACTCAAAACAATGGTCTTATATTCTTCCCTAGTTATTTGTCCACATTTCCACTTATAAGTGTCTTTTTTTTTTAATTTAGTTTACTGAAAAATTCCCTGCTAAGCCAAGCTGTTCTTCTGCCATACTTGGTGGTCTTCTTTTGTATTGGGATAGTTTGTTCTTGCACTCTCACTAAGTCTTCTTTAAAGTACAGACAGCTCTCCTGGACTCCTTTCCCACTCAGTCTGGCTTCCCAGGGGGTCCTGCCCATTACTTTCCTGAGTAAGTCAAAGTCTGCATTTCTGAAATCCAGGGTCTGTACTCTGCAGCTCTCCATCCTTCCTGTCCTCAGGATCCTGAACTCAGTCATCAGATTTAGAGCAATCTGTTATAAAGCACATATCAAATTTAGGCCTGATTACTAATGGCCACAAGCTAGTGGAGAGCAGATTTAGACTGGACATTAGGAAGAACTTCTTCACAGTTAGAGTGGCCAAGGTCTGGAACTGGCTCCCAAGGGAGGTGGTGCTCTCCCCTACCTTGGGAGTCTTCAAGAGGAACTTGGATACGCATCTAGCTGGGGTATCTAGACCCAGCACTCTTTCCTGCCTATGCAGGGGGTCAGGCTTGATGATCTATTGAGGTCCCTTTTGACCCTAACATCTATGTCTCTATGAATCTCAGGGTCATTGCTGCCAAAGTTGTCATACAGTACTGCATCCCCCACCAATTTATCCTGGTTTGTGAGTAGCAGGTCAGAAAGAGCATGACCCCTAGTTGCCCACTCCAGCACTTGCACCAAAACATTGTCCCCAGTACTCTCCAAAAGCTTCTGGTTTTCCTGCACACTGCTGTGTTGCTCTCTGAGCAGACATTAGGGTGGTGATGCTAGGATGTTAGGTGGATTCCAATGCTGTAGCCCAACCGGGCTGCAGGGTAAGCATGTCTTCCTCCACTGGCTTCCTGCATGAACTTTTGAGCAAGCATGGAGGGGCATGTGACCCCCCTTCCCCCTCCCCCCAGATCTGTGCATGGGGTGAGGACAGGCTGCCTCTGCAGGCTTGCCCTGGGCACCAAATTTCCTTGCTACAGTACTGATAGTGTACACCCATCAGTAGATAGTAGGGTGGGTGTACACCCACCATGTAGGGCCTAGATAAGCAAGGGTATAGTT
The DNA here is from genome assembly GCA_030014935.1 of Caiman crocodilus. Classification (NCBI taxonomy): domain Eukaryota; kingdom Metazoa; phylum Chordata; order Crocodylia; family Alligatoridae; genus Caiman; species Caiman crocodilus. The sequence continues at coordinate 3,132,999 of JAGPOW010000229.1, forward strand.
CCTTATCCTCAGTCATGTGTATTTTAATGTGCTAATTAGATTCGTTACATCTCTGAAATAGATAGATTTTCATCAACCATTAATGTTGCTGCAGATCATTATTAGTGATGGTATCTTATCTATAACAAGAAACCTCCTATCTATGTATTTTCCCACTACTATTATTTTTTTTTTGGTGCTTTAGGAAGCTTCTGTCTATAAAGGATTACGTCATTCTAAGTGATTTAATTCTAATGACTTTGTAAGTTACTGTACTCCTGGGTGGCCATGTTGGACCTGTCTTCTACTGTGCAGCACATGAATCACATGGTAGATCAGGTATTTTTATCACTAGAGGGAGTATTTGTCTTAAATTTCAATATTTTGTTCCTGTAATTTATTTTCCTACATCTTGCTTGTTAATTTGTCTAATGATGTTTAAAAAAAACATTCTAAAGTGACTTCAATTAGAAAAGTCATGAAAATGTATTTCAGTGTGTATACTGTGAAACAGGAATAAAAAGGGCAGGTAAAAATCAGTAGTGAGTACAGAAGATGCAGGCCTCAGTACCAGATACAAAGGACACCATGGTGAGTTAGCGGTGCTAAATGCCATGTGTGGTACTATTATAGGGCTATTTTGGTGGAAAGGAGAGAAAACAGGGCTAAAACAGAGCAGCAGAGCTTCATGATTTCAGAAAAGTGAGACTCAAAAAGACTTTTGGAGGTGGGTACAATGGGGTTAAGTTGCTACATGCAGGAGTAGCTGAATGAAGGTGGAAAGGTCTGTGTGCTAAGAGAGGGTGTTGAGATAAGGGATTTTATGCTGTTAAGGGGGCATGAAATTGGAGGAGCCAACCTCTTTGCTAATCCATACTGAAAGGGCTTCTCCAGAATGCTGTCCTAGCTTTCTGGTTCATTGACATGGCAACACTACTTAGGAGTTCTTGATTTTCTGATGCTTCAGTGCTTAGACATTTCTGTGCTTTCATCTGCAACTCTACTCACCCTCCTTCTTTCCATTGCCATCTCCCTAATTTCTCTCTAAATCCACCATGAGGACAAATGTCACGGAGATGAGCAACCATGGTGTATGGCTGTTTTAAAACCTCAGTTTGACTAGCTGAGTGTAAAACTTAGCTACTTAAAGCTATAAAAATGATTTGTCCAAAATTTAAAAAAAACAAAAACATGCACAAACACATAATAAAATGTTTAATAATAATATTGTGAGCTCACTAGTAATATCAATTGGATTTGACCAGATTATTTATTGACAGCCTCTGAGACCTTGATCCTTCTCTTATTGACTGTTCTGGCAGCAGATTCAGTCCCATCAGTATACCTCTCTGGTGGGGCTGGCTTTTGTGGACCAGTTGTGGAAGTAGTTAAAGTATGAAGTCTCAGTGAACTGGACAACCGTTTCAACAAGATATACCATTTATTTTTTCTACCAGCTTAGGCTCAGGTATGTAATATTCATTCAATAATACAAACTTTTTGGCAGGAAGTCCTCAGTATCCATGTACATACTTTGAGTGCTGATTTTTTTTTCTTTTTAACAGCAGTCAAAATGTTTCATCTACTTGGACCTCATACTTCCTTAACATATATATTTTAAAACATTATTTTCAATAAATAGTTCTTATAATAGGAAAACTTTTCAAATTCATGGTATAAAGTGTTAGCAGAATTTGCAGGTATTACTAGGTATTACCTGACAGGGGTTGTGGTATGAACACTTCTACTATTACCCCCAGCCAACTGCCAGCTCAGTGTTACATTCTCGTGTGAACTGACATATTTTGGCTTTTGTTTATTATTTCTTTTAATTTTTAATGAAAAAAAATACCTACGTATTTGACAATCTGTTAACCAAAAACCCTCTCTCAAGATTGTTAGACAAAGAAAGGCTTGCATCCAAGAGCTTATCTAACTCTATGTAGGTAACTTGCAAATGCCATTACAGGGTACCTGTGGCAAGGCACTTGCTATGCCTGCCCCTTTAAGGCCCTGGAGCTGGCAGCCTCCAGGTGCCTGATGAGGGCAGCCATTTTAGACCTATAAAAACCCAGGCAGTTTGGCTGCTGGAGGCTAGGCAGCAACATTGCCTGGCCTGAGAGCTGCTAGCAGAACACCGGAGGTAAGGGGGAGCTGCAAGGGGTTGGCAGGAGGCTCCTGGTCCTGGGCATGACCTGAAAACTACACTCTGCTGGGAGTGGGTGGCCTGGTGAGGCTCTCAGTGGTGCGGGAGCCCCCAGGAAATGCCAGACCAGTTACCACCCCAGTGGAAGGTGAGTTGGGGCACCTTAACCCATTCCTTCACTGTCGGGTGGGTAACCCTGTGTATTTGGAGGGCCCAGGAGGGGGACCAGAGATTTTGTGAGGGGCTAGCAACTGAGCCCGACTGTAGGAGTATCCTCGACTGGCCCAAGCTGGCAGAGAGGGGTCAGAAGGGCCCACCACAAGGGATGCCCAGAGCTGGAGGCCTGGGGTCCTGACTGGCCTGGAGGTGGGCCAGGGCAAGTTGCCACAGGTCCAGGGGTGACCACACCCAAAAGGGGAAGATGGCTTTTGGGGGGACAAGGTAGCCCGGATGACGGCGGAGAGGCCGCCCAATTGTGGAGACTATGGACAGGTCCCAAGGGGATAATTTAAAGGCCCGGAGAGGGGTCCGGCAACTAGAGTAAGATTGAGATGCCATCTGCGAGGCTTGGGCTGTGGTATGGGGATGGAAGGAGCCGCAGATATTGCCCCCTGGCATCGGGGCAGAAATGGGTAGCCTCCTGCTTATGGAACATCAATTAGGAACCCATTAAGATCAAGTCATGGCGGGTGAGAATAGGCGGGCGGTTGGCCCAAGGATAGGTGGGCAGGCCCCAAGGAGTCCCCCTGTCACAGTACCTCTATGGGCCTACTAGCACCTACACCATCAAGCTTCTCCTCTATCCAGTAGTCTCTCCTGCCACATCTTGATATTGAAATTAATAAGGGAGTCTATACAGAGGGCGAGGCATGGTTTTGGAAGAGCTGGTCCCTGTCTGGCCCAAAACTTTCCCTTCTGCCTCTTCATAATTTGACTGAGATCTCTACTCCAGGGCTCACTGTTCAGGGCTGCAAGCTCCTGGCTCAGCTATGGTCACCCCTTTGACCTCAGGTTCCAGCACATGCAATATCCAGTAGGTGGGCAGCAAGGATGCCTTGCTACCTCATGTTCAATCAATTTCAGCCTCCTGTGGCTACCAAATATACTCTAGTCACACTCCATGACCTCAAGCTGCACACAAAGTGATTAACTCTGGGGTGCTTCCCTCAGTCGCTCCCTTTGAATGGTCTCCCCTACAGCCACAACTTACCCTCTTGAGAGGGAAAGAGGAAATGAAGTTCATAAAAATGCAAGCACCAGTTCTGATTCAAAGGAATGTCCTGCAAGGTGTTCACTACATCCCCTGATTGTGGGCTTGTGGCAGTGCACTGTTTGTGCCTGCCACTTTAGGGGCCAGAAAGCAGCAAACAGCAGGTGCCTGCTTAGGGAAGCCATTTTAGATTCAGGATTGCCCATATAAACAGGGCAGTTCTGCTGCTGGAGGCCAGGCAATAATATTGTCTGGCCAGAGGACTGCTGATATCATCTGGAGGTAAGGGAGGAGCTGTAGGGGATGGTAAGGAGGCTCCTGGTCCTGGACATGACCTAAAACTGCACCCTGCCAGGAGTGGGTGGCCTGCTGGGGCTCCCAGTGGTGTGGGAACCCCCAGGAAATGCCAGGCCAGTTACCACCTTGGTGAAAGGTGGGTTGGAGCACTTTAAACCCTAGCCCTCACAACCGGATGGGTTAAACATTTGTTAGAGGTTCCAGAGGGTGAAACCTCAGAGAGTGAGAAATGGGCAATAGACTCAGGCCTGTCTGAACTCCCCCTGACTGACCCATGCTGGGGCTAGAACCAGAAGGGTCAAAGGGTTGGGGACCCACCACAAGGAATGCCCAAGAGCTGAGGGTCTGGGATTCTAACTGGCCTGGAGGTGGGCCAGGGCTAGTGAGCTGAAGATCCCAGTGGGGGAATAACACCTGAAGGGGGATCAGTTCAGGGAGCTATGGTGTCTAGAATGACAGCAGAAGAGGCCTCATGAAGGGAGGAATCCAGGTGGGGTTCAATAGGAGGATTCTGGGGCCCAGTATAGGGCCAGTGATTTATGAGAGCATCTAGATGCCATCTGCAATGCTTGGGCTGTGGTGGAGGGAAGAAAAGGAGCTGCAGATAGCACCCCCTGGTATCGGGGCAGTAAATGGGCAGCCTCCCGCTTATTAATATCTACTAATTAATAATAACAACAAGGCATGATGGTTGAGAACGTGGGCTTTTAGCCCAGGAACAGGTGGGCAGGCAACTGGGAAGTTGGACCTGAGCAGGTCCCCTGTTACAGGCCTCCACATAGAAAAACAAAAGCCAAAACAAAAAGTGCCCAAAGTACTTAATTTTATCCTATGCCTCCTCACAAGACCCCTCTACTTCCCCGCCTTGGGTCTGTCTGCACCTGGACCCAGTGGCCATCTTGCTTCAGGTATTCTTGCCTGTGAGTTTGTCCCTAGGGCACCACCAGGGCACATGCAAAAGTGAAACCAAGATGAAATGGAAGGAAGCAAGAGTGAATGGTGCGGGGAGTAAAAAACCTATAATCAGGATACCAGAGGGAAAGGATCTTTACCAGAGAAAGGCTGCAGTGGGAAACACAACCAGGAAGAGAGAAAACAGTGGGAGGGGTAGAGGGAAGTGGGGAGGGAGGGTGAAGGAGGGTACCCCTGGATCCCCTTCCCATTTGTAACTGGGTAAGGGACCTATTACACACTACCCCAAATACAAAGTTGCTCCAGTAAAAGGTATCACCCTCAGACATCTTTGCCTTTCTCATATTTTCCAGACTATCAGGGCTACAGGATCACTCTTCTACAGAATTTATTCAAGATTTTCTGTTTGAGTAAAAGAAAGAATGTAAAGGAGCAGAACCTTTCATAAGTAGCCCTAGCTTTTGCTCATGGCTGCATTATCTTGTCAAAGGACATTTAAACAGATCAGAAACAGTGAGTTACTACTTTCTGCCTAACCCTTACCAACTCCAGGCCCTATTATATCCAAACTCTCTGCGTGGACACCAGACATCATGAGTAGGACTATCTAGGATCTAAAATGTGTAGGTAGACAATCATGCAAAAACAAATTTATCTCCACTTCCATAAGAAAGAAGAGCACACATGAGGAAGTCTTTTCTGTATACAGATATAGAAGGTATAATCTCTGCTAGTGTTAATATATTTGTTTTAAAATATGTATTATGAATTGCATCATAGTTCTGTACTGCTAAAGCAGCTGAAAATTCTTTTGACCTGTTCTAGCTAAATATAATGAATATAATGTGGTAAACACACAAAAAAAATCTTTTTCTAGCAGCAAAATAGTGTTGCCTAATGGGATATATTCTACTCAAGCATGTTAAAAGTCTCTGCCAGATGCTTTATTCCTTTAACATTTGCAAAGTTTTTGTTTCTGTCCTCATGAGTCCTGCTGTTTTGTTTAAGGCTGGAAAGGGTAAATGTTGGTGCAAACTAATTTGCATCAAAAATACCAAGTTGATCAGAAAGTAATCTAAGAGCAAATACCCAAGGCTCCAGAACATATATCTATCCATATTCTGTTTTAATGCGTATTAAATGAGAGTCAAGGCCTTATCCTAGTAATTAAAGAACCATTCAGCTATTCATGTTCAGGTTTAAACTGTCTGGTTTTGTTATGGGACTTAGATTTTTTGTAATTCATTATTAATATTTGGAAGATAGTTGACCTATGATTTTGTAGTTGGGGTTTTATTTAATGAAAGTAAAATAAGCCTGAAACAGAATCTAAGCTTCAAACATTCCTGCATATAGTTGGAGAAGATACTCTGAATCCAGATTTATTTCCAATTTTTATAGCTGTCTTTCACCTGTAAATGAGATGAGTTAACATCCTAGATCTGAATAATCTTGACCATAAAGTGAATTTCATGTTGCCCTATTCACCAAACAGAACTAAATGGAGAATAAAGTTATACTACAGGGAGGGACCCAATAAAGATGGGCAAATAGAGTAGTGTCATTTTGGTGGATAAGGAGGTGATGAGCAGGGCCTTTGACTAAGATACTATTCTGATACTGTGCAAAGTGGATGAATTGTAGTAGGTAAAAGATAGACACATTACTTTTGCCTCCAGGTGCTGGGTTTTATGCCATCAGGTTTAAGCACTGCTTCCTCTGGTATGTAGCAAAGGCAGGATTAAGTCCATAAAGAAAAGAAGAAGTGTTTGAGCAAATGTTTTTATAAACAGTCTATGTATGGATGTTTTGTACATGTGCGTTAAAAATTCACTGAACATTTAAGGATAATTCATATATATTTTTAATAATCAATGTCTGCATACAGATAATTTACAATCAGCAAAAATGGTTCAAATCACTGCCTATGCAAATTACAAACAGTTGGCTCACCAATAAGAAATGAGTGTAGCAAAATATGAACCAAATAAGCTCTCAAGTGCAGCATAGTATAAAAAGAATAACTTGGGTATTTACTGTATACTTTTTCAATTTCTTTTCTTTAAAATCTGGTTTCTTCCTGTTGCCCTCTTTGCAAGTTACATGAGAGAGAGAATAAATTGCTTTGTCTAAAAAAAAATGAAACAAAACCCTTCATCTGGACCGCAATTTACATTTATTTTAAAATATGTTGAGACCACAGCGGTATTTAATGTAGAATGAAGTGGGTGGATTTTATTGTCAGCTCTTCCATTAAAGATATTTCTTTATAGGCCTTTATGAAATAGAAAGGTGTGACAGCAGAGTGGTCAACATGAGTTTGAGACCAATTCTGAATGGGTACTTTGTCATTTGGGAAGGAGGTGACAGGAAGATGTGATGGTAACCACATTGCTCCTTGCTGTTGGTTACAGAAATTCATGTGTCTTAATTGTGCCAGCCCTATGAGCTTATTCTACACACAGGAGGAGTTTTGGCATTTTATAAAAATGTATTTGTTTTAAAATATGTTCTGACTGTACATGTAATTGAAACTAGCTATTAAATTCTGAGAGTGAGGAAACCTGTCAGAAGTAAATGGTTAAAAAGTGCCTCGGTACAGCTATATTTCAGCACAATGCGAGTACCCAGTGCAGGGATTTTCCCTGAGGCGGGAAAGACCCCTTGGTGCAAAATCAGTTCCCGCCAAAAGCTTGCAGCTGCACTGTTGAGTGCATGCTTTTGATTGGCCCGATGTAAACTGTGCACACATGGTGGCTGGCAATTGGCTCGCTGGCCATACAAAAGGCTTGGGAGATTTCCGCCCAAGTCAGAGGAGAGCTTCGCGTGCTCGCTTGGAAAGATCCTTGCGTGCATCCTGGAGCTACGTTGGGGCCTGATCAACCACCAACGACTCCCCATTGACGAATTCCCAATGTACCCCGTACCCTACTGCGCCACAGAGCTTTCTATTTTCTGTTTGCAACTCTTCTAAGCGCACCTACACTGCATACCTCGATGCAAGTCCCTGTATCGCAGCTTGTAAGTAAAGTTTTTTTTCTTTGCAACCACCACGTGTGCTGTGCCTAATTCCAAACCACTGGCAGCCCCATTCCGGCCCATTTCTCGGCCCCCACAAAACCAAGAGGCCCCACAGAGATCAAGGTCTCATTAAGCTAGGTTATATACAAGTGCATATATAAGATCACTGCTCTCATCTGCCCTTAGAGGGCTGGCAAGCAGGGGCATGACTAGGAACTGAGAAGGTGGCTCTGTTCCTGTCTGGCTTGCCCACTTTTTAGGGCAGTATAGGTCCCAAGAACTAACTCATGGCTCTGATTGGGAATCCAGGAGCCCACATCAGGCCTGCTTGCCCTGACTGAATCCCTGATGCCCCATGCTGGCATGGATTGGGTTCACATCATTCCCTAGATGGCCTGATCAGGCCTACTGTTGGCATGGATCAGCCACCATTCACTCCAGGTCCCTTGTTCCCCTATGAAGCTCCCTGCTCACTTGTGGCTGCTGGTGCTATCCTAGGGGAGAAGGCATAGAAAGGGAACCCAACCACCACTGCTGACACTTCTCTCTGTGCTGGGTGTAACTTAGAGAGTGGCAGCAATGCTGGTGAGTGGGCAGACTAGTTCCCTTTCCCTGCCTGCTCTCTCATGGAAGCACCGGATATGCAGGTAGGCGGGGAGCTGGGCAACATTGTAGGGAGGGAATGGGTGAGCTGCAAGGGCCATAGGTGGGGGGGGTGCAAAATAGGAGTGGAATTGGAGGAGGAAATTCTTACCATTAGTCTTCCACAGCTCCCCCTGATGTTACTCCAGGGGTTAAAAGAGTGTTCACCTGGAGATGGCTCAGAACAGTGCCACTTGGGATGTTGGAGGACCACTCCAACTCCTCTTGGGCTTGTCTAACCTGGCTGCAACCTGAGCTACACAAGACAAGCTAGAGTGAATCCTTGCTAGAAGAGGACTATTTCTAAGACACTCAGAGAGTACTTAGTTCATGTTTTCCTGACCCAGTTGGCATTTTTAGATGTGCTCTGGGATGCGTCACTGGGCACTTTAATTAACAAGCCATGATGATTAAAAGAGCCCATGTGTCGTGTGTGTCAGCATCCCTGTGTGTCCCCATGCATTGAACATGTTTTATTTCAGAATATCCTGTCACCATTTTTTCAGCGCAGAGACACACAGGGATGCTGATAAACATGATGAAGAAGGCTGCCAGAGCATGGAAATTTCTGTATTCCAGCAGAATCAATTAATTGTCTGCTCTGATGCATTGGATTTCCAGTGCATCAAGGCAGGCTCCCTGCACATCTGTAGGACCTCAGTATGTGGATACTTCCATTTTAACCCTTAACATGTGTTAAAGTAATGTGTAACAACACCCTAACTTCACCCTTATATTATGGATTAGGAATTAACATGACTTAATTCCTTTGGAATCAATGTTTAAACAAATACTATTGATATGTAACGTGAGTATGATGTTCATTATTCGGCCTGTGTAATGTAGTTGTGTTTTATATGTGGGTTGGTTTAGTTTGTCTGTTTCTAATCATTCCTCCCAGATTAGCCTGAAAAGATCATGATCAGCAACAAGTCCTCTATCTTGAGAATACTTGCAAACAAAATTCCATCTCTACCCTGCTTCATTAAAGATATGTTAAACTCCTTCAGAGTTTTATTGAGAGGAATAGAAGTTGCTCTTGCTTCTAATATCCGCAATATTAAATATGGTTCCAATGCCCATTTCTTCTTCTGCCTCACATTAAGCAAAGGCTGAACAGTTACCCAGATCTCCAGTGAAGGTTGCACCTGGATTATAGTTAACACAGAAATTCCATATCATGAGGGAGAATGAGTACTAGATAATTCAATATGAATACTTCTTCCTTCCCTGGTGTTTTCTGAGACTGGAGAGGGAGGAACATTTCAAGAAGTCAATTTTATCTGCCCGAACCCTTTTTTTTCCTCCTAGTCTCTGAAATATCTTCAAGACAGGGACTTCTGTAAGGTGCAGGGAAAAGGAAGTAATAAGTCACAAAGTCACAGTTCCTATGCTGTAGTCACAGTTTCTCATTACCATGAGCTGACACAGAGAAGCATGAGCATTTTGTCATTTATTTAATGCCAGTAAAAACCTGTCCTTGAATAACTGGAATGTTCAAAAAATATGATTAACTTCTTTTCTGTGGATGAAAAATCTGTCATACATCCCATAATCCATTCTTATGTGCCATTTTTTCTATTATTTGGAATTCTTTAGCGTTTTCATTGAAATACTGGTTATATTTAGATTTATCAAGACTGTAATCTGTATTCTGATTAAAGTGCCCCCATACTACTGAATCTTTTCTTTTGTTATTAGTTAATGATTTACATTATGACAGCCGTTCCAACTCAGCTGCGTTATGTCTGCATGTGTTAACCAGTACTGTAGCATTTTTCCCTACTTTTAATGGACTTAATATCCAGTACTAAATATATTACCAAGGATTTTAAAAATAATGCTCTTGTTTTAAAATAATTCTTTATTTTTCTAACTACTTCCTGTCAATGTGCTCCTATATTGATAACATTTTGTTCCCTTATGTGAGTTTCTTATGAAAAGATCATGTCAGCTTTTTTCTACCTCAGTTAATATTTTGTGGATATAGTTTTTTAAACTCTTTATGTTCTAAATTACATATTTAATTATTTTATTTGCCATCATTCACTTCTGTGATAGCTGACAATTTGATATACAATGCAACGTATTTGCCAAGATTTAATATAACCCTCAGAATACTAGCATTCTCCAGTATGGCAGCCTAAAGTCTGGAGAGATACATATAAAATCTCTAGAGTTTTCAAAAGGGTTATCGTTCTGTGCAACCTTAGCAAATACTCTAGACATTTTTGCAAGAAATACAATATTTTGACATTTTATGCTGTATAAATTCAGCATATTCCAATTTATTTTTTAATGTACATATTTTGGCTTTCCATGTTACGTGTCAAGGCATTATTAGTCCATAAAAAAGTGTAAGAAAAAATATTGGCATTCAAGTATAAGTCAAAAAGATAGGCAGAGATGTGCCCCCAGAAATAAAGTTTATTCATACAACTGTGATATTCGTATTGTAACAGATTAGATAAGGATGGAGGTTTTTGTTTGGTTTGTTGGTTTTGTTTTTTTTTAGTTGGAGGAGGGACATTGTATGTGTAATATAAAATAGAGGCTACAGACTGGTGTAAAAAAGAAAAGACAACCATGGATTTTGTTTTGCCTTGGAAAAGTCCATTACTGACCAGCCACCAGATCCAAGTGTTCTAAGTTGATGGAATCTGACACGATTGCAGCCTATGAGAATATGGCTGCAGGCCAGTAATATTCTCGTCTTGTCAGGCATTCTCAAATGGATAAGGCCATCTGCTTTCCAGCAATTAGATACTCCCCTTTCGATTGTCACATTCTCTGAGTCACATAATTTATTCATCCCAGGATGAATTTGTGTACTGCAGTACTGTGAAAACTGGGTGAACTAAGCCCAGCTTAGGAAAACACAATTGTTTATCTATTTCCTGTCTACTACATTGCCCAGAAACATACCTAAACTGCCATTCTAAACAATCACACCTTCCCCACCTTTTGAAGTACATAGGGTCCAGTGGATACAGGGAAGAAAAGTTTTCAAGTCCCTCACAGGTAGGAGTCTAGCTAGACTTATGTAAACATGACTTAAAGCTGCGTGCTATCTGGAGAAGGATCACCTCAGAAGACATGTGATGTTGAACTTGGGTGCTACCTAGAAGAAATGCAAAACAGGTATGGTCATTCATCGCTGAATGGCGGTAGAGATCTCAGCAATTTAGGAAACAAAATGAAGCAAAAAGAAGCTAAGCAAGTGGGTGCCTAATAGTCCAAAAAATAGGAAAAAAGGATCTATGAAGGAGAAGGAGGCATTTACTACTCAGTTGGAGACTGATCTAGAAGAAAGGAACGCTGAAAAAACTGGAAGTGAGAGAGCCATATATGAAGGACCCAAATAACTAAGTTCACAGCATGCAGATAAGGTCATGGGCCTGAAGTTGTTTAAGGAAAAGATTTAGTATATAAATGTGTTAGTGAGTAAGAATGTGATTATCTTAAGTTCATAGATGTGTAAAATACAGAGAAAGTATAAATGCACACAGGTATTGAATTATTGTCTGAGGTAGAAGGATCAGGACTTTTAGATCTGGTTGTACCCTTGTGATAACAGGCCTCTTTATAAATCTATGTATATTTTTTCTTTAAATATGAGTCTCTTTTCTGTGATTATGTATTTTTTAGGTGTCACTGTTGATCCATTTATGAACTAGCACAACAATATCTGAACCTTGTTGATATCTGGATGCATCTATATAAGATGCTTTAATGCACATTAGCCTAATTAATTGTGCAATACGGGCACATGTCTACATGTACATACCTTTACTGTACACTAAAAATGGTGAATTGCAACTAAATTGAATACTTGCCAGCTGCTCAGGACCTCTGCTGGACCTGGGAAGAAGTTGGCAGTCTTGTGGTGCTTTCAGGTGGTGCTGACATGCAGAGGCAGTTTGCACATGGCAGGTGGATGAGTGTCTACATTTATGAAGCCCTGTTAGGCAGGATGCAGTAGTAAGTGCATTCCCAGTCAGTGCAGCAGTGCCACATTAAGGTAAAGGCCTTGTGGGCACAGTGGATTGATCAGCTTCAATCATTGGTTCAGTCATGCCAATGAGACTATGGCCTCTATATGGGAGCTGACCCATGTTTTGGTGCCTCAAGATCCAGGGCACACCCCTGCAACTGTCACCAGCAGAGGTGGTCTACCTGAACCCCTACCCTGCCCTGACTCTTCACCCCTTCAGTGACAAGGGGCCCTTGGATCTTCAGCACCCCACCCTGCCCTGCTCCTCAGATCCACTGGCAGCTCAGGGAGCCCTGGCCAGTGGCTGCCTCACTCTCGGTGCAACGTCAAACACCACCATGAGGAGGCACCAGCAACATTACTGCCAGCCACCAGCAGTGTTAGCTCCTTCCTAGGAGGACCTGGCTGGGTGTTGGCCCACCTCACACTGTGGGCCATGGACACCAGGTGCAGCCAGTCACCTGGTAGGGAAGCCCATGCCAAACTGCCAGCCTTGCCAGTCCTAGGCACATGGTAAGTCTTATACTGGGGGGGAGGGCCCTCCCAGTCCCTGTCCCCTGCCTCCATTCCTGATCCCAGGCCCTGCCCCCATCCACAATCCCATGGTCCCAAGTTCCCCGCTCCCCCGCAACAGAGAGGTGGGATAGTTCAGAACATTATTGAGAAGCCTGTGTCCCCACAGCTGGGTAAACATGAACCGATTACACCCTGAGGAAGGTGTTGATGTTGGTGGTGGCAATGTTCTCCTCAGCACTATGGGGCTGGGACACGTAACGCTGCCACAGATAGCCCTCCAGGTGGTGGTGGAGGTTGTGGGGCACCCTGGGCTTGCCCTCCACACTGCTGTAGTTTAGAGTCTTGAACCAGGAGTGTAGGTGTGCCCAGGGCACCAGAAGGATCAGCAGCATCAGGGCATAGTAGCTCAGGCACCCCTCATTCTGCACAAAGTTCCTATTGTGCACCCCCCAAGGCACATGCAGCAGGGTCATGCTTGGGTCACAACAGCAGTGTGGGGGAGGGGGTTCCAGCCCTCTCTGGAGAGGCCTGCTGTGGGGAAGAGGGGTTGTAGCCAGTCCCTCACCCTAGTTGTCTGGGAGCCCTGTGCACCCCAAGCCCAGGCACCATGGGCTGGGTGACAGCACAGCAGAGCATAAGGCCTGAAGAGAATGAAAGAGGGGAGTGAGGTCTGGAGCTGCAATAGCAGGTGCTGTGAGGAGCCTGACCTTTTCCACCCTGAAAAGGGGGAAGGTTGTCTGCAGCCAGCACCCAGCAAGCCACCAGCCCCAGGGGAGCAAGGGAGGAGGTGGGGGGATGAGTCAGCAGCTGCATGGGTCTAGGCCTGGGCCTATCCAACTGGCTTGCCATGGGCCCTGGGCACTCATGCCAATCTGAGGCCAGGGAGAGAGAGCATAGCCCACGGTGCAGAGCAGAGAAATAAGAACATCTTATTTCTGAAATGTTGCAAAGTCTTATAAAGTACTTCTGCCTGTAGCCTCTGTAGGGCCAACATCTGGACACTGGGGAGAACCCACCAGCCCCAGTGGTGATTCAGGCTCTGGGATGCTGCTGGAACCATCTGGATGTGTTGGGTGTGCCAGGAGTACACTATGGACCAGACTCTCCTGCTCCAACAGTGGGTGGCACTGAGAGAATGGAAGTTGTGGGGAAAGGCTTGGCAGGCAGAGGATGTGACATGGAAGGAGGTGCAGGACCAGGTATAGTGGGATCACTGGGCATGAATGGAGGTCCTGGAGTGGGAGTGTCTACAGCTGCTCTGGCAGCAGAAGGATGCTGACTGCAAGGCCCTGGACACTTTCTTGGGCCTGGCAGCTGTATCCATACCCCCACTTCCAGGTCCCCACCCATGACCTTGTAGGGCTCTTAGGTCCTGCCTGCCACCCTGCAGCAGGCCCCTGCCTGGGCCTGGGAGGAAGTCCTTGGGTACTTCCTAGCCACCAAACTACTTGGCCTGCCCCCTGCCCTGGACCCAGTGCCATCCACTTGGGCCTGGCCCTGATGCCCTCCCCCACACCACATGCCTGAGGAGCCAGCCATGCATGATTACACCACCCTCTGGGGTCACAGCAGCCTCTGGATCCACAGGGGAATTTTCCAAAGCTAGGGCACTGAGCACCTGCCCCCAGGCTCTGCCTACTAAGCCCCCCCACCACCACTATGGCTCCTAAGTCTGGGCTGGAAACCCAGAGATATTGTAAGTAGTTTTCAGATTGTAAGCAGGTTTTTTTTATTGTTGGTGGGTGGGGAGGTTGATGAAGGGGCTCTATTGATTGAGAGGGGCTCTGTGTGTTGAGGAGGGAGGAGGGAAGAAAGGGGGTTCATGTTGTTAGGGAAATAAAGGGGTTTTTTTTGTTTCATGCATGTGCATGTCCTGAGAGTAGTGGGCAGGAGTTAGGGGGTGGGCAGGGGGTATGAGGTATGTGGGCAGTGGAGCATGCTAGTTGGCGCTGGAGCAGAGTGCTGGAGGAGGGGGTCAGCTAGGACCTCCTCCACCTAGTGCCCTGGCCCCCTCTAGTGGGTGTGCAACTCTTCTAGCACAAAGATGCTGACTGCAAGGCCCCGGACACTCTCTTGGGCCTGGCAGCTGTGTCCATACTCCCCACTTCCAGGTCCCCACCCATGGCCTTGTAGGGCTCGGGAGGCCTCCCAGGCATGGGAGGCCTGCTGGGACCAGCATCATGGCCAGCAGAAGTGCAGGGTACTGGTCATCCTTGCCAGGGGCAGGGGGATTGGCTGGAGCAGCCATGGTGTAGGGAGGCAGGGTGGTCAAGGAGAGAGATGCTGTGTCCTGCCCCTGTGCTGGGCACTTGGCTTTTGGGCAGGGAAGGGGCTTTGCAGGGATCAGAGAGTGGGGCTATGTTTCCAAGATGGCTGCCAAGTGCTGGCAGCCATGTCGCCGTAGGCTAGACTCCCTCCCTCCCCACCACCTGAGTAGCTACAGAGGTGCATGGCAGGGTTGGAGGGACTTGGCACTAGATTTAGTGCCAAGTCCCAGCTCATGTAGACTCCTGCCAAAAACCCTTCTACACATTAGTTTAATGCTCAGTAAATTTAGTCATGCTTAAATGCATTTGTAGACATGCCCTCTATGTACAAATCTATTAAAAGTTTAAATGACAATAATATTTCAATGTTCTTTGCGTAGATGTGATCCCTTGCTTATTGTTGGTATTATTTCCCTCTCGATCCGCCCCCTTCTCTACATTATTTTCCTAAATTTCCATTTATTTACATTCTCACTGACCTGTCCCACTTTTAGCTTCTTTCATTCCTTGGAAATCTCAGAACAACAGCAGAGACTCCTTATGCTTGAAGAAGGGTGTTTGTGCCCGGAAGTTTGCAAAGAACGTTTTTCCAGCTACTCAGTTGGTCTAATATAAGATACCAAATCTATCCAAAGAACCTTGTCTACCAATGTCCTTAGACTAACATGGCTACAATCAAAAACCCTGCAATAATAATTCAAGGAGTTTACAGTCCCTGATTTTTCAATGATCATAGGCTTGTCACTTAAATAAATAGTTCATTTTCTCTACCCCCCCATCATCCACTTCAATAACTTAAAATTTAATTTCATTGTGCCATTAATTTCTTGCTTGTTTCTTTTTAGATTTTATTAGCTGCTTACACATCTTGGTGATTATTGTAGAAGAAGTAAGCAAATAGACAGAGCATTTTTAAATCTCTGTATAGATAATCCTTCAAAAAGATCAACAGAGTTATTGTATCAGTAAAAATGTATTAAATGTTGCTCACTCTGACTATATAATGAAAATTAATTTGAGGTTACGTACAATTGCTGCATAATCCTTGCAAAGGTTATCTTTGTTCCAGTTGAAAAAGCCCTTCATAACTTGTCTATCCAGGGATATTACTGCATAATAAACTAAAGTGTGAGTTTACAGTGCAGTAGATGGTCCACAACAACTGCCTATGAGGATGCTAATAACAAACTTTAACATCATCTTTATCTGAGGCATCTTATTTTAGCTGTCTTATATTTTGTGGACACTAAGAACTGACTCACAGGGTGTTAATTAGGAATATGTAGTGTACTATGAGCTTGATTTTTCCTGCCCCTTGTATACAAGCCCCTAACATTTTTTGTTGCCATCAAGATTCATAAATCTAGCTCTCTGCCCTCCAAAAACTGTGATACCTAAATTGCATCTGAGAAATTGCGTGTTCATCAACTTGACAGTATTCTGTAAGTGAAAAATGAAAACTGGCTGTGTGAATGAATGATGCAAACCTTAAATTTTATATAAGAATGCAGAGTTTGAAACTAGGACTATTTTAATTAAATTATATTCCCAGCGTAATGTTCTAGTCTCAAATTCTTCCTCCAAGTTTTGAAGAAGTTTTGATTTAAGCCCAAATCTGATCTGCATTCCATGGCCAACCAGGTATATTTAATGATGTATAGCACATTTTCTATGTGAGTACCTTTGAATTTTGGAAAACCTCAGATCCAGATAGCTAATTTTAATTAATCCATTTTGATTATTCTTACTCTCAGTTAGTATCCACATTTTGAACATCAGTGTGATGAGATTTTACTGGTAAAAAAAATGAAAAGGGAAAATAAATGCCAAAATTATGCATTTTGAGATTCAAAATTAAATGTTCATTTACATGATTGTTCTTCAGGAATAGTTAATTCATTCAATCAGGAAATGAATATTCTGTCTCATTTATTTCACTAATTAGATTTAAGTAACACACTTAGTTAGAACTGGTCATGACAATTGTGGACTATACCTCTAAGGTTTCAAACATATTAGACTGCCATTGAAGTCAGTAGGCCAGATTCTCAACTGTAAATCACTTTATCTTAAATCTAATCAAATTAAAGGAGCTATGTGCATTTTTGATGCTGGTGCATGCAGACTGTTTATGATGGTATCTGGAGACAATATTTATTATCTGCATTTTATTGCAGTGTACTATATTTGAGAAATATTATATCAGGCATGATCTGTTTTATGTAGAAATGCAGCTGTAGATCCCATTTTTCACTAAAAGCATGACTAATTGTAAAAATTACAAGAAGTCATAAGCTTATGTGATTTCAAAGTAGTATACTAATCTATTAAGAGATTGAACTTTTAAGGAAAGAGCGCATGAAGCCTTATTGCAACATTTTCCATCTGTTAAGAAGTTTGATGTTGACATTAATTCCATAGGCTCATGATTTAGCACTCACCCACACCTGATGCTTTGGATTCACCCCCTGGCAACCATCAGTTGCAGTGGAGACTGGAATTTGTCTTGCTTTAGGTGAAACATAGTGATATTTACTGAAATATTAAACAGAAGAACAGATTGCAAAACCCCAGGCTAGACATCATGAGGAGCTTCAGAGACATCTTCAGGGCAATTTTTTTCTACTTCACTTCATAAGTAGGATAAGGTAAACACCTACCCTTTATGAGCAAACATTGTTTCATATAAACCCATAGGCAACACATATTTACTTACAAAGGGAAGTTGAGCCTTAATAGAGACCTGATGTATATTAGAGAATTATTTCAATTTTCTGGAAATTCATTTCCAAGTTGTGGGTGAACTTGCTTTATCGCTCTAAAAATATGCCCCCTGATTTAAAAACTCTGGTACAACTGAATTGAGGTTGCAACCCTCCAGAGCTTTCTTATAGTAATCTTAAATATTATTTAGAGGATAATAACCTCTAAATAATAATAAACTGGGAATGATTGAACAATATTGCTGAGCTTTTAGATTATTTTCCTTTAGGTCTCTTCTCTTCTCTCCTCTTGTTGTTCCGTCAAACACATATAAAACTACTTGTCCTAATGGGCTGAGAAAAAAAAGGAAAGATTTGGAAAAATCTTCCATAAGGATTTTCTCTGTTCTTATGGTGTCCACGCATTTAATATGTGCTTATCTAAGAACTGAGGGTGAAATTTTCAAAAACGTCAAAGCAATATAGAGCTTTAAACCCTATTTTCCAAAGTGAATTAGACATTTAGGCCTGGATTTTTCAAAGAATTTAGAGGTATAAAATACAAATAAGCACTTAATGTGATCTTCAGAAGGGATGAAAAATGTAAGCACTTAATTACCACTGGAATCAACCCGGTTTGGTGCCAAAGGTGCAGATCTTGAAAGGTAATTGAGTTGTTGCCACACTCAGCATTTCAAGGCTTAAGCCTAAAATCCTCAAAAGGAAATTAGGCACCTAAATATCTTTAGGTGATCTGAAAGGCTAAATTCCATTTGTAGAAATACCTTAGGCCAAGGGTTGGCAACATCTGGCCTGTGGGATCTGATCTGTGGAGCCACTCAATCTGGCCTGCAGAGTCTAAAGCAGGGCTTTCCAAATGTTTCATCAGCATGATCCCATTTATGACCCCATTTCTTCAGCATGGCCCCTCACTCCTATCTCACAACCCTCCACCCCCACCCAGGTGCCCCTCACTCCCCACTTACAGCCCCCCACCTCTCCAGGTAGACTAGAGCCCACAGCCCCCAGACACCTCCAGCAGTGCCTGAGTCCTGGCTGCTGTCTGTAGGAGGCAGTGGCTGCTCCAGCTGGGTGGGGGTGGCTCCCCCACCCTTCCCATCTCTCCTCCATGGGTGGCACAGCCAGAGTGGAGCCTGTAGGGGTGGGGAGGAGGGAGAATGTGGGCTGCCCACTGAAGGCTTGGGGATCCCCACCCTGTTGCCTTCCCTCCGGGGACTCCATGGCCCAGCAGGAGGGACCCAGCATGGGAGGGAGCACCTTGATGCCATGGCTGCCAAACTTAGGTGCCTCCTGCCTGCCCAGAAGCAGCAGGGGCACAGCTCCACACTGCTGCTGTGCCTCACGTTGGCAGTCTTGGCAGTGCAGTGCTCCCTCCTGTGCCAGGTCCCAACCACTGGGCTATGGAGGTAGCTCCTGCCCAGAGCTGGTCCAGCCGGACTTCAGCCCCACATCCCACTGTGGCTCCTGTATCCATGTTTATTGTGACCCCATCCACTTCTGTTGTGACTCCATTTGGCGTCACAACCCACAGTTTGGCAATCACTGGCCTAAAGGTTT
The DNA here is from genome assembly GCA_030014935.1 of Caiman crocodilus. Classification (NCBI taxonomy): domain Eukaryota; kingdom Metazoa; phylum Chordata; order Crocodylia; family Alligatoridae; genus Caiman; species Caiman crocodilus. The sequence continues at coordinate 3,152,263 of JAGPOW010000229.1, forward strand.
TGCCTTTGCCTGTGCCCATGCTAAAACTTGGCAGTGGGGACCTGTGCTGGGGCTAGGCAGATGGAAACTGCCCCTGTATCACTTCTGCTTCTCTGTGACTGATCCCTGGCTGCAGCACAGGCATAGCCTTCAGCTGAAAGGGACCTGAACCAGGGTCAGGCAACTTCTAACTGTGCCTACGCTGCAGCTGGTGACCAGGGGGTGAAGACAAGCCATGACAGCAGCATGGGCCCTCAGCTGCTCTGCCTCAGCACAGCTGTCCTCTGGCTCAAAGCTGTACTCATGCCTCAGTCAGGGACTAGGCATCTTGGGAAAGCAGAACTAGGACTGACACAGCTGCCAGCTTTCTGGCCCTGGCACAGGTGCAGTCAAACCTCTCTCATTGTTAATGCACTGCCCAAGTCACCTGTCCTGTGCCAAACTAGAGACAGGTTTTCTGACTCCTATTCATAAGATAGTCAACCCCTTAGGCAATTAGGAGCCTGAGTCTTGCTAGAAATCTTATCCTAATACTATGAGTCCATCTATATTTAACACTAATACCTCTTTTACTACTTATTCTATTTCTCCCTCTGGAGTTTCTCAGAGCTTCTGCTCATAGTCTAGTTAAGTTCTTGTCTTTGGATACAAAATGGAGGATGCCACTCAGCTTGCTTAGCATTTTTTGAATGGCCCCAATTTCACTGCCATTGATCTAGATAAGACCATATTTTTCTGGGTATGGTGTGTAGGCTGCTGCAAGGCCCTTTTGCACAGGCGGAACGTCATTTCGTTTTTTTCTGGTATTACCTAAGTATGATTTGTGTAGGTCAGCTCAATTGTTCATTTTTATCTGGTTCTTCTTTCCATCATCAATGCTTTATAGTTAGGAATTACCTAACATTACAGATGGCATGAAACTGGAACATTAACTTAAAAGTATATCCCATTTTTAAGCTGTTCCTGGTATGATCCAATTCCATGGTTCTGTCCCTCTGTAATGGCCATGGTCCAGAACCAAAAATTAAATACTCCAAATTGAAAAAAGCCTCCTCCCCTCACTGGGGAAAGAGTTCATCAGTGGGGCTGGACTGTACTGCTCCAGCTGAGCAGGAAGCGCCTTCACACTTATGCTGCAAGAAGGCACCAGCCGATCAGGAATACACCGTGCACTATTATCATCACAGAGGAGCTACTGCTCAGAAGAGCGCAGCACCTTTTTCTCTCCAGTTGTTTCATCTGATTGATCCTGCAGCAATGCAATTTAGCTAACTCAGCCTAAATTTGACCATGAAAGAAACAGGGTTAAAGTTGGAGCAGTATTGCTAAACTCATATCTATACAGGAACAGAGACAGAGCAGTTGCATCATAATAGCTTGTATTGGTACCTTTGATAGTGAAATATGTATGTCTGTCTATAACTTAATATTTCTTCAGTAACCAGGATCAAAATATACCTCCAAAATCTGTTATTCATCCTTAAATCCAGAAAGCATTTCAAGGTGAGTAAAACTGCAGTGATGCATAAAAACAAATATATTCGTAAGGATGTTTGCATCATAGGAAAAAACTGATTGTGGTTTATTGAATCGGGTACCACTTGTAAAAGCAAAATGAAAGGTGCTTGGATTTTTGTACTTTGCACAAATCTTCAATTGAATGACAGAGAAAGCTTGCAGGGTGTTAGCCCTTCCCTATTGTTAACAGAGGTCAGGGAAATTATGGTATATTGGATTTTACAAAACTTCATTTTTTGAGGTTTTATTTTTTTCAGAGGGAAAAGTTCCATATGCAAGTTTATGTAAGAAAGCTCTCTTCTTTCCACTGCTGGACAGGGCCCTAAATCAGATGGAATTAAGCAAATATTGTATTTTAGGTCCACATCTAAATAAAAATATTTAATCAAGGGAAACAATAGGATTAAAAGAACATTCAGGTTGCCAACTGCTCTGAAGTTAGGAAATGCCAGAATGTAGGTTATCAATGCATCTTTAATGTGGGTCTCTTATGAATATATATTTTGATGCAGACTTTAACTAAATGTTCATATACTCTGTTAAAATTCCTGTCTCATTTATGTCATGGCTTGGAGGGTACTTACCATCGTACCTAGTAACTACATAGCTAGTAGTTATGCAGTATTTTTTTCACATTCATATGTGCCTCCAGATCTTATCTACTGCACAGCATGCATATCCTCCTGTAAATATAGATTTTTAATTTTTCTCATGAATGTTATGATGTTCATCACAATCACATCTGATTAATTTACAAGCAAGGACAAATTTATTTTTTCACCATCCTGACTATGTGAGGCTGTATTATTATCCCATTTTACAGATGGGGAACTGAGACACTGAGAGACTAAAGAGACAATTGTGAAGTGTTAAAAATGCAGTACACAGCATAGTTTGAAAAGTTATACACACACACACACACACACACA
>JAGPOW010000229.1:3155065-3167561 GCA_030014935.1 Caiman crocodilus
ACACACACACACACACACACACAGTTAAACAGATGGATCTTTTTAAAGGTACAGAAACAGATATGGTCCTACATTTATTTGTGCATACACATCCCCACCCCCTCAATTGGTTCATATGACAAGTAAGAAGATATTTACCTTACTCAAAACTATCAAGACAGTCCTGTTTTACTAACACTACTAAATTTCAATGATTTCTTGTATGAACACTTTTGTACAGCAAATAATACATTTTAGCAAAAGAAACCCATCATTCAAGTAAGTGTTTCCAAAGCTCTCATTCTTCACTTTATGTACAACTATCTAATTTATTTCCACTTTTACCTGTGGTAAAGGTGTATTGTTCAGGCTTAAACTGTGCTTTGTGAAAAAAATGTGATTGATTTGTCTGTGATTATATATGATTCAGGACAGTTAGCCATTTCTTCTAGCCATTTCTTCAGGGTTCAAAATGGAAAATAGCCCTCTATGACACCCTGACATAATTCTTTCCTATCATTGTGGGAGAGAGACCACCACTGAAAATAAAGAAAATTTCACACATCATAACATATACTTTTAATATCAGTATTTGAAAAAGGTTTCAAGTTTTGTAAATATGAATACTTTCTCTTTTTTGAAGAAGAAGAGTAAGGCAATCTGAATACTGATTCTGGTTTGAAATGGGAATCATTGACAATAGAAATAGAAGGATTGGTCATAAATTCTGCAGCCATTTGTCATTTCAGAAGAGTAGATTTTTTCTTTATCTACTTTTTTAATATGAAAAGGTTATAAAAAAGTAGATTAATAGACTGCATCTATATTTGTATTTCTAAAAACATTTTTTAATTTTGGTGCTTTGTTTCATTTACCTTTATAATGATCCCATCTATGATGTTTTTGCAAACTGTTTTAATTTTGATTAACTTTTGTGTGTTTTATTTTGTGAAATATCATCAATAGTTATTCACCCAATTTCAGGCCTTGACACACAAAGAAAAAAATATTTACCATATCCTGATTGGTCATGATTTTATATCAAACAAAATAGTTTTCTTATTAAAGGAAGAAATAATCACTGCAGGATGTGGGAAAACGAGTCACTGTGTTTCATTCTAGGTTGTTATATAGGGCTTAACATTGTGGAAATGTAGGATGCAATGCAATGCAATACAATATAAAGACACCGGAGTTAGCTCTAACTGACCTAGTTTTGATATGGGAATCAGAATAGCCTCATTAACATGGTGCTTCCTGGGGTAATTTCTCCTGCTGAGTAAATTAAAAATATACTATTTAGTTAATTAGCCTTGGTGGAGCATTGAGTTGCCACGACTGTACCACATCCAGTAGCTGACCTAGCTTATTTAGAGCTAATATGGGTATCTTTACGTAGCACTACATGGTTCTATGTAGACATATCATGAAAGTCTGGCTACCTCCCACCCATTATGACTTTTTATTTAAATATGCATGGAAGCATATGCATCTGTTGCACGGCTGTGAATCATCCTTCAGGATGGGTTTTTAACACTGTTCAGCACTGCTCTAACTTTTCTAGTTAACAGTAGAGGATCAGCAGCATAACAAAGGTAGGGCAAGCAGGGCACTGGCATCAAGCAGAAGCTTAGCGGGGATGCCAGAATAGTAGCTCTGTGGGGAATCCATACCAAAGAAACAGTAGTAGCCCTGAGATGCTGACATTGCAAAAGCAGCTGGGTGCAAGGACACCATACCACTGCAGTGTCTCTCATACACATGTTCTCCAGCAGGGTTTCGCCCAGGGTGTAAATCCTGCTAGTTATACTTCTAGTGGGGTCAGGATAATTATGAGCACTAATTTAGTGTCATCCCTCTTTTTATTTGTCAGTCTTACATCAGGAAAAAATAACCTTCACAATTAAAAACCTGTCTGATAATCTCATATCTAGAATAGCCATAATAACATTTATCATGCATAATTAAATATTTAATGAAAAAGTCTGTGCTATAACACAAAATTCATAGTTATTGCTGATCTTGCTTAGACATAAGTTTAAGATATAATTATTTACAGTGAGTAAAACATAAAGAAGTAAAAATTATCATCTTTGAAAATCTCCTTATATATCTGCATGTTTAGGTGCCTGACTATTCTTAAAAATGATCATTTTTCAAACCTGGACTCAGCCATCTAATGATGCTTCTATATTTCTACTGGTCAAATTACAGTTCCACTAGTAGAAACCCTCAGAGTAGAAGCATTCAAGTAGTTTTTACCAAACCAAAAATGGTGGGTCTGGTAGAAACTTGTACTTTGTCTAATATGGTAGAAATCACCTCTATTACAGTTTCTACCAGAGGAATGAATGGCTGTCCACTTACCTGATTGATAGAAATTCCTGCATTGTTCTTTGGCATCTCAAACTGTCTTGTTCCTGCCCTTGCCATTTCTACACACACACACACACACACACACACACACTGACTGTCCCACTCCCACCAGGACCAGAAACTGCAGACTCCTTCTTGCATGCATGCTAAGAAGCCTGACCTCTTTCTGCCAGGACCAAACACCCCAGATCCCACCTCTGCAAGGACACTGACCAGTCTGCCCCAAACCTTCCTGTTCCTGGAGTCCCTTAACTCTTCTCTTCCCCTACAGACATTGTCCCGTAGGCCTGAACGAGTAGGCAGCTATTTAATCTGGCTTCAGATCCAGCCGCTTTGGATGCCAGGGGTCTTATCTGGAGCTCAGGACTAGGTTCCTGCTTCGATCCGGCTGAAGTGGCTCTGGAGATTTGGAGCTGCCTCGGAGATCTGGCCATAGGGTATAATGGGGAATCAATTCAATATCTATAACTTTGTTGTTTTTTGTCTGATTTGGATTAAACTTTGCAGGAGTGATAGCCTCTGATGAAAGCATGAAGCTTACCAATTTTCAAGAAGATCAGTGCAGAAGTTCAGGGGGAATTGTAGCCCAAATTCTTGAAAGCAAAACTCATGTCATGTGTATATGTTACCCCAGAAGGGGGTGGAAACTGCAGGGATGGTAGCCCCTGCTGAGACCTTAAAGCCTGCCAAGTTTCAAGAAGATCAGTGGAAGGGTTTGGGGGGAACTGCATCTCAAGCTGCTACGTCCCCTTCCCACTGCAACCCTCCCCACCCCAGTCTGTCCTTCATCCCCTGATTCCTACATTTCCATTTTCCTTGCCTGGATTTCTTACCTGAATTTTATACCAACTTCTGACTTTTCTATTCCTTCTATCCAGGAAGAACACACACAACAACCACAGGTGCTTCCTCAGGCTGACAAAGTGTTTTAAAACCTAAAGCTGGCATCCCAGGGTAAGCTGAGCTCATCTGGAGCCTCAAAACTCCACTGCAACCAGCAGCCCTCAGGCCTTTCAAAGATGTAATGGGTCTGGACTTTCCCAGGCCAGACCTGTGCATGTGTGTGGTGCCTGGAAGTTATGGCACTTCCTACCTGCCTTTTACCAGGCATATCCTTGGTCTTGGCATCTCCTGGGGCTGCTACACTGCTGACAGGCCCACTAGACCTTCCAACCCTGGCAGAGTATAGTTTTAGTGGTCATGCCCAGGACCTGGGGACTGCTCCTTCCATATAGCCCCTGTCCATACTTCCATATTCATCAACATGTTCTTCCCCTGCTGGCTGGTGATGCAGTGAGTGCCCCCTCCAGCTCTGAAAGCAGGGCTAGAGACCAAAAGGAAATAGGTGTGGATGGAGTGATGAAAGTGGCACTGACTTCATCTGCACCTGGAGCTTGGGGAACACCAGCAGTGGGAGGTTCACCTTGAGGAACACCAACTGCGCCACCACAACAGCATCCACAGAGGTGCATCAGGGTGTCAATACGTCACCAGCTATGCTGAACACTATCTTGCTTGGAACACTAGTTGGTGGACAGGACAGGTGTTCACGGGTAATCATGGCTAGATTCGGCCACATATGGCTGCAGCCTGCCCAGTAGGCCGAGGAGTTGTACAGCAGCTCTACATCCTCTCACAGCAGCTCCACATTATAGGCTTCATGTTGTCAGCAAAACAGGAAGCCACCAAGGCCTGGATGCTGCCTTCCTGGTGGTAGGGTCTTGCGTCTCTTGATCCCACCATGAACGCCATGCCCTTGGCCCACATTGGCACTGCCTGTGGTGGAGGAGGACACTGGCTGGTGGATGGTGTGCTGGCACAGGAAAATGGATTCCTCCTCTTCCATTTCCCCCCACCTCTGCCATTCTGCCTCCCTGATTCTCTTCACCAGCATTTCCATCCACTGATCCAAGGTTTTGCTGCCACATATGCTGACACTCTCCTTCACCCTCAGGTCACACATGGCAGCCATCATGTACACTGTGCTGGACTGCAAGGGATCAAGTAATTTCCTAATGCCCTCCTTCAGCCACCTCAATGGTGCCTACATATCTTGTGACATTGGCTTGCCCCAGCCAAGAACACTGATTCCCTGGAACTTCTCCATTTGGTTCTGAATTTCTCTCACTACAGGGATCACCTGGCTAAGGAGGCATCAGCAGTGCTGAGGGTCTCAGTGACCTCAAGGAAGGGCTTTAGGATCACCAAGATCTGGGAGATGGTATCTCATTCAGCTCTGTTAAGGGGGACACTGATCCCAATCTCCCAGAGCAAGGCTATCTCATGTATGGCCTTCTGTTGCTCCACCAAACTGTTTGGCATCAGGTATGTGGAGTTTCACCAAGTCTTCACATCCGGCATGATTTTGTGCTGTGGGGTGTTTAGCTCTGCCTGTTTCTCCCACAGCGTCTTTCCCCCACTTGATGCTCTGATGGAAGTAGCCTGCCACCTTCCTGCATTTGAAAATGAGCTTGCTGGTAGTGCTGGTGCCATCACTGGCAGCCCAGTCCTCCTCCAAGGTATCCCTGACAATGAAGTAGAACTTGTGTGCCGCACAGCAGATGCCAACAACATTGGCATCATGGACCACCTTGACCATATTGACCTCATTGTCAGTGACCATGAACCTGCAGGTGAGCTCACCCTGCTTAGTGAGCCACCACTGCATTAAGTGGTTCACGGTCCCCATGATCTCGGTTGCCATGTGGGACTCATCCATCACCTCAGCTTGAAGGGGAAACCACCAGCAGCCTGACTGATCACACCAGTGCCCTGTGAGGAAGAGGTAGGCATGATCTCCACCCTAGGTGCTCCAGGTGTCCAAGGTGATGTGTAAGGCCACTTGTGCACCAGCCTTGTGCAGTTCCTCCCACAAGTACTCCCTGCATGCTTCATACAGGGAGGGTACCACTGTCCTGCTGAAGGTGGTTCATGCAGGCACTTGGTATGATGGGGCCACAAGCACAATGATCCACCTTAACCCTGGCCACTCAACTAAGGAGAAGGTCTGACCATCCACAGCAAGCATCTCCCCAGTGGTCTGGGTGATCTCACTTGCCTTTGCAACACACCCACCTTTTTTGTCTGCTTTTTCCCCACTGGGCCATGGTGCCCTGCCTCTGCTTCAGTGGGATGAAGGCTTTGGAGTGAGAGGGGAACGTCTTATGGGGCATGCTTGCACTGGTGCCACACTGAAGAGGAGCAAGAGCAAGGAAGTGCATCAGCATCCCCATGGTGCTCATGTGTTTCATTCCCTTGCCTTGGCTAGTTTTGAATCAGCAGTGCAGGCAGATAACATATGTGGGCTCATCTGCCAGCTCAAAATGACTATGCTACCCACTGTGTTCTGGGGTGCAGGTGGATGTGCAGATTTTGTTTTTTTCCCCCTCCTCAGCAGGCAGGGGCACAGTAACAGGGGGAGTAGCCTAAGCTGAGCCACTTGCCTCCACAACCTCTATCTCAACCTCCTCTGAAGTGCCTTCTGGGGAAGGAAACCTGGCTCTAGAGGAAACTTGAGGAGTGTGGAGCACAAACTCACATGATTCCCCCTCCATCCACAGAATTTCCCTCACTGGAAAGCTCAGCATGGGAAGACAAATGGGGTGCTGTTGCTGTTTGTTGTCATGATGGTGGTGGCAGGGGGGGCGCGATTATGGCTGGTTCTCTTGGAGAGGATGCAGACTCAGGCTCAGGCAATGGCATCACTCATGTCTCCTTGCTGCCTATAGGACTGGAAGCCTCATGCCTTCTTGTAGCAAAGAGGCTCTACCTCAGTTTGGGTGTGTGGGGGGGAAACTTACAGCTTTCCCTGTACCCCCTCTTCTACCCCCCCATCTGAAGTCAGATGCCTTTCCAGCGTGTTTCATGGTGTGTTTTATAGTGTATTTTCCTTGGTGTGCTGGGAAATCTGTGTGTTCTTCTGTAATGTAATCTTATTGATGTAATATATGTAGATAATTGTATGTATGTGTATTTATGTAATGTGTGTGTGTGTGTGTGTGTGTGTGTATATATGTATTTATGTAATAAATAAGATATATAAATGTATGTAGTCTGTGTTACTGAATAAATTCTATATTATAATATATGCTGTGCTTTTCTGCACAGTGAATGGAATGCATACTCCAAGAAAAAGCACAGATTTTTTTTCTGGGGAAAAATAATCAAAATAGACTAACAAAAACAAAAATAGGATTTTGGGAGAGGAATAATTTGAAAGGAATCAATTAATATAATAATAAAATAAAAAGACATAGAAAATAAAAGGTATTGAATACCACTTGCTAGGAACAGGCTAGCAAGTAGGAAGTGATAGCCTTCTCTAACGCTGCTAAGCTGCTGCAACACACAACTCAGTAACTTGCCCTTAAGGCAAGTTCAAGCAGTGCTGCTTTTTATGCTGTTTTTCCATTCCTCCCCAAGAGCACTGGAATTGGAAGGGACCTCAGGGAAGGATCACATTCACTAGCCACCTACACATGTCAATATTAGAGCAGTCCTTCCCTGCTCTTTCCCTTCCCTCTCTTTAGTTTCTTTTTGCCTGCAAGCAAGCCCAGCTTCAAAACTGAAAATATTTCGAAACTTTTAAAATGTTTCTACTGCCCTCATTTCATTTTGAAGCTGCTTTGAAGCCTTTCATTTCATTTTGATTTCACTGCTTTGAGCTTGAAATGAGTTGAAACAGCATCCAAATGAAATACCCAGTGAAATTTTGCACAGTTCTATTGACTAGCCTGATCCTGCATCTGCTGAACCTGGTATTCCTCAATGCCTTTCCCCACCTGGACACTATCTGAAAGGCCAGAAAGCTGAAAATCCAAGATTTTTCACCCAGCCTGTACTGGACCCACTCTGGGTCTGCTGTCTGACAGCATGACAGTTGGAAAGAGAGAAGAGGTGTTGTGGGGATGGAGGGCATAGTCCCCTGGGATCACCAGCCAATCACACATGACATGTCCCCTGGGATACTGTCATCTGTGAAGGAGATTCTGTGAAGCACACTGGGATGTATGTTTTGGGATCCCTGGCTGAGGGCAGTCAGCAGCACAGGCTTTATGCAGAGAATCCAGCCAGGCCCTTGAACACTTTTACAGGTTTCTGCCGGTAGAGTTTCTAACATCTTAAGCTAAACAACTAAGCTTCTAGTTCATTTGAACACGTACATGTGCTCTAAGCAATTAGGCCTGCAGGGCTAAGCAAAACAACACATACATTCCTTATGTGATGCTCTGTTCCCTACTCATATCTAAAATCTAGTGAGCCTCAGTGGGACTGCTTTAATAGGTAAGAACTATTTACATGAATAAGGGTTTATAGTATTAGGCCTTAAAATTACATTAATTCTTTTCATTTCTTTCTTTCTTTCAAAATGACTGTTGATATCTGAGTTCCCTGTGATCTCTGGCAACTTGTGACTGTTCTGTTAGCCTTTCCTCTTTCTTTTGCTCTTTTTCCTCCCCCTGGCAGTCTGACCCCTTTCTCATCATAGCCCCCCACTTTTAATTACTTTTCCTTGTCTTTTTTCACCTTTTTAAAACTGCTTTCTCCTGCAGTAACTCACCCCTCTGACCTCCTTCTTTCCCCCTCCCCCTGGTTTTATTTTGTTCCCCCCCTCACTGTGGCTGCTCTGTTGCTTTCTTCTTTTCCCTTCTCTTTTCTGTTATACTGCTTACCTTTATCCTCTCCTCTGGTGTTTGTTTGTTTTTTTCTAGCACATTTTTTTCCTGTAGCCAGAGGGCTTCCCACCCCCCACGCCTCTGGTCCCTTGTAGAGTTATACTTTTTTTCACTAGAATGGCTGAAGGCAGCTCCCAGCAGTCTACTGCTGGGGCTTCTATCCCTTCGAACAAGACTTTTGGTCTCTGGCTTCACATCCCTCCCTTCATTCCTGCTGTGGTGGTGCTAGTAGGATGCAAAAAATGTCCTTTATGCTGCCCAGGTAATTTCAGTCCCCATCATTTTCCTCAGCAATCCTGATTTGATGCATGATGTTGTGGTAGCAGGTGTGTCTGTCAGGGGTGGGTGGTATTTGCATCACAATGCCCTTAGAGATACTGGCTGCGTGGATAGTAGCCTCTAATGTCATTACTTTTCTCTCAGACAATGACCTCACTAACTTCCTATGCCCTTATGTCAGGGTGACAGGTCCAGTTTATACACTGCTGCTTGGCAACAAGTCCTTGAGCTCCAGCACATCCTGTTCTTTAAAAGGCAGATGTTCAAGCTTCTTGACAATGAGGGTTGCGGTTTGCCCCATTCTCCATCTTTCATGATTAGCAGGCAGCGGTATGAGGTTCATTACACTATTGGGGATATCTCATGATTTTCCTGTGGCAGCAGGTCCCGTATGGCTACTCAGCCTGAGGAGAAAGCTGGCTGTAGCAGAGATACCTGCTGGTGGATCATCTGCCTCTGGTGTAGAAGCCCCATCAGGGAGTGGGAATGAGCTTTCCTTTCAGCCACTCCCCGGTTTGCTGGAAACAGGTGGCTCCGTGGGGTAAGTTTGCCTCCTGTCTTCCTCCCACTACAAGGGGGACGTTGTCTCCTTCTGCTAAGGAGTGTAACTCCCAGTAGCAGAAGGAGTCTTCTAAAGCAGGCCTTGTTAATACTTTCAAAGCAGTTTCCTTAAAACCTCCCCACCACTTTAAGGGGAGCTGGGGTTAGCAAGGGGATTTCCCCTCTCTGCCTGCCTCCTTGGCATCTCCCCCAGAGCCTGTGCTTGGGGGTGCCCTAAGAGTGGGGGTGGTGGCAGGGGATCTGACAGCCCTCCCCTCCCCTCTCAGTTCCCTGAGTCTAATGCAGTTGAAATGGAGGTTGGACCCTCTGAGAGCCATGAACGGCTCTGAGAGAGAGAGAAATTGCAGTCCAGGATAGCACCCCTCAAGAGGTCAGGGACTGATGTAACCCCCCTGGGCCTCTTGGATGCTGCTGCTGCTATAGGGCCTGATACTGGAAGTCCTAGTCGGGGGGAGGTGGCACATGTACCTTACCAAGACTCGGCATCTCTTCTTGTCTGACATGTACAGCTCCTCCTCCTTGGGGGTGATATCTTGATTCTACCTCTGAGGGCAAGTTGATGGAAGTCCTGCCTTGGGAGGTGGCACCCCCCAATTCAGTTAAGGTTCCCCACTTCATGAGGAGGTGCCCACACCAGAGGCAGAATCTGTTCCTCCTTCTGAGGAACCTCCCTGTGTTGGTTACTCCATTAATCACCTCACTGAGTTCCTTGACTAGACAAAGCATCACTGAAAAGTTGTACAGCATAATTGTAAATGATTCCCAGAAACTGAGACATTTGTACTTTTTGCTAAGGCCATGGGAGCAATGCTGCATTCCACTCCAGGAATGCAGCATTATAACTTTCACCTAAGCAAGTTCATGGGTGATGTTGGGTACCTGTTATAGGAAGCTTCAGCTGGTGAGCTATAAACACATTTTTTTCCTGCCCTGCATGCTTGCTCCTATCTGCTGCTTCTCTGGTCTTTTGGCTTTGCCTGTCCCACTTTCTACATCCATTATTCATGGCTGCTGCAGCCTTTATTTCCTCTCAATATCAGCATCTGGAAATACTGACCTAGACAGACTTACAAGTCTGGCAGATCAAAACCTGATGACATTCAACACAGAGAAATGCAAAGCGCTCCACTTTGGGAGAAAAAAAAACATCTCATACTTATAGGCTCAACAGTGCTACAGTCCGTGACCACGACCAAAAGAGACTTAGGGGTCATGATTGACCACAAGATGAACATAAGCTACCCATGTAATGGTACAGCTAACAGACCAAATAACACTCTGGCTTGCATCTACCGATGCACCTCAAGCAAGACTAAAGAAGTCATCCTTCCACTTTACTCAGTCCTGGTGAGGCCACAGCTGGAGTACTGCATTCAGTTCTGGGCTCCTTCTGGATGCTGATAATACTCTCCTCCTGGGCGGGCTCTTTAATTGCACGGTTGATGAGGGGCTTGACTGGAATGGGCCAGAACTTCATCCATCCTTGGCCCAGCTGCTGTGGACTGCTTTGGAGGCAGCAGATGTCATTGATATCTGGAACCAACCAGCTGCCCTGGAGGACCACTTCCAAACATGGCAAGTCATACCTACCAGGGATGTCCTGGGTGAGCCCTTTCCACTTCTGCCTGCCGTCCTGGCCATAGGCAGTGACGTGGGTGGTGGGCCTATCACTTTACTGGTTCTTCCTATGCCTTCTGATAGCAGTGTAGGGGTTCACTTCGACACACTGCCCCGGAAAGCTCTGTATGCATGGGTGGTTTATGTCCGCCATTATTGCATCTTTGCGACTCATCCATAGAAGTAAAACTTTGTGTAAAACCATTAATAACTACTATATGTGTATCATACTAGCCAAGATAGCTAATGCCTTTGTTTGTATTTATAGGCCTGTCATGGACAGAATACTGCAGGGTATTGGTCACATACACCACTCCAAATCACTGGGACAAGTTATGATTCCTTTAATCACATTGTGTATTGTCTTATTCCATGTACAGTCCCCACTGAAAGTAATACAAAACTACAACATAAAAATAAGTTTATTAGAAATTAGTCCATAAATAGTATAAACTGGCTATGATATGTCTTTTTTTTACCACTTAAATATGTTGCTATTGTAACAACAAACATAGTATTAACAAAACTATAGTATTAACAAAACCTACTTTTATATCCATCATTCTGTAGCATTTTTAATTTAAGTGTGGTTGGTGTAATGTAACTAACATACCAATCTCTTGTATATAGCCATGCCTATAAAATCAAATAAATCCCATTTGTGGTAGCTTTGCGTGAAAAAAAACAAACAAAAAAATCGTTTCCAAAGGCTAAGGTATGTTCCTATCTTTGTTCAATCATTTTCATGAAATATTTAGTGCACACAGCTATCAGAAATGGATTTCAGTTTACATCACATACTAATTTGGGGCTTTACTGGTGTCCTTCTAATTTGGGTTTTGAGTGTTTCTCCAAAACCATAAAGCTTAAGGCTTTTTGCAAGTTGGCACTACAGCCCTGAAGCCCTGGAACCAGGCCTATCTCTAGTTTGAAAATAAAGTTTGGGCATTTCACGTTACCCAGGCTGTGTGGCCTTGCTGTTTTCCTGCCTGGGTTAGATACCCTGACTGCTTCCAGGGGCAGATCTACTCTGAAACTAATGAAGCTTAAGCTTCAGGGGCCTAATCCTGCAGGAGCCCCAGAAGCATCTTTAGTCGTTTTAGTCGACTTTAGACTTTAGGGGCGAGGCGGGAGAGTGGGGCACAGCCAAGCCCTCGAAGGGCCCCCCTAGGTAGGCTCGGAGAGGTGGTGCTAGTGTGAGGGGGAAGAGGAGGAGAGAGGTGGCGATGGCTGCAGTGGCAATGGCAATGCAGCGCCCAGGTGAGCATGCAGCCTGGTGAGGCGGCGGCGGTGGCAGGAATGCACCGAGCTGGCTGTGCAGCTGGCCTTGCAGGCAGGACAGGTCAGAGCCCCGGCACGGGAGCAAGTGGGGTGGGGGTGGCAGGGGGTCTCTGTCCCTCCAAAACTTGCAGCAGACAGGGCTGCAAAAAGCAAAGCCCCCCGCGGCACTCCACCTGGCAGCAGCAGCGCTCCCTGTCTGCCCTGCCTGGCTGGGCTTCTTGCACCGCCCTCCCACTTTTCCCCTGCAGCATTGCTGCCTGCCCTTTGGAGGTTTAGTGCTGTGTGGACAGTGCTATGAGAGTAACAACCCCTGCTTGCCATGCTGGGCTCAGCAGCTGAGTGTTCAGTTCTCATCGGACTATCCACAGAGACAGTATGATTTCAAGACTGGAATAGTACAGAGACTGTGACCAACAGTCAGCTGATTGCTGGTCCCAGTCCCAGCACCACACCATAGTGAGTTCAAGAGTGCCAGTGACAGGAACCTGGCTTGGTGCCAGGGTCAGTGTTAGCAAGGAGGGAGAGGTACAGCTGGCCTCTCCAGAGCAGGCTAAGATTGTAGCAGATTGTCAGGTCCAGAGTAAGCTGAGATTGTAGCAAGCATTGCCACACAACTTCTCAGAACATGTTTTAACTTTTAATACAGCATGGTAATGCTGACTATGGTTGAAATAAAACATGGATGAAGTGTCCCATGCAACAAGGCCCTGAGCTTAAGACAGGTTTTG
>JAGPOW010000229.1:3167661-3179813 GCA_030014935.1 Caiman crocodilus
TCTCGTGTAAATGCACGCAGTGAGGAATCTAGTTTAGCTCCACATGAGGCTCAGGCACTCACTCCTAGCCTGCATGTTGACCAGAAAATCATGTTTGCATCTGGAGCCTCTGAGTAATAAAAGACAAGGCTTTGTCATTTGATAATTTTGATTCTGATTTGAGTTTCAAATTTGCTGAAAAACCTGCAACACTTAATTAAAAGCTACATTTGTACCATGGCAATTTCTGAATTATTAAACAAAAAAAGCTTCGAAAGAGTAACCTTGGATCAAATTCAATCATGGCACAAATGGGTAGCGTTCCAATGAAAACAAAAGACCTTTTATCTGCAAGGGATTAGTTTGGCCTCTTGTTTTTGGTTCCTGATGGTGTTTTTTACTACACAGAACATTTCTCTTCCACATTTTTCTAGTTATTCAGGTGCTTTTTTGTGACCTGTGTGATCCTCACGAACAATTTGTGCACCAAGTCTGGCAGAGCATGTGGCAGCAGACTGGACTAGAAGTGACTTTAGTCCACATTGACCTCGTTGCTGGTTGCAAAGGGGCCCCCCATAACAGTTCAAGCTTCAGGGCCCCAAAAATGTAGGTCTGCCACTGACTGCTTCTAAAGGCTGGGAAACCTGTTTAGAAGACCCAGGATTTTTTTTTTTAATTAATTAATCCCTGCTGCTATATCCATTATTCTAAACATATATCTTACCTATAAGCCAATTCCAAAAACAAACCTCTAAATATCATTTTCAGGCCAAAACTTTCTCCTACTCCCACTGTCCTGTGTTAGGAAGACACTGTAATATGTAAATTAATTGGGTTTAGAAATGGGGTGCTTCTCAATTCACAAAAGTTATGGAGAGATGCCTGGAGTTTAAAAAAGTTAAGAAGTGCTGCTGTACAGTTTTGGGACATCACAGTGGCCCACTGGACAACCTGGAAAGATAGGTTTTCAGGGTTGTATTAGTTATTTATATGTCCTTCCTAGCATTCAGAATTGCACAGGATTGTGCAAGAGTTATCCTAGAGTTTCAGCAAGATAGAAAAGAATCTCACTCTAAGTATTTATGTATCATGTTTATAGCTCCTAGGACTATATGGTTACACTGAGCAAAAAGGAATAATACGTTTCCATTTATGTAGCAATGACTGCTGATTCCCTTCCAGCCTTTTCTCCCTTTCAATTGAATAGCTGTGCTGGGGATCACTGGAATACAGGGATGCCTGTCAGTGTCACTTTGTGCTGACTACATAATTTTTATTAGCCATTATGAAATCTTCAGGAGCTTGGGAGAGCTTTACTTTGTATGACTAGAAAGGTGACCATAATCTAACTCATAGTGAGAAAAATCAGATAAGATCCTAATTAGCATGTGGTTTAATTAATTACTAATTCTTTCGTTCATGGAGAGTTTGGCTAATTGGCACTATATATATGGCTTGTGTTCTCCTTGTTTGTTGTGAAGTGCAATCTATAATTCTTTGTTTATTAGTTATAGTAGTAGTAGTAGTATTCCTTAAATTTTCACAACACCTCAATATGAGAATGTGTGTCTAGCAGGCATTTTTTATCTGTGATAAAGTACAGAAATTTCTCTTCTGTCCTTAGCACATTTCCCCAAAAGGTAGGTATGTTTTTAACAACATTGCCATCAAAGAGAAAATAACAACACTGAGAAGCTCTGCAAGAGTTCTCTACAATTCTGTGGTGTTTGTTTGTTTAGAGCATCTGCAGAGTTGTTCATGCATTTTCCTCCAAAAATGAGATCGTGATGCCCAGTCCTTGAAAAAATAATCAGTATCTTATCTAAATTAAAATCTAAATTAAATCTATTATTCCTTGTGATCCAGCCTTTTCTTTTTGCGACTTTCATTATTTCACTGAATTCACTGTTGTTTCAGAGAGGGTGTAGGAACATTAACATCACTGAAAGAATCACTCAGAACAAAGATATCCCATTCAAAGAAAGAATTGGAAGAAACAGGAGAGCATGTTGGGCTATCACATTAACCTGGTCTTATCATGTGACCTCTTTCTGACTGAAAATATGACATGACAGGAATACAGGAACTTACTTTTATAGGTTTTAAATAAATCAAGTCTGAAAGGCAGGTGTTGCTTTCTCCTGCCAGTTTGGAAATGGTCACTGTATATTAGCTATGATGGTGGGATGGAAATAAGAATTTTAAACTTGAGGAGATATTCATCTTACAGACTATAGACTCCTGAATCAATCTGAAGAGTGAGATAAAATATACGGGCAACAGAACTTAAATTGGAAGTACAGGATGCATGCAAGTGTTCGAATCAAGTGGTTGAAGTTAAGCCATGTCATTGGTTAGACTTTTGTTTGCTTGAAAGCCATCCAAGATTTTTTGGGGGGGCAGGAGCCACAAAGAAAACACTGTGCTGGCAATAGCCTGTAGCCAGGGAATCCCTCTGTACCTATTCCAGCCTGTTTTGCCTTCTCCCTATCCATCACTGGAGGTGTTCAAAAACATGTTGGACTGTTGGACAGTCACATTTAAGGAATGATTTCTGAGTAGCTATTATATTCTACTATGGATTTTTCTCATGCTCCTGGACTTTGCTGGTTGCTTCCTGGGGCTGGGAGGGAATTCCTTCCCCTCCCTCTCTCTTGCTACATATGTCAGGGTTTTGTTTTTTTAGTGTCTTCCTCACAGGCATTGTCTTCCCATACATGGTTGTTGAGCTTGAGACACCATATGGCCATGTCCCTCACTCTGAACTGCACCTCTGCTGACCATGTACCAGGTATTCATGAGCCTCACAAAGTCCTCGTGTCACAAGGGCATTCTCTCTGTGTGCCGCTACCATATCTCACTGCACAGGGAGTTCACAGAACCTGGTTGTTGCTTGCTGCTTGCCTGCAGCATGAGGACCTCAGACATCTCCCCCTTGTTGTAGCAATATCTCCCATGGACATCTCAGACCTTTTCTGCTCTGTGTGCTGGACCATCCTTCAGCCTCCTCCTCCATGGTTTCCCCTCCTTCATACACATGAAGTCCTTGCCAACAGAAGCACGAGACAGTCTTGCTTTGTACAATGTAGTAAACTTTTCTGATACCATAGCCTTTGACTAGGGAAGTTTTGCCCACTGGGTATATCTTGGCCAGGCACTCTTGCAGGCAGTGACAGGAGCTCAAAGTGGTAAGTCTCTAGTCACCTCTGTCTTCTATATGGTCTGGGTACCACGCTGCACTCCCCACCAAGATCTTTGGAGTCTGAGTGGGTTTGTGCTCTACCCAAGCTTTGTGGTCATGGGTTACCCAGCAGGGTGATGGTGGAACTCTCATGAGAAAACTTGGGCAGACACTTGCATCTCTCGCTGTTCTAGACCCTGGATATATGGACCAGCTGGCATTTGGGGTTCTTGCACATGTAGGAACTATCTGTTCACAGGACACAGACAGAGCTCTTCAAAGCCCACTCTCCTGTCACTGCAGCAGTGGCACTTTCTCCCAAGTGTCTCTGTGGCCAAAGTCAGCTAGTGTCAAAAGGAAGAGTTATCACTATGCTGGGGGTGTGGGGCAAACACGGATGGTTGCAATCCCTAGAACTCTAAACCTTCAAAAGGCTTTTAGCTGCTAGTGCCAGAAGGGTT
The DNA here is from genome assembly GCA_030014935.1 of Caiman crocodilus. NCBI lineage: Eukaryota > Metazoa > Chordata > Crocodylia > Alligatoridae > Caiman > Caiman crocodilus. The sequence goes on from JAGPOW010000229.1 coordinate 3,171,283, forward strand.
GCCTATGCCCCCTCAAGCCCAGATTTTCTGGACCCTCTCCCTAGTGGAAAGAACTGTCTGTTTGTCTGTGTACTTGGGTCCAGGTGTGTTTCCTGAGGAGGGTTTTGCAACAGAGCTTGAGGATCTGGGTGTTCACCTGGGTCTGAGGGCTGGGTTCTGTGTGATAGATCCAGCTGTTTCAGTCTCTGTTGACCTCTGGAGCCACAGAACATGGTGTGGGACTGTGCAGAAAGGCTGGACATTGCCAGCCTCAAAGCTGATGGGGAGGTGGGGCTTGTGCTACATTTGGCTGGAGCAGTGGAATGAAGCCCTGGTGTTGGAATGTCTCTGCGGGGTGGGAGAGGAGAAGAGATGCATGCTGGTATTCTAGAGGCCAGCACCACAACTCCATTTGCTTAGAAAACTGTACATGAGTTCCTTCATACACTATAACTTCATTCACAGCCAAGTTAAGCCTCTTGCCATGTGAATGAAATTTGTTCCATGCTTGCCGTTTGCTTCAGCTGAAGCATTGTGAATGCTTGCATGCTTCACTTTAAAACCAGTTTAACTCTGATTCATCCACTCTAAATGAATGCTTGTACATATTCATTAATACCATAGATTGAGGTGGGGGGCAACTGAAGGGTACATGTACCACTGGGGTACTTTGAAAGGTCCCAGGTGTACGTGAGGGCAGGCGGGGATACAGAGGTGCCATCCCACACTGCTGCAACACAGGAACAGAGCTGGGGTGGGGCAAGAGCAGGGCTGTGCAGATACTACACTGCCGCTGCTTGCCATCTCCCTGCTCCACATCCTGCCACTTGCCACCTCCCCCCTACTCCTCATCCAGCCTCATGACAGCTGAGGATGCACTGTTCTGCATCTGGCCACCCGGAGGTACAATGATCAAAAAAGGTTGAAAACCCTTACCTTAGATAATGTTTAAATAAGTGGGACAGGACTCTAATTTTATGGTTGTTTTTGGTCTCAGTAGACCATTAGGCAAGTTCCTAATGTCTATTCAAGGAGCCTTAATTCACACTGGGGAGAAGAGGGAGATGAGAGGATGGTGCATGTCTATAATATCTATACCACTGTTTCTCAATAAGGCTAGTAGAGCAAGCAGTTAAGCACTAGGTCTGTGTGAAATTTCACTGGCTGTTTCATTTTGATGCTATTTCAACTCATTTTGAGGGCGAAACAGCAAAATTGAAATGAAACTAAGGGCTTTGAAACAGCCTCAAAACAAAAAAAGGCAGTTGAAATGTTTTGAAAGTTTCAAAACATTTTGAGTTTTGAAACTGAAGCTAGGTTTGCCTGCAGGGAAACAGAAAGTAAGGAAAGGGAGGGGGAAGAGGGCAAAAGGACTGATTTCTTATTGACTGTGTAGCTGGCCAAAGACTGATCAGGCCTGATCCTGAAATGGAATTTAGACACCACTTTTCAGAGCTGAGCCTATGAACTTCATTTCTTCAGCCTCCTAGGTAGTAGGTACAGAAACTCAGAATATTGGAATTCTGACACACTACAGCCTGCCAGATATCTGACTCCCCAGATACCTCTCCACTTTTACCTGCACTGCTACATCCCCCTCCCCCACCACACCCCAGCCTGCCCCTCAGCCTTGATGCCTCCATTTCCATTGTCATTGATTGGCTTTCTTGCTTGCATTGCATGCCAACCTCTGGCTTGTTTGCTATTCCTTCCATCCAGGAACAGCACACCTCCCCCACCCCCAAATGCAGTTGCTTCCTCAGCCTGACAAAGGGTTTTTCAATCTGAAAGCTTGCTAAGATATATTTCTGTAACTAACTATTCAGTTGGTCTGCTAAAACTTACAGATTAGATTGACCCCAAGGAAAGGACCTTGTCTGCCAATGCCATGTCCTTAGACCAACACCCCTAGAACCTGACCTGAAGGATGCAGGGCCCTGCACATATCTAAGTCCCTGGGCTGGGGCTGGCAAAGAAAATTCTTTTGCAGCTGCTGGAGAAGAAGCAAGAAAGGAAAGAAAGGATCTAGTCTATGACAATTTGACTGCCTGAGACGTTGCTGGTGCTACTGTGCTGCCTACTAAGTTATTACCTGTTGTCATTTAAAGTGGTGGACCAAGCTGAGGCTATAGGGGAAGAGGAGACCTCATTGGGACACCCTACTGAGTCATGTAGTGGCCCCTTTGACAGTGAGGGTATGCCTTAACATACACACACTGTCACCCATGTCATGAGTTTTGCTTGTCAGCAGCCTGAGGTACAGTTTCCCAGAAACCCCTGCACCTATTTCCTTGAAAGCTGGCAGGTTTCATGGCCTCAGCAAGGACTACCATGCCTGCAGTTTTTGCCCTACACCATAACACACACATGTGACAAAAACTTTGCTTTCAAGACTTATAAAGGGCTAGCATTCCTGCAAGTTTCATCAGAATCAGACAAGAAATGACAAAGTTATAGGCAGTTTCAAGCTTCCCCATTATAGCCTATGGGCGAAACATCCAAACATTGTCGAAATAGGGAAAGTTTTGATAAAACAAAACAGAACAGCAGTTTCAAAATAAAATGAAATCTCGAAATGAAACACTGTCCCATTGAAATGTTGAAATGGAAGTTGAAATGGAATGATGCTGTTTCACACAGCCCTACTAAGCAGTCTCCCGTGTGAAAGAATACCATAAACATGCCACCTTGTTCCTTGGCTATATGCTGGTGCTGGCAATGACAATTCTAGGGTCACACACAGCTTATTATATTGGGAGATCCATCTAGAAGCAATTAATCAATAACACAGTGGACAAAGCTATTGTTTTCAGTTAAATTACACTTAGACAAATATGAGAGCAAAACTTTGCTCCCACAGCATAGGCGAAGGGTTTGACCATTCTATTTAGTATCTGAAGACTATTCTAATCATTCTGCAATTTAAATATTCCCTAAAAAGTGAGGTGTAATGAACGAACATATTTAGCATAGCTTATGATCATTTCCAGGTGCAATGGATGATGCTTATTCTGGACTTAGACTGCACATGTCCTTAGAGAAGCAGAATGAAAGTCCTGCAATTTTTCAGTGGGACTTTCACTCTACAGAGTTTCACTCAAATTACAATGACCGTCAGTTTATGGTAACATTTTTTTGTCAAACATCCATAAATAAACAAAACATAAATAAAAAATCAGAAACAATATGACAGTTCAAGAAAAACAATTATTTAGCTTGTTCAAAATGCACAAGTATTCCAACATGGTTTATATTACAACCGTTAGACTAAAAATAGACTACTACAACTAACTTTGCATTGACCTACTGTTCTCCTGTTGAAAAAAATGTTCAGACTCTCAAAACTTTTCATTTTTAAGCTTTGCCAGAATAGTGCAATAATTGCACCATGGAGTTTACTATAAAACCTATAGTGGGGGATGGAGCATTGGATCATAACTTTTTAAGAGTCTTTTTCATGCTGTGTTGGTATATAAATACAATTCATACTTCTGAATTCATCGTGAGCCTTTAGGGGGAAAAAACAAGTTTTCAGGATACATTGATACATTTAAAAGAACATATAAACTAGACACAGCTGTTTTAAATGAAAACAAAATTTAAATAGACCACATATTACATAGAAAAGTATTACCAGAAACCTGTACCTATGTAGATAAAAATGTCATGGTGAGGGGTACATTTGTTTTATACATTTATTTATTAGTAAACCACTTTTTTTTTTATAAATGTGAATTTTCACCTTTAAAAAATACGCACTGAAAAGCTATCCACTAAAAGGGCTTAGGAAGTGTAGGAAGAATTTACTGTCTTTATTCAACTGGAAGACAGCCCTGATTATAACACAACCACTGAATAATTAGATTCTATGTATGGAAAAAATATAAATCTGTTATAATTTTCTAAATATAGAATCTAATTATTGGAGGGATGCTTTGCATTTGTCCCCCTCCAACTGCTAAAGCAGGAAAAATAAATCTGAGAGGTCATGTAATTCTTTGCTCTCTGGTTTCCCCCATCTTTTACTCCTGGCAGCCCCTTTCCTCTCTCTTTACTATCATTCCCTGCTCTCCCTGACCACATGGAAGTGAAGAGCAAATTTGCAAGCAATGACTTTGAAATTCAGTATGGCTATAGCAGTTTGTATATAGGAACCATTCATTTAGTTTATCCAGGATTAATGCAAGTTACGTTTTTTTGAAACTGCTACAAGTTTTAGCACAGGTATTCCATAAACAAACTTTTGAACTACACTACATGATATTAGTTTAAAGAGAAAGGCTCATAATTTACCAAATTGTTCATTGGCCTGAGCCCCCCATAGGCAACAGCATTTCAAGCCATGGTGATCCAACAGCTCAGTATGTGCGTGTACTCCAGGTACCCTACACAAAGGATCCATGTGCTACCATATATCTTATTCAGATGAGCTATACTTACCTATCCTTGTGATCAGTTTCTATCAGCATAGTTGCCCACTGTGGGCCACATGTTTTATAATGATATGCAGTATGGGCTGCATTTAGTCAACTTTATAGTTGACTTCCACACTTGAGCATATGCTGCTTTTGGCAGCAGTTTAATGATAAATAGTGTATTTAGTGAGGTATGCTTGTATGCATTTATAGAAAAAGGGTTGTCTTTTTTCTCTTGTGCTAGCTTGGGGGTGGGAAGAAGGGAAGATGACTTGATCTTGTAATTGTATAAATGTGGTACATCTGAGAGTCTTACAGCTTAGGAAAAATAAAAGAAGCCTTGTAAAAGGCTGCAAAGTTACTGGGACAAACACACTGTTGTTGTTAGCTGGTACAAATTCATTGTAGTAGTTGAACCTACTACAGTAGTTATGTATTTGACCCCTTCATTCAAATTTCAAAGGCCAGATTTTCCTGATTTGCTTTGACGCTTTGCTTTTCCCAATCAAAACATGCATTCTACTTTATGGATGTAACATTATTTAACTATGAATGCTTGGGGAGTGTCATTCTAAATGCGCTGTCTAGTTTCCTTAGGTGGCACTGCTGAGACATTAATTAATCTTTGATTTAGTGCAACTGCTGCACATACCAGAATGTAATTATTACTATAATTATGTATGTTAACATACCCAAATATGCTAAGATAAAATTATTTGGTTTTAATCTATTTTATTTCTGCCTTAAGTTTGCATAACTTGAATGAGATAGGGGGGTGCACTAAGGAGTGTCACAGTGAACCATGCCAAGCCTACTCTGCATGTGCTATGCACTGAAAAAAAGATATAATATAGGCATATTAGTAAAGTGGTAGGTATGGAATAATAAGCTCTTTTTCTAAGAAATGTTTTCACTGGTGTAATAAGCAAAGCCAACATGCAGGGCAAACCCAGTGATAAAGCTGGAGGGACACACAGTTCCAAGAGTAGGCACAGTGGGAACATGGGCTCTGACATGGGGCATTCCACAAGTGGGCAGATGGAGGTGGATACAGCAGTCTTACTCATGCTGGAAACTCCTAAAAAGTCTCTGGCTGCTGCTTCTGTCAGCTCCATATGCTCTTCCTGCCCTGGCTGTTCCTCTTAAAGCAGCAGCAGCAGTAGCCAGGGATTCTTTTGGAGTTCCTTGTATAGGTATATTGTTGAGGCATGGACTCTGCAGGGCTGTGGTGTGAATCAGGAACCCTTCCTAACTTGGCACCCGAAGTGGAAGCCCCTCTCACTCACTGCTAGTAACACTACCGAGTGTTTTTTGATGTGTGCCCAGTGCTGTGTTAAGCCAGCTACTTAACATGAATTTTAGGATGTAATGTGCATGGCATAGGCATGGTGTGGTTCGCTGCAGTCTTTCTTGAACTGTTCTTTGAGGTATAGACATGTTCAGAGAACATCTTACGTGCAGTCTGAAGGTTGGAAAACTCAGTAGAAATTCAGCTTAGGACTGTAGATAAGATGAATGAAGGGAATGTTGAGCAGGAACGAATCTCTGCCGTTCATATTAGACGATTATAACATATTCAAAAGCTATGGCTAAGAGAGGATTTTAGTATATTTAAAGATTTCAAACATAGAGGGTCTGATTCTATTACCTTTACCACCTTTAAAAATGATGGCAAAACCTTCTCCGTATGCAACACAATCATGTGCCCATCACGTTAACATCTAACCAATACATACAAAATCGAAATTTATCATAAGTAGTGTTCAAAGTAGCACCCAAACCCCTCTAACCCCTCTCCCTGGTTTTGACCTACCATTAATTTGATCTCCCTCTTGCAAGTTTATTAAAGGAAAGGCTACTCGAAGAATTTAATTTTGCTTCATGAACGAAATGCAATAGGATTTGGCTCTCCAGTGACTTTTTCGACCCTAACCTGTATAAACTCTATGGAGTATAAAACATCAACATTAATTTTGCAACTGTTAACATTCAGGTGAAATTTCTACATTTTGCTTTAATTTACTTTCCAGAACTGACATTATACACCTTGCTACCATATGTAGGCTACCATATGTTTGACACATTTGTTTATAGATGGATGAACTATATCTATCTATCTTGTTCATCTATATCTATGTGTCTATGTATTTATATTTATATCTATATATCGTGACTACTTTCTATACTGTTAAGCACTGCAAGTGTTTGTCATAAAAGATGGGCTTTTAAAATTAAAATGTTTATGTATCCCTTTATTTTAATTTTTTAAATCTTCTTCCTTTTCTTCTTTTTTTAAAGAGAAAGCATATCCCCCCCCCCCCCCACACACAATTGAAAAATAGAAAAGTTTGATACTACCCAGTAATCATGTTTTGGGTTTCAACAATTTGGTGCAGCAGAAGAGGATTTTATGTGGGGAGAGAAGGGGTTGGTTTGGGGCTTGTGTTTGTTGCTGTTGTTATTTTGTTTCATTTTTGAACTGCCATTTTGCAACAGCAAAACTTGCTGATAATACATTGAACAGCTGGAATGCTAACATCAGTAGAGACAGAAAGTATTTTGTAAGTTCACAGTTTGTTTCAGAGCTCACTTTAACTTAAGCCCTCTCCATATCTACCAGTAAAGGAGTGATTAGATCCACACCATTGCTCCTCCTGACAAGCCACACAGGTATGACAGGATGTACAATTGTGGGATCACTAATTAGATCCAATTGCATCTTATTGTCAGTTTAGGGGGAATCCTTCTTTTGGGCACTAACAAGAAGCAGAATCCCGTGGCTGGGAGCCTCCCTTCGCCTCATGAGCAGCCAGGACCCAGATACCTTATCAGCTTCTAGGTATCTCAGTCCAGCTGTAACAGGACCAAGAGCTGCAGGTGGGCCTGGGTGTTTTAGGTACCTCTGAGCATCAGGAATCATAACAGGCATGATTCCCAGGGCTTAGGGATTTCATGTTGGGCATGGTGAACCCCTGTGGTTGGGAACCCACAGCTGACCAGCAGCAGGGGAGACCCTACACATGCGAATTAAAGCTCACTAGCAATGAGCTGTAAAGTTAGGACATGTTTTCAAGGTCTAACTTTATAGGTGGTTGGAGCTTTTGTATCATATTATAGCTACTTTGCATGTGTAGCTGGTCTCCAGGTAGTTGTGCAATTAACCAGCTAAATGCATGATACTGTAAAGTGTAGAGGGGGGACTCAGTGTTTAGTTGCATCACCTGACACCTCTCTGAAAGATCACTGCTTTACTTCCTATGTTCTGTAGAAGGCATGACCTGTTAGATCCTTCTTTCAGATGACTGCTTCAACCATGTACTATCTAGGACCACTGACCTGGAACAACTTGTGTATCTGCCGATGAATGTACAACATACATTATTTTCCAATTCAGGTTGTACTATTTTTAAAGACTGACTATTCCTTTGATCTTTTCCTCAAACACTCTCATATAATGGTTATACTTAGGATATGAATACTTTTACACATCTCTTCTTTTCAGGGACCTTCTAAGGTGCCTATATTATAAAACCTAAGGAGACTGGTTTTTCCTTCTGCTTATCTGTTTTCTTTAAAGGAGCTATCAAAAGGTGCACAGACCTTCCTTTCATTTGTGTTTTGTTTTGTATGATTCTTTCCTGGGACTTTGCAGCTCCATATTGGAGGTCCATTCCTAGATAGCTTAAGCAAAACCTTCATTTCTATGCATATTTATTTTTTAAGTGACCTATGATCATTTCTAAATTAAGGGTCAAGGCGGCCAATTAATTTAAAAAAAATCCATGAGTTCTCTATACTACGTTTTCAGTGCTTAACTATAGGTCAGGATAAACAACCACAGCCATCACAATAGAGTTTTAAATGATGATTTTTGGAGATGTTGTTATAGTAAACCTCAAAAGTAGTATCCAAATCTGAATACAAAATATGAAATAATATTTTTGAATAATTGGGCTGAAATAAAGGAATTTCTCTAAGTACAAATGCACAGAGACGAGAATATCACCTTACAGTTCATTATCACTGGTAAAGTAGGGGGTGGGCAAGGATTGTTCATCTTCCCCTACCAGCTTTTGCCACCACCACCTCCCTACTTCCTCCCCCCTCCCCCCCCCAAAAAAAACCCCCAAAAACAAA
>JAGPOW010000229.1:3179913-3193845 GCA_030014935.1 Caiman crocodilus
CCCAAAAACAAAAACGCATCCAAAAACTAACTGGTAAAAAGAGAGGAAGGTTTCATTTCTGGGTGAAGTCAAGCTTTGATAACTTTAATGACTCAGGACCAGATTAATTTGCCTATTATCTGCTTGTTCAACCAGTATATAAAGCCTGTTGCCTTTAGCCACGCAGCAGTACTTGTACCCTCTTTAGACCACTTTCATTTTACTCCACTGAAAAACTCTTAACCCTCAATGGAGACCTGAAGAAAGATATGTTGTCCAATAAATGATATCATAAAACATCCTTGCCTCTAAAATGAATAGAGATACAAAGCAAGTAAATGTATCATAATCTAGCTCTAAGCTAATACACACATCTTTTAATATGCATTGCAAACCAAATTATTCCATTATTCCAAATCAAGTTGAGAGATAATGGCACCAGTAAAGAATTGGTGAACATTAAAATCTCTGTTAACTGGAATAATTTAAAAACACCATACAATATTTTAAGGGACACATCTTATATCAGAGTCCAATGTGCAATTCTCAGCTGCATTTTGTGGTGTGGCTTCTTTGAAGTGGCCTATTCTATCATTAACAGCTGTACTGCACTTGAGAAGAGCTAATGATAAAAAGATTTCCTGGCAAGCCAGTTCTTCTGTTAAATGGGGAATGTGATGCGTTTGGCATGTAAAATTTAGCTAATTTGTACAAGAAACACATTACTTAACCAGCTGTAGATTCTGTTATTACATGATAAAGATGGCAATCCATTAATCAAGTTATAGACACAAATACATTATTGTTCAAGAAAAAAAAACAAGCACTTAAGCACTCTTGAATCAATAAGTATAATTAAAACAATGGTGTGTTGCAGTCATTTATATGATTGTCCTACAGCTGTCTGGTGAGATTATTGAAGCACGGAGCCAAACAGCTAACGTTACATTTAGTTTCGTTTATTGAAATAATGGAAGTATGTTAATGATAAAGTACAAAAGTGTGTAATAGAAATTAATGTAGTGTAAAATAAAATTATGTTTGGAAATTAAAGAGAGTGCAATAAAAGTTGAAAAGTCTTTAAATGAACATTGTCTAAAACACATTTAAAAGCTACTTTGTATTGTTTTAATAGAAGGTTGGCTGCAAACTACATGCCATGAAAAATTATGGGAATATATTCTAGACATCGGAGTTAGATGAAATCTAATTACGTTTATGAAAATATTTTCTAAAGTTGCTTCTTGTAATCATAGATGTAGAAAAAGAGCATAGAAGTGACAGTGTATTATGTCTATTAACTCCAGTTGCCTTTCCGTCTTTTGTGAGCAGATTCTTTCCACTACTTTTTAGGAGGCCTTTCCTGCAGAGACATTGTAGATTAAACACCAAATCATTTTTTGTGGTCTGTTTGTGATGGCAATAAGTACACTATGAGAAAGGTAACTAAATACTGTAACTTTAAAGAGATCCTAAACTCAGTGTACATTTTAACATCTGACTAAAAAGCAGAATGAGTAAATTAAAAACACAAATAACTAATCTATTCAATCTCTTTAAAAAAGTAAACAAACAAAAGATTTTTATCAGTAATGAAAAAAGATATCATTCAATTATAAACTTTATAAGTTAAATAATTTATAAATGTATAGGTACACTTAAAATTATGCCATCCATTTGCTGTCTAATTTATGTGTATTGCATCTTACACACCCTCAAAGGGCATGCTATGGTGTACAAATTTATGAAATTAGATACATCTCTACCATTGATTTTCTAGTAAATTGTTGTCAGCCCATAACCATTAGAGCACTTCAACTATGAGTGTGGTAATAAATAATAGGATAAAGTACAAACAGTCTAAAGAGAGTCCTAGACTATTCCCCTATCTCTGCTCTTTCTTCTATCTCAAAATGCTGAACCTGTGGATGTCAATGGAAACTGGGTGTTCAGCCCTTCTGAAAACAGATGGATGCCCAAATAATGAATTGCAGACCAAAATTATGCTCCTTATTTAAAACAAACAAACAAAACCCTAGCTTGTTATTTTCCATTATTGGTAAACTGAACAGGAAAGGGGAGATAATTATACTTTATATAAAATGTACATTTTTTTTTCCTAATGCCACCCTCTGCTGACTACTTGCTTGGAGTCCAACTGCTTTAAGTAACATTTCTCAAATTAATTATCTTACATTGATAGTGATCACCAGGGATCCTGGCTTTTGCTGATTAAAAAAATATCCCCAATTTTCAGATTAAAAAAAAGTAATCCAAAATGCAATTTTTTCTGATATTAATATGAAAACCTACTAATATATATATATATATATACACATATATATATATTAATGAACACCATTATATATATATATATATATATATAATGGTGTTCATTTTGATTGTGGAAAAATGTGGATTTTGGGTTACTTTTCTAATCCAAAAATTTGGGATTTTTTTTAAATTACCAGGATCCCTGGTGGTGGCGCTATATATGGTATAAGGGTTACTGAAGATTATTGATATCTCTCACCATATCAAATAGTTCCTGTAAGAAAACATTTCAATTATCTCTTTATTTATCTTTTTTTTTTTTTTAATGAAAATGATGGTAAGTATTATTATGATGGGAGTGAATAATAAAATGGGATCAATGAATTGTGACAGGTGTCTCAAAGATTCTGTAAATGGCAAACCTGTCATTTATGAAAACAACTGGTGTTTCTATTTTCCTGTCAACATCACCCTATCTTACATAGACTTTTTTATTGCTATACTGTTGGTTCCCAAAGCAAACTGACTCCATTCTTGGTCTATTTGAAATAGATGTGTTACTGTAACTGAATATGATGTGTGCAAATAACCCAGCAAAGATGTGCTAGGCTTATTCATACTCCATTAGACATAAACTTTATATAGCATTATTACAGCTTGCCACTGTTCCAGGTCAGAGGACCTACAAATATCTTAACTGTAGTAAAATTGTTTTGGGAGAAAGTGTATGGAGCTGATAGTGCTGAAGTAATGGGTTAAAGGTGATAGAAACTGGCATGCCTTAAATATTCTAGCCTAATTGGCCAGTAGGCTTGGGTGGACCTTGTATATTGATTACTGAACAGGAAAAGAATGACAAAAATGTCATTTTGAAAGCTAAAAGGAAGCCCACAAAACCAAAAAAAAGCCCCTATGAGTAAGTTGTGGTGGAACACTTTTAGCAAAAATCAAAATACAGAAGTAGTTGTTTTTAGTGTATAAATTCAGAAAAAACAGTAGATTCAAAAGTTAACGATAAGAATCCCAAAACAGAAAAGCAAAGTATATGTAATTGTTCCCATTTTTAAAACAAATTAATTTAGGCTGCTAAAAGTATGCTTTGAAGGAGTGAGGCTTTCTTCAGCCCAAAGTGGATTTGCATTGTGGAAGATAAGGAATGTCTATACCAGGGCTGTGTGAAATTTCACCAGCTGTTTCAATTCAACACTGTCTTGACTCATTCTGAGCTCGAAACAGCAAAATCAAATCAAAGCAAAGGGTTTCAAAACAGCCTCAAAACAAAATGAGACTTGTTGAAAAGTTTCCAAACATTTCAAATTTCAAAACAGCCAGCAGCGAAGTGGTAGGATACAGAGGAGAACTGGTGGGCTGCACTCCCAGCAGCTGCCAGGAATGCAGCCCTGGCTCTCCCCATCTCTCACCCGTGGGCTGCAGGACGCTGATTACAGTGCAGGGGAAGGGAACTGATCCCAGGTTCAGTTCCCCTCTCAAGTGCTGCAGTTAGCCTGGGGAAAGGAAGTAAGCCCGGCTGGGCTGAGCTCCCATCCCCTATGCTACATTGGGCTGGGGTTAAGAATTTGGGCTGACTTCATTTCTCCAGCCTGATTTTGGGGATGTGAACTCAGCCCAGCTGGGATGACTTCCTTTCCCCAGCCCGATGGTCAGGCAAAATATCAATACAGGATCGAAACAGACTCACTGTTCCGACAACGCAAAACAGTGAGCCTGTTTTGATTAGAAATGAAATTCAAAACAAAACACTGTTCTGTCCAAACCTCAAAACTGAAGTCCAAGTGGAACAGTACTGTTTTGCATAGCCCTAGTCCATACCATCATCATTCCATGATAAATCTGCAGGAGAGTAGGAATTTCACTTGGGGTGGAGCTTTAAAGGAATGCTGTAATTATTTGTTAGTGGGTTGTGCTGCTAAACCAATACCAGTGCTGGCCATTTTTTTCTGCAGTGTGCAGAAAAATAGTGAATAGTGCCATAGCCCTTCATGGCAGTAAGCACCTTGAATCTCAAAAAAATCATGTCCACACTTCTTTTATTATACTGATTGCTATTAATGCAAACTACATCAAATCCTACCTGTTGAAGCTTCAAAAGTTTTGAAAAATAATATACAATGAAATAGAAACCCACAGCAAAATAAATAAAAGTGAAGTAAAAAATAAAAATTAACAAGAGTTAAAAAGGTCAATATTAACTTTTTATAGGGAATTAATGCTAGCATATCTGTCTGTCTCTCCCTGTTTGTATGTTTCATAGTTGGTAGGGTCAGAAGGGACCTGAGCAGATCATCAAATCTGACCCCCTGCCATGGCAGGAAAGAGTACTGGGATCAAACGACCCTGGCAAGGTGGTCATCCAGACTCCTCTTAAAGACCCCCAAGGTAGGAGCCAGCACCCTTTGTCTTGGAAGTTGGTTCCAGATCCTAGGTGTCCTGACAGTGAATTAGCGCCTCCAGATATCTAGCCTAAATCTACCCTTTGCCAGCCTGTGACCGTTATTTCTTGTCACTCTTAGTAGTCCTCAGGGGAGTGTCACTTGTCACTCCTGGTAGTGCTCAGTAGTATTATGTGTATGATTGTTGTGTGTATAAATAAGACAGAGCAAAGGGGAGGATGGAGTAAGTGTTAGGGTAAGAGAGAAAAGATCCCATAGTTACACTGTAGATTAATTGATGTACACATTATTGACTCCTAATCATTTTTATACACAGCTTTGCATACTTTTTATATAATTATAGAAGGCATATATTGCAAAATGTTATTAATGTAATGTTAAAGGTATGACATTCAGATGAATGTAAAATAGGAACCTGAATAGAATAAAATACAAATACATACAAATTTAGGTTTGTTTAGTGAATTTCTCTCACATTAGATATACAACAATTTTGTTTTTCATTACTTTATATCTTTTCCACTAAATTTTTGAGAGAAAATCACTTACTTATCTTCAGTCTCAGGGGTTAACTTTTGCCTTAGTGCAGTTTCCTTGTCAGAATGAGCAGGAATAACCTTTTCTCACCTACCCACGATTGTGATCCCCTACCTCTCATTCATACTGTAGGAACAGGCATGTAGCAACTTCCTCCACCTCCACAGCCCCCACTTTGAGAACTCTTGCTTACTTAATTTTACACCCACTTGTTTGTACATATTGAATAGTCAAAGTGTGTTCTAAAACCCCTTTTTTGAAAATTTTGAAAAATGAAATATTGAATAATAAATCTAAAAATAATGCAATCATATTTATGTTTTTGTCTTCTTGGATCAATGTCAGCAAAATGAAAAAATGTTTTATAGGCTAGTCCCACATGTACCTCCTTGGCACATCTACATGTGACACTATGTCTCCATGTGACAAAGTACCTTTGGTGCCTGTCACTTTAAGGGCTTTGAGTGGCAGCAGGGCAGCCAGCAGGTGCAGGCCAGCCTGATGAGGAGGTCACATGACCCAGCAAGGGCCATGTGATTGGAGGAGAGAGCTGAGCAAACTCCATTTTAGCTCAGGCACTCAGGGCTGAGCCAGCAGTCTGTATATATTCTGCATTGATATATTCTTAGGTATATCTTGCATTGCTACAAGTTATAGTAATCTTTACACACAGTTGTGCTCTAATCTGGAAGACTTCTCCAGAGTAAGAAATATTACCCCACAGTGTCAAAAGTTTACTGAAGTCAAGGCATAATACATTCAGTGCCCTCCCCATCCACTGATCCGATCACTTTATCATAGAAATCAGGTTGGTCCAGCATAACTTGCTCTTGGTGAATCCATGCTGGCAGTTCCTCTTTCTCCTCTAGGTGATTCACAATGTTTCTCGAGGGCTTGCTCCATTAACTATCCAGATATAAATGTCAGACAAACTGGTCTGTAGTTTCCTGGATCCTTCATCTTCCCCTTCTTAAAAAATAGGAATTATGTTTCCAGTCATCCAGGACCTCATCCATTAACACATGTTAACATAGACACGTGTATTTACATTATCTTTTGCCTTTCATACTTTTGTTAGGGTAACACTGTGGATTTTTGGGGAGCATCGAATCTACAGCTGAATAAAGGCATGACCTATCGCCTAGTGAAGCTGCTGACCACAAGGCAGAATGATAGCTAAGCCAGCCATTTGCTTATGCTAAGTAACCATCTTAATTGTATCAATCATCTTCTGTAAAAAGCAGCAAGTAAGTCTGTGTGCTGTGAACGAGCTACAGTGAGGAACAACATAAAATGCAGGGACCCAAAAAGGTGGAAGATGGTACAATTTGGGACAGAAAAACAGATTGGAATGTGGAAGATAACACATAATCGAGACAAACATATGCAAAAGGGTGAATGCTGATTGGTAAAAAACCCCCAAAGTCCACCCATTAACCAAAGAAATGGGGTGAAGGTCTTAGACATGTGCTCATAGCAAAAAGACAAGTAAATGAATGAAATGGATAAGCAATTCCATGCTAATGAATCAAATGGTAAACAGAGGCAAAGCTTGAGATAGGAGGAGAAATGGGTGGAATGAATGTCAGTGAGTATAAAGCAAAGTGTATAAATGTGGGGAAAAAATATTGCTCATTGCTGCTTCCCGGGTTTCATGTGCTGTGTGCCTGTGAAGAAGCTCACTCAAAGCTGTCTCCATTCTGTATAAAGCTGTAGCGAGCAATGTGTTCTGGTGTTTGCTTCCTGCTTGCTCTGGCTAATGAGTAACAGGATCCATGGGTAATTGGATCCTCATCTCCCCAGTTGTTGGGTGCTGCATGGAGTCAGGGTCTAACAATTTTTACCTTCTATATTTATATTCCTTCTTACTGGAAGCTAGATGAGCGATTATAAGATTTTATTTCCATTTTATTTCCTTTTAGCAG
Source organism: Caiman crocodilus (assembly GCA_030014935.1). NCBI lineage: Eukaryota > Metazoa > Chordata > Crocodylia > Alligatoridae > Caiman > Caiman crocodilus. The sequence goes on from JAGPOW010000229.1 coordinate 3,187,040, forward strand.
GGTTCCCTTGATCATAGCTTATTACATGACGTGTCTGTGAGTTGCTCTAGAGGTTATACCTTTGTAGTGTGGAATGTCCATTGACACTGGAAGTGATGCCCATGAAGGGACAGGACACAGTGTCCCATGCAGGGTTGTGCATAGAACTCTATTGTGTAGCAATTCTCTGAATAGGAGAGTTGAGGCATTAAACAGGTAGTGGTTAAAGGTTGCAGCACTATACAGATGTTTGAAAACCTTTCAATGTATGCAGATGGTTGGAGAATTACGGCTTCAGAATTACTACAGCCTCTAAGTTTGACAACTCCAGAGATATTCTGTGTCCCCCTAGAATTGATTCCTCAAAAACTCAGCACTAGATGCTCTGCAGATCTGCCTAGCACAGCTGCTCAGTCTGGATTTTAGAAAGAAGATTCAACTGTGGTTTTCTGACTGGCTTCCAATACATGGATCATAATTGGTGTTTCTCCCTTCAGTAAACAAGAATAACAACATTATGACAAAGAAAAGCATACTGTGCTCTAAAACAGAGCTGTTCTCTGGGTCACAGGAACTATATCATTCTTGTTCTCTACACTGCCAAGAAGACTGTCAGCAATAATGGAAAAGGAAAGATATTTCTATTGTTTTTTTCCAGACCAGTAATAGCTATCCTGCCTACCTAACAACAGCAACAAATCCTTTAGACTGTGGTGGTACCCTCTCCCCTCTCCCCTCCTGCCCTGCCCCCATAATAAATTGAAAAATTTTACTCTTCTGAGTACTTGTGGCCATTTACAGCAGTAAACACTCTTCCTTCTGGTAATGTGTAGGATCCTGTCCCAGATGAACTTACTCAGAAATATCCCATGCTATCAACAAACTCCTCACTAGGATTCTTAGGCTGAATTCTTGTTCTGAGAATAAATAATAATACTTTTCTTGTGGAATTCCAAGTATGTTTATGTCCTGAATATAATTAATATTTGCATTCTGAAATGTTGTCTGACATCATATTGGTTTGCATTTGAAATGATTTTGCTGATGTAGATACAGATGAGCAGTAGTCCATCTACAAACAAAATATTGGACAAAATCAGTTCATTAGTGTGCCTATTCCTTACACCTTACGGATAAGTGAAGTCTCAGTTCCAGTCTGAGGAGTTTCATGAAATGAATTTCCTAATCCTACAGCTTGATTCATATTCATAGAATTGATTTAAGGGGATGAGGGAAGAATCTGCATAGAATTTTAGGAAGAGCTCAGATTCAAACAAAGTTTGTGAACATAAATGAGAGATGCTTCTGAGCCATATAAGTCTGATGTGGATCTTGAACCCTTGAAAGTGCAAGTGCATTTGGGTGCAGAGATTTAATTCAGTCCATAGAGAGACAGGAGCTAACCATAAAATTTACATCCAGGTGAAAGTTATTTTCCTCCAGAGCTTCGGATGTCCATTTCTGGGGCTATGGTTCTGCCTTATTTATTCTTTACATTAAATATTCACAAGCCACAACATAGAACATTTTTTTTCTTGACAAATGAAAGACAGGAGTTAAATCAAATATTGTATTTTCTTCTACTAAATTTTTCATTAAAGATTTAGAATTCAAAAATATCCTTATGAGCTCACAGGTTTCATTCATGAACTCTCAGTTAATCATGGAAAACTCCCAGCATCAAAAAGTCAGCTACTTGATTTTGTCAGAATTAATGCCAAGATATATCAATTGTTTGTGGTATAGAAGTAGAAGCAGCAACCACCAGAGTAAACTAGTATTTTTGGATTAACTCCACAGTGTGGTTTCTATAGAAGAGAGGGAGATAAGGAAACCTAACTCACTCCCCTGTGATGGCTGGTTGGTAGTTTATTAACTTTCAAATTTCTTCAATCTAAGTTTAAAAAGTCAAGTTCAAGTCTCTCTTCACTTTTGGGATCTGATTTCTCATTTTAATTGCTTTCTATTTGTTATTTAATACATGCAGTTAATCCCTTGATCTTTAACCCAGTGAATATTGCCGCTGTTTTCTTCTGATCCTTCCTTCCTCTCTGTCTTCCATTTCCTCAACCTCCAACATACTCCAACTATTACTGACACTTTAAATTGGTGTATTAGTGAAGTTTAAGGTAGAGTTGACAGTCTACTAGATTCTTTTAAATTTATAGATTAATAAACCCAGAATTACTTTAGTGATCATCAAGCCTGATCCGCCTACAAGGACCACAGGGTTTTACTGGATTAGCATATTGTTTAGGGGGAAAAAAACCCCCAAAACTGTCAGCTTAGATGTATGGTTCCATTGTCAGTGATGGAGAAACTCTTATTCCTATGGTAAAGACCACGATCATTTGTTCCATCAATTAACTACCCTTATCATTGAAACAATTCCACTGTATTTGGTGTCTGGATTTGTTTTGCTTCAAATTCCAGCCATTGGATCTTCTAATGCTTTTGAATATAAACGTGCATACCTTTCTGGCAGTAGCAGTTTCTGAGAAATTTTACAGCTAGAAATCTTTCTGGGAGAGGAAGTAGCGCAGTCATTCAGCCTGGAGCTGCCTCTTCTCCTCATGTCTTCCTCAGACCAGAGTGATCCTGATGTCAGCACCACTATCCAACAGATAGTGTTAAGGGATCCTTAAAGCACAATTAACCCTTAAATGGAACGTGAGATATGAACACACACAGCTCAGTTTTCTGAAATCAAAGTATAACTTTATTAGTACAACAAATATTATTTTAGCAGTTTCTGTATTCAGAGAGAGAAAAAAATTCAGTACAATAATCTAACCAAACAATCCAGATGTTACGCTTCCCTGCAGAAACAGTGGCCCATCACTTTCCAAATGCAGTGGGTGGTGCCAGTAGATAATCTTTATGGCTGGCACAGACAGATGTTTTCCTGAATTTATGACAATACCCTCTTAGCCTTTCTTGCTATCAGCTTTTTATGCTTTTCTTCAACTTCATTCCTCTGATGGCTCTTTGCTTTCAGATTGGCCTCTCTGTTGTCAGCATACTGTCCATATTTTATCCTGTCAGCATATGCCTTTGTTTAACAAACCTATCACAAGTACACCTCTTAATTTGACCTTTTCTCCACTCTTTTACTTTGGGTATTGTCCATTGGTCTCCCTTATCAACTTTCATTAACATATCTAATCATTTCATCCCTTGATTCAGCTGGTTAGTGCCAACTTCAGTTAATTTGGGCTAGTAACAAGGCCATTACTATGTTATGTTAGAACTTTTCAAAGTGCTGGAAAAGAAAAGATACTATATATTAGGGCTCTGTGAAGCTTCAGTTCCTGATCTGATTTGGCAGAGATTTGGCCATAGTGAGGGAATTTCAGAGCCAAATGGAGATCAATGGTCCTGGCTGGAGCAAGCCACTGTCACCAGACATCCAAGCACTGGTGAGTAGGGCTGTGCAAAACTTCACTCGCTGATTCGATTTGAAGGAGATATGGCCCAATTCGGTGGCTGAATCTCCAAATCCAAATTGAATCAGGAGACCCTTTAAACTCTCCAAATTGAATCAGAATACTATGAATCAATTCAGAGAGATTCAGAAAGATGCGCAGACTCAGACATAGACACAGCTTTAAATGTTTTTTCTACGTACTTCAAAGTACCAGGCAGCTCATGAATGCTGTGATACTGGGGTGGATGGAATCTCCCACAGGAGCTTGGGGGGGTGGTCCCCAGCATGCTTTGCAGCATACCAAGAAGTGGACCAGAAGCACTTCAGGTCCACTTCCAGGTCTTCCACCACCTCCCTGGCTTGGTGACTGGTGCCTCTAGGTCCTTGTGGGGGCACCCAGGGTCCCCACATGGTCAATCACTGAGCCGGGGGGGGCAGCACACTCCCTGGAGGACCTGGAAGTGGACTGGATGTACTTCTGGTCCACTTCTGGGTTCATTGTCAAGCATGGAGGGGGCAGACTCCTACGGAATGCTTCATCCATCTCAGCATCGTAGCATTCATGACCTATGCTTAGTACCTTGTGGTAAGTAGAAAAAGCATTTAAATATGTGTCTATAGCTGAATCACTGATTCTCTGAATCAGCATCGAATCTTCAGATTCGGATTTGGCCGAATCGAATCGGGGACAGTGATCCAAATCAACAAATCGAATCACTGTCCCTGATTCGGGCTGAATCCAAATCCAAAGCTGAATATGGAATATAATATATATATATATATATATAAACCAACTCAAGGCCAGCTGATAAGCAAAATGAAAAGTTGAGCTAATAATGAGGCTATACAGAACTTAAGCAATGATTAAATAAGTCTTAATATAAAAGAACAGTTTAAATAATGCTATAAGTGAACACTCAGGCAGGTACAATCTCAGGCATAAATATGATAAGCTACCCTAACGCTTATCTGGGGAAGATGTGGGGAGCAATGGCTGCTCCACTTTTCCCATTCCTTTTGGGGAAGTAGAGCGGTGAAAAAAGTCCCCATGCTTGCCCATACTGGGGAGGTCTTTCCCTGCAATTCCCAAAGACTGGACCGGAGGAGAGTGGAGCAGCAAGACATTACTCTCTCAGACCAGAAATTAGAATCATAGAAAATTAGGGTTGGAAGGGGCCTCAGGAGGTCATTTAGTTCAAGCCCCTGCTCAAAGCAGGACCATCCCCAACTAGATCGTTTGTCAAGTTGGGCCCTAAAAAACTCCAAAGATGGAGATTCTATCACCTTTCTAGGAAACTTGTTTCAGTGCTTCACCACCCTCCCTGTGAGAAAGTTATTCCTAATATCCAACCTCAACCTCTCTTACTGCAACTTAAGACCATCGCTCCTTGTTCTGTGATCTGTCCACTGAAACATTCTAGCTCCAAAATCTTTGGCATCACCTTCAGTAGTTAAAGGTGGCTATCAAATTTCCTCTCAGTTTTCTCTTCTCCACATAAAATAAGCCCAGTTCTCTCAGCCTTTCATCATAAGTCATAGTTCGCAGCTCCGTAGCCATTTTCATTGTCCTTCACTGGACTCTCCAACTTGTCCATATCCTTTCTGTAGTGGGAGGTCCAAAACTAGGACACAGTACTCTAGATGTGGCCTTACCAGGGCAGAATAGAATGGAATAGTCACTTCCCTTGATCTGCTAATACAGACCAGTATGCTGTTAGCCTTCTTGGCACACTGCTGACTTGTATTCGTCTTATTGTCCACCGTAACCGCCCAGGTCCTTTTCTGCAGACCTGCTGCATAGCCATTCAGTCCCCAGACTCTAGCAGTGCATGGGATTATTCCATCCTAAATGCAGTGCTTTGCACTTGTTCTTACTGAACCTCATAAGATTCCTTTTGCCCAATCCTCCAATTTGTCTAGGTCACTCTGAATCCTAGCTGTACCCTCCAGAGTATCTACTATACCCCCCAAGCTTGCTGTTAGCCACAAACTTGCTGAGGGTGCAATCCATCCCGCCTTCCAGATTCTTAATGAAGATATTGAACAAAACTGACTGATCCCTGGGGAACTCCACTTGATACCGGCTGTCTGCTAGTCATTGAACCATTGATTGCTACCCGTTGAGCCTGATGATCCAGCCAGTTTTCTGTCCACCTTATAGTCCATTCATCCAACCCATACTTCCTCAGTTTCCTTGTAAGAATGCCACGGGAGAAGGTAACAAAAGCCTTTGCTAAAGTCAGGGTATACTATGTCCACTTCTTTGCCTGTATCCACATAGCTAGTTCTCTCATGATAGAAGGCAATCAGGTCAGTCAAGCATGACTTGCCCATGGTCAATCCATGCTGACTGTTCCTAATCACCTTCTTCTCCTTCTCCAATTGTTTACAAATGAATTATTTGAGCATCTCATTCATGATTTTTCTGGGATCTGAGGTGAGGCCGACTGGTTTGTAACTCTCTGGATCCTCCTTCTGCCCTTTTTAAAGATGGGCACTATATTTGGCCTTTCCTAATTATCAGGACCTACCATGATCAGCACAAGTTATTCAAAGATAATAGCCACTGGTTCTTTAATCACATCAGGCAAGTCCTTCAGCACCCTTAGATACATTGCTTCTGGCCCTGTAAGCTGGTACATATCCAGCTTTTCTAAATTTTGCCTAACCTGTTCTTTTACCACTGAGGCCTGCTTACCTCCTCCCCAAACTGTGCTGCCCAGTGCAGTAGTCTGGGAGCTAACCTTGCTTGTGAAAAGCGGTAGAAAGGCATTGATTACTCCATCTTTTTCTCATCATTTGACACTAGCTTGTCTCCTCCATTCAGTAAGGGTCTCACACTTTCCTAATCTTCCTCTTGTTGCTAAAATACTTGTAGAAACACATCTTGTTATCCTTCACATCCCTTGCTAGCTGCAACTCCAATTGTGCTCTGGCCTTCCTGACTTCATCCCTGTGTGTCTAAGCAATATTCTTATACTCCTCCCAAATTGTTTGTCCAAGCTTCCACTTCCTTTAAGCTTCCTTTTTGTGTTTAAGCTCATCAAAGAGTTCTCTGCTATGCCAGGCTGGTCACTATTCTTCTTGCACATTGGGATAGTTTGTTCTTGTACTCTTGGTAAGGTTTCCTTAAAATACAACCAGCTCTCCTGGACTCATATCATATCATAGTATCATATCATAGTATCTAGGGTCAGAAGGGGCCTAAAGCAGGCCATCTAGTCTGACCCCCTGCCAATGGCAGGAATGAGTGGCAGGGTCACAGAACCCCAGCCAAGTACCTGTCTAATCTACTCTTAAAGATGCCTAAGGAAGGAGCAAGAACAACTTCCCTAGGAAGCTGGTTCCACATCCTAGCCACCCTAACTGTGAAGTAGTGTTTCCTAATGTCCAACCTAAA
>JAGPOW010000229.1:3193945-3216087 GCA_030014935.1 Caiman crocodilus
AGAACAACTTCCCTAGGAAGCTGGTTCCACATCCTAGCCACCCTAACTGTGAAGTAGTGTTTCCTAATGTCCAACCTAAACCTGCTCTCCAGTAACTTTCATATGCAGTTTCTACCAATGGAGTGGGATCACTATGCCACTGGTAGAAATTTAATGGCTATAGATTTCATAAACATTAGGGCTGAAAGGGACCTTGGAAGATCATCCAGTCCAGCTCCCCGCCTGAAGGGCAGGAAGTTGGCTGGGGTCATAGGATCCCAGCAAGATAAGCATCCAATTTTCTCTTGAAGGTGTTCAACGTAGGTGTTTGAACCTCCTCTGATGGCAGGCTATTCCAGACCTTGGGGGCTTGGACAGTAAAGAAATTCTTCCTCATGTCAAGCCTGAAATGGTCTTGTAGGAGTTTATAACTGTTCGACCTCGTCATCCCTTGGGTCGCTCTGGTGAGCAAACGTTCCCCCAGATACTGGTGGTCACCCCAATAAACTTATAGGTGGCCATCAGATCACCCCTGAGACTGCATTTTTCCAGGCTAAAGAGCCCCATAGCTCTCAGCCTGTCATTGTAAGGTCTATTTTCCTGGCCTATGATCATACACGTGGCTCTTCTCTGGACTCTCTCAAGCTTCTCCACATCCTTTTTTAATTGTGTGGCCCAAAACTGGACTCAGTACTCCAGCTGTGGCCCTACCAAGGGTGAGTACAAGGGGAGAATGACATCCCAGGATTTGCTTGAGAAGCATCTATGGATGCAAGCCAGCGTTATGGTCATTTTACTACCTGCAGCATCACACTGCAGGCTTATGTTTATTTTGTGGTCAATGATGACCTCCAAGTCTCTTTCTTCTGTAGTGCTAGCCAGTGTAGCACTGCCAGGCCTATAAGGATGCTACAGATTTTTCCTCCCAAGGTGGAGAATCTTGCATTTTTCAGTGTTAAACACCACCAGGTTCTTGTTCGCCCACAGGTGGCCTTGTTCTGTAACACTTGCTTTTCCCCATTTTATGCATACAGTTCTAAACTGGTATGAATTGACACCTTAATGTTTTTTTTCTTCAATAAGATAAATTGATTGAAGTTCTTGAATCTTGCATGATAAGGTGCATTTTCCTTTTGTTTAATCATTCTTGTACTCACTCCAGAGTTGTACCCCAAAATTGGGCATCATATTCTGAAAAATATTTGCAACAGTGACAACTACTGAGGTAATATAACCTCTCTGTTACTTTCTGAAATTCTCCTGATTTACATCCAAGGATCATGATATTTATTTTTGCTATAGTATTGCAATGACAACTTGCTTGCAATGAGAATCCTAATCTATCATCTGCAAATATTTTCCAGAATATTCTGTTCACACACTAATTCTGAAGAAACAGTGTCTTACCCATAAAAAAAGTCTGCATTCTTTGTTCCTAGCTGTAGGACTTTATATTTTATTGTATTAAAAATGATATTGTTTGTTTCTGTCAGAGTGACCAAGTACTCTATATTACCCTGCATCAGTTACTTGTCCCCTTAATTATTTACTATTCCTCAGTTTTGGGAAACATCTGTGAAAACTCATTGATTATAATTTTATATTGTTTGCAAAGTCATTAGTAAATATATATATTAAATGGAAGAAGCACAAGAATAAATCTTTGTGATCCCAGCTAGAGAGGCACTTGCTCAATAATGATTCTCCACTTACAGTGGATCCTGCTTCAGCCATGGGGTTGCACTAGATGACCTCTAGAGGTCCTTCCAGTCCTACTTCTTTATGATTCTATGAATGATACATTTTCCCTCATAAAACTAATATTTAAAAAAGTAGATTTGTCATTAACTGCAAGGGCAAGGGCTGGGACCTGTATATCCCAGCATGGACTTTCTGATTTGTTACACATAAGACATAATGAATAGTTTCACCTAACAAAAATGTAAATGGTATTGTTATGCAATATATAGGAAAATACTGCATTTTTCCACATACCACATGCCCCCAAATAAGATACACACCTTGTTTTTGGAAAGGCAGAATGAAGAAAACATTTTTCATGAGTTATGGCTTCACACAATATGGTGCAAGCCTATATTTAAGCTCATTCACACTTCCTTTGCCCCACACACTTCCTGATCACACAAAAGCTACAGTTTTTACATTTGGCAGTTGAACTGTCAGCAGCCCTTGGCTGCTTAGCCAAAATCTGAAACTGTTGCTGTTGCTGAGAACTGAACTCTATCAGCAGATCTAAGATTTGAAAAAAGCTAAAACAGAAAAGCTGTGAAAAACAGACTAGATATAATTAGCATAAAATGGAATTGCTAAAAAAAGAAAAGAATAGCTTGATTGATGAAATACCAAGACAATTAAAAAGGAGAGAGGATCTTTAACACTGTGAAATGATGAGTAATTAGCAGGAATCAAGTAGATGATAATGAGCCATAAGTTCAGTTGACTCCTTTAGTGCAGCCTGAATAGAAATGCTGCTAGTGCTGCCATGTAGAGCAGTAAGACTTAAAGCGGAGTATGGCTGCACCACTGTGTTCCCATGTGTCTCCCTCTACTGGACTCCACCCATCATTCCACACAGCTGCTGGAGAGAAGAGAAAGAAAAAAAAATAATCACATTTTGGTATGCAGACAACAGTATCTATCTCCATGATTCTAAAACAGAATTGCTGAAGAAAGAACAGCTTGATTAGTGGTAAATCAAGACACTTAAAAAGGAGAGAGGGTCCTTAACACTGTGGTGCATTGTAACTGTCAGTATGCCATTTCTTACCTTTTGTATATATTTACTTCTAACTGAAAGTCATTGCTCAAAATGTGGAATGTGGAATACACTAGTCATGTGGTATGCTGAACATAATGATATACTTCAGATTCAGACTAAGGCTCAAAAGAAAACAAAGTGCTCAGAAAGTACCATATCATTATTCAGCTTCAATGCATTGTCAAAAGTGTCTCAACATGACTAAATGGAAGAGAAAAAAGAAAAAAAAAAATTACAAGACATTTTCAAGAGAAAAAGGAATGTTTCAGTTAGCTATAGTTCTATGTAAGGTCATGCAGTGATTCTGAACATCATATAAGCATAATAGAAATGTTCAAAATATTAGTACTTACAATAAATGTTATTGTGTTTTTGTGGTTATTAACAACCCCCCAAACATAATAGCAATACATATGTATTTCAGCTTTGATATGGTACTATTTATATTAGCTAGTTTGCCTTGTTTTCTGATAACAGCACTTACTTTCTTAGGAATGCATAGAAGGAGCACATTGCATGAAACATTCAAAGGCAATCAAACTAAATCCAGGAATGTTATATAAATAAAGACCATTAGCATAGACAGATCCTAAACTTGCACATTGAACTTGCATTAATGTGTATTCAGGCTGTTCAAGAAAATGCCATTTGTTGCAGAATGGTGAGATACATGTTCACAGTATGTGTACATACACACTGTCTAGGTGCGCCTTATAATAGGTATATATCTTTGGGCTCTTGGGAGATTGGCATTGACTTCAGTGACTGCACAGTCATGGTCCCCAGTATATAAAAGCAAAACCATTCATTCACACTTTAAAACTCATAATGATTTATTTTCCTGACCAAGCTTTTCCAAGCTATCCAATTTCCTAACTTCCCAAATGCATAACAAAAACAGAAAGTGGTATATTATATACTACCAGCAGGTATATTATGTGATGCAGGCTTTCATTTTCCTAGGAATGGAATCTCTGTTTTATGTTTAATACAGGTTTAAATTTTGAGAAAATATCTAGCTATCTAGATGGTGATGCAATCTCTATTTCATATAAGGAAGATGACAAGTTGGATACAATCTCCATAATGTAGACTTTGAAACCAGTGGCAACTTGTCTAGAGGATTGATGTATGTTTAACAAAGGAAAGATGGAATTTTGTTTGCAAGTACTCTCAAAGTATTTCTCAAAGCCATACTGAATCCTGCAGTCTTTCTTTGTGTATGCTATGATCTTTGTACACTGAGACAGTGGCATAGGTAACAGAAGTTGGTAGCTAATGGGGATTAGGCCCCCCAAACTTGGGGCAGTGGTAGTGCTACAAGGCAGCCTGCTGCAGGCTTCTGCTGCATGCAGCAGAGGTGGGGTAGTATGTGCAGGCATCGGTGAGGGAGGGAGTGGGGCTGGAGCTGGGGCTGGGGCAGGGGCAGGAGCTGCACAGCCAGGGTGGGGCACAGGACAGAGCTGTGAGTGGCTGGTCTGGGACTTATCCGACATGGGGAGAGGGTGGCCGCTTCCACCCTGTACACACCCTGGGAGGGCATAGGCAGCATGTGCCCCTGGATCTGTGTGGGGCAAGGGTGAGCTGCTGCTCTGGGCTGGGGCTGGGGCTATGCAGGGCTCTTCCTGGTGGCAGGGGCTGTGACTAGCTGTACTTGGGGTGGGTGGCAGTGGCGCTGAGAGGGGGACGATGTGGGGGCTGCAGCCACCCCAATATTTGCAGTAGCTCCCCTGACCTCCCTGCCAGCACTGCTGCCACCCTCTCACCCTGAGTGCCACCCACCCTGCTGTTTATCTCTGCTGATAGCAACATCCATCAAAAAACAAACAGGAGGAATTTGGCTGCTTCTCTCATTACTGCCCCTGCCAGAACCCAGCACAGCTCTGGTCCCAGCCCATAGTGGCAGACCACCCTGTCCTGCACAGATCTGGGGCACGTGCCCTCCTGGGGTACATGCAGGGTGGTAGCTGCCACTCTCTCCCCACAACAGGCACCCCTCAGACAAGCTGCTCACAGCCCTATCCCATGGTCCACCTCAACTGTGCAGGGTCTGCCCCAACCCCACTCTCTTTCTCACTACCATGGTAGGGGGCAGATTGAGGCCACAACAGTGTGGGAGGGAGTAGGGCACAGGCAGGAGTAGGGGCTGGACTGAATGAGGCCCTAGCTGGGACAGGTGGTGGGATAAGTGGAGGCCTGGGGGGGACATGCGTCCTCCCTGTTCTGTGTGTAGGGTGGAGGTAGGTGCCGCTGTGTTTTGCGCTTTGTGTCTCACTGTTCTGAGAGCTGCACAATGCCATGTGCATACCACTGCTGGGCAGGGAGCATGGCACAACTGCAGCTGGGAGCAAAGCACATCATGCAGCAGCAACCGTCTCCAGCCTGCATGCAGATGGGAGTTATGTGCCCCCAGGCCTCCCCTTGTTATGCCACCAAGCCCACCCAGGGCCTCACTCACCCTAGCCCCTGCTCATGCCTGTGCCCTGCTCCCTCCTGTACCATTTGGGCTTTGATCTGCTCCCCCACCCCAACCCTTTCCCCTCTCCTGTCCCTTCTGCCACAGAGTTACTTGCTGGAGGGGTGCTCAGACACCCCAAATATTTTTTCTCCCTCTGTCTATGGTCAAAGACAAGAGGACAAGCAAGCATAGATACAAGATCCAATAAAAAACCAGGATCCCTTCTTATCACACAAATTTATATATTTATGAGCTATATCTGGGACACAAAATAGTATTTTGTGGGTCCCAGAAAGGCAGGAAATGCAAGGATCCTTTCTCTAAATTAAAGTAATTGTTGGAGCATCATATATGGAAGTGGGAGTCATTTAATCCAAAGAGAAAGTTAACTTGCCTAGTTATGGGAAGCTTATATATTTGGGTTTGTATGATATTCCTGCATTGAACATATAGCCTATTTATTCTATTGTTCAGATTTAATACAGCTATATTCATCTGGCTTATTATAACACTGCAAATCCCTACTAAATTATTTTCTCTTAATGCCTGGGAATGTTTTTAGCAGACTTTGACACTATGTCATTCAGCGGTGCTCAGTTACTTTGCTTAACAGCAAGAAATTAACATTTAGATTCTAGTTTTAACATTTTGGTACAATATTAGATTGTTTCTGTAGCTACAGTGAGCCTATTTCTTCATTATGAAACTGTTACCACCCTCAAAAGTATGGAAGACTAGGCCAATATTTTGGAGGAATTGCTTACTGAAAATGCTTATAACAAGTTAAACCAATTCAGTGATGTAAGTGAGGGCAATTCATACATCTTCTTATAGTAGAGACTGCCTTTTATTGGAAATGTATATTTTGAAGAAAATGAAATGATGTTATAAATTAAATATATTATGTTTAATAGAAATTCCAATGATGATAAGGAACAGACAGTTCAGGTATACTAGAAATAAATATTCTTCCTGGCTTTTTTAAATCTGTTATTAGAGAGCTAAATGTGTGGATAAGGTGGTATTCTGGGAACAATTTAAAAAAGGGATCACATTTTGTCTTGGACTGTGTATAAATGCAAATTATATAAAAAAAGGAAGCACAGGGCAAAATTACCATATTTACTTGAGTCCAAGATGAGTGTTCCCATAATCTTGGAATTGAGTACAAGGTGCAGGTGATGGTCAGGTGCCTGTTGTGGCTCTGACTGTTGCCCCAAGCCTGAATCAGACTCATAGCTGGCACCTGCCCCTCTCCATCTGCCCTCTGTAGTCTCTGCTCCCTCCTCCCCCTTATTGACAGGTGCAACTATAGCTCTGGCTGGATTCCCTACAGGGCATGGAGCACATGTAAATGCTGTCCCTTACCCAACAAATCAGTAGCAATGCACCTCCAGCCCCAGGACACTGCTTCATGCCCAGTTTACACATGTTCCATGACCTAGAAGGGGATGAAGCCAGAGCCACATAGGACAGTAAAATGGAGGATGGAGGCAGAGGCTGTGGGGAGCAATATGGGGCAGGAAGGATGCAGGAGAGAAAAATGTCCCCTCCCAGCCACCTTCTTCCCTGCTGCTGCTTTCCCCAGAATAACAGTGGGGAGGAATGACCCTCCCCAAAATTAAATTCTCTACCTGGAAAATTACAACAAATTTATACATTTTCCATATATAGAATCTGATTATCATCTTAAATTCCAAGTCATCTTTATCTGTTAAATATGTACTCCATGTGAACACCATGTGCACCTTTAAATATTTGAAAATTGACATGTATCTATCTGCATAATTTTAAAGGAGGCTTTAAGATCACAAGCACTCTTTCACTCTAATACAATGCCTACTTTTAGAAAAAAAAATATTTTGCAAATGGGAGACATGTAAAAGAGCCTACAACTAAACGTCGGGGAAAAGATAAAAGAATAGGAGCTTTCACAGTATGCTACACCTAGTAGTATCCTGCCTCATTTTGATATGCCTTCAGGAACTTTTGCTACTACTCCTTTGTCTCACTTCCTCCTCAAAATTGACATTCCCAGTTCTCAGTCAGGCAAGTCTTCTATTGAGATTAGTGGTATGAAGATGGTCATAAGGATTGCCCAAAGACAGCCTGGTTATTCATGTAACATGTTACCTTACCTCCTGTCTTTCCAGCTTACATTCAGGCTGGCATTATGTACTAGGATTTGATATCTGACAGCTTAGAGCATTTTGCCTCCCTATATGAAAAAAGATATCTTTCCATTCTGGGTAAAGAAGAGAGGGGGTTAAAATGAACAGATATTACAAGTTGACTGCCTTTTTTTTTAAGGGATAAAAGTCTGTAGTTGTGTTCACAGTAGGAACAAACTAACACAAACTAAAAATGAATTTTCTTTTTCATTGCCAGTTTTTTATTGAGTTTCATCTTCCTGTTCACTGCCATGGGCTATTATTCTGTACACCCGCACTCAGCCAGAAATGTAATGAAAAAGAATCAATCTCAAAAGAGAAAGTTATCATCAGCCAATAATACTGGACCATTATCTTGAGTTCTACAGTGTTTCAACCAAATGCCAAAATGTCTTGCCATTATAGACTGCGGATAGTATCCTTAGCTATTTTTCCTGGTAGATCTGAACACTATCACTGAGGTGTGCCTAAGAATATGTTAAATTTGATTTTTCAAAACATGAACTTTGTTAGGAAATCAGGGAGAGAAAAACTTTTTTTTTAAATTTCTGTGCCCAAAATTTTTTGTCTGAAATGTAATGGACAAATGGTTCAGTCAATGATTTATATCAACTTGTTTCTATCAACTTTATTGGCTTTTTAATTTAAAAATATCCATGATAGGATTGTGAGTTGCCAAGTTAAATGTTTTTTCTTCCACAATTATTTTGTGAATAAGTACTAGAAAGCTTACATATCTGTAGCAAATTTTCAGCTAGTTCATTGAAAATGTTTTATATTCCCAACACAAGTTGTTTTGATTGTATTTCCTGGTAGATCTGATATCTCATTATTAGATGAGTATTGTTTTAAAAAATGTTTTCCTGTGCTAATTCCAGTAACTACAATTTTTTTTTTCTGAGAGTAATGAACAAATATTCACTTTAAATTTACTTATTTGTAAAGTAAATTTACTGATACTAAAATTATTTTCTGGAATATAAATATATGAAAGCACAAATAATTTTAAAGTGAATTGAATAATAAGAGATATTTTTAGGATTCCACTTCTTTCATTAAATACTTCTAACATTGTCTGGGATCAAAATATAAAACATGGAATCAATAATGGATGTGAATTTTTGCCAGGTGTCCTTAGAAATCTTGAAATACATATTTTTTACTAAGTTATCAGTTCAACTATTACTACTGAAGCAGCTTCAGGTAGAGAAAATTAAGTGCCTTCAACCTTGGTATTAGCCAATCAAATGCTGGCATTCATTCCATGTTTGGAAGATAGTTCTGCCATAAAAGTATGTCATTTCTGCCACAAATTGTAATAAGAACGGAACTGATTATTACTTTTGGAGAAGGATTTAACAATTGGATGTATCACGATGATTTGTAATTACTGTAATTTAAGAGTTTTTGAAAGTAAAATATTAATTTTGAAATCTTGTGCTTGGTAAGAATGATTTTGTCAGAATATACAAGGAAATAATTAAGATGGGCTGTACACGTTATCTCCATTGTTAGGATGAGTTCATACTTCCATTGATTTCAAGTGGAATTTTGTGAAAACAGGAATGGAAAGAGAAGGCATACAGTAACCTTGGTGCTTTGTTGGTCTCTTTGAGACTAAGTTCTGAATTTATCCTCGGTAAAGTCAGTGCACATCCTCAGGGAGCAAAGCCATATTTCACTTACAATGAGAGAAATGGTTTATGAATTCATTTCTACGCTTATGCAACATCCATCCACACACATACACTTGCGCACTTGGGTTGTACATGTTGTGCTTTTTGTGGGTTTTTTTTTTATGTGGACAAGATAGCCCCTATGTTTTGGCAAGCTGTGTTTGTTCAGCACCTGGCAAGCTGGGGCCTGTATCTGGGGGAAATATGTAAACTCTCTGGCTTCACTGGCCATGGGAAGCATAGGATTCTTCAGGCTGATTGGTTGGGAGAGGAACAGCAGAGTGGTGCTCCCTGACTGGACAAGACCAGGGTGATGTCATGTATGATAAATACAAGTGACCAAACACCAGTATGTCTAAATAAAAAGTTATTTCAGTTCAACCAATACGTGTCTGTGCCTAATTCCGCTCCATCGGTCTAAGTACCCACCTACTGTCTGGGCTCATGGCTACAGCCGTGCCAGATATACTCAGCACCTACACGGCATCATGAACAGGATCTGGGGAAGACGTGATCGAGTTAAAATTAGTTAAGAATTGCCCCTGGCATGATGGGAAACGCCATGTGCTGAACGCCATGGAACTAGGCACACACATCGCCTACCACCAGGTGGGTGGAACGGTTGAAAGACTCGTCAGCGGTTACCTCTCGCTGGAAGGGGAAGAGGGAACTGTGAAAGAGTGGGAAATACGTCTTCATCCCGGGGCGTTCGGATGTGTATTGGGCAGTGACCGGGTTTGCTATCGGCCCCCGGATGAAACATTGACCCTATCCCTAGAGGGGGTGAAGGCGAAGGAGGTGAAAAATCCGACCCCCACTCAAGAGAAGATAATAAATGTGTTATTCTGTGCGGTAGCAAGTCTGCTGCAGGAGAACACAAGTTTAGAAATGCAATTGCGCATGGCGAGCGTGGAGTCACTGGAGCAGGCAGCAGAGGGCTCTGAGCCTCTGCTAGAGAATGGCGCTGGCCACATGGAGCTGCTGCCAGAGAACAGCACAGGAGAAGACAAGGAGGGCACGGGGATTCCCCATGAGGCGGGCCTACCCTGTCATCGCCCTCGGCCCTGCCCCCGGAGTGATGCTAAAAGAAAACCTGCCTCCCTATGAGAGAGAGAAATAAAAAGTGACCAAACGCCAGTCCAATGTAAAAAATGTGAGGGAGTGACGATCACGGTGTTAATGAGGCGTGTGACTGCATGGCCGGCAGTCACAGTCTCCTGACTGAAAGTCAGCAGACACACAGGGCGCATTCTGATTGGCTCTCTAACTTATAAAAGGGAAGAAATTTCTGGAACCAGCATGGGATCCACACGACACTGAAGATGCCTGAACACCCTTTCCAGAGATCCTGCGTCCACGATATCCCTTCCCACCGGATGCCCCCATCACGACTGAACACATCATTCAGAGGTGTGTAGAGCTCTTGAGTTCCCTGTAAGTTTGGTTTTGAAGCTGCTGTAAAGGGAACTGCCGGCGCAAAAGTGTGAGTAAAGCATTTGTTTGTTACCCGGTGCAACTTTTACAGAGGTGCCTATGCTGTGTACATCAACAGTGCGAGTCTGTGTACTTCGGCAGTGTAAGTAAAGTTATTTCAGTTCGATCAATATGTGCCTATGCCTAATTCTGCTCCATCAGTCGAAGTATCCACCTACCATCTGGGCTCGTGGCCACAGCCCTGCCAGCTATACTAGGCACCTACGTCATGCAAAGGGATATAAGGTGAGCTAGGCCACTTTGCGTGGAGCTTGAGAGAAGCTGCTAGGGGTTGTAGAAGAGTGAAATCTCCAAGGAAGAAGTTTGCAGATAATGAAAAGGGAAACTCAGGAGAGGGGAGAGAGATAGCAAATTGTCCCAGTGTCTGGGAACTCCTTTCTCCTTCTTTTCTTTCCACTTTTCTTTTGAGGTTTTAAGGGATCCATACCAGGGGGAAAGAGTATTGGTTCCTTGGGTTTGCTGGCCAGGAGATATGCCTGGCAGTTTAAACAGGGTTGAAACCTGGATGTTTCTAATTCTGCCAGTTTGGGCCAGCTGTAGCCATTAATCAACGTGGCTCCTTTTGGAGTTTTTTCCTGCAGTTTCATTTCAGCAAGCTGTATAATCCAGCCTAGAAATGCATGCTGGCTGGAGCTGCAGTCACACTCCATACACACATACAGCCTCTCCATGGGATCAAAGATTGGCACCCTACTATTACTCTAAGAGCAATAAGGGGCCCCTTGCATTGCAGAATGACCCATACTCTTTAGCAGCTTTGCCTGGCATAGAACAGCGTATAGACTATGTATTGTAAACTCATAAGCAGCACTAGAAAATGTTATTGGGAGGGGGCTGGGCATTGCAGACCATGCCTGCCTAATTCTTCCCTTCCCTCAGGGCTGTACTGGGGCTGACACATGCTGATGCTGTGCACATGGTGGTGGAGGAGCCCATGGTGGGGACACTCGGTACAGTACTGCGGTGATGGTGGCACTGGAGCCACTGTCACTGGTCCTGTTTGTGGGGGCTGAGCCATGTTATCTCCGGCCTTCCACCACCTAGGCTTGTAGTTAGTAGTGTTTTAAATTGCATTTGGTATTTTACTCTGTTTTCTGTAATACATCTTTCCTTTGTGTTTACACTGCTTACAAGGAAGGTGTTTTTGTGGGGCACCCTAGTAATTCATTTAGTGCTTCCCAGGAGGTCTGGGTTGGGACTTGAGCTAAGACAAATACATTTAGTACCCCAAAATTGAACCTGGCTCTTGTTGCAGCCAACCAATGCCTGGCAGAAGAGTTATACTTAGATACAACTTCACATCTTAAAAGTGGATTTGGCTTCATTTAATGGTGTCCAAATTCCTCAAAAAAGGAACAGCTCACCAGAGTTAGTAGTCAGGGATAATTCAAAGAGACAGCTATTCACAAGAACAGGTAAAAAATTATCTGTGCAGCCAAAGTGTTCTGGGGATGACTGAAGCATCTATAGAGGCTTTTCACAGGTTTAAATGAAAGTTGAGCTCCACCTATTGACATGTGGTAAACTACTGTTTGATGTGTCAAAACATTTTGTTCTTGGATGAAAAACAAAAAGGAAAGAAATTAAATGTGCCATGAGTCTTAAATCATTTCTTTTTTCTGCTTAGTAACATCTGTTATTACTAAGGTTGATTAATATAACAATTCCTAAATACAAGCTCACTGAATATTACTGAAATATCACAAATACTAAATGAAAATGTTAGAAAGTGGAGAGTATTCATATAATGTGAAAAGTATCAAAAACCCCTGCCTTAGTATATGACTCAAACTCAGCATCATAGTTTTATAAGGTTTAGACTAAAGTTTTACTCGGAACCCAACCAGAATCCTAGATCCCTCTCTTGGCTCACTAAATGGTTGTTTAGATGGGTGTTGTTATTGTTTCTTGTCCAAGTCACCATTTATATATCAAGCCCTCTCTCCCCTCCCCACACAAACAAAAAAACCCAACAAAAAAACCCATCCACAAGCACGCATTTCTTCATCTTTGATGAAATACTGGTGATGTTTCACCCAGATAATCTTCACAGCAGTCCCGAGGATCTGGCGACATGCTCCTAAAACATGAGATTTTTTCTCTCACATCCATTTCTATTGTGCTTCTACTCTCCCCCTTCTAATAGCCACTAATGCCAGTCAACTGCAATATGTTCTAAGGAAAAAATAAAGCTTGCAAAGAATTACAGACAGCCTGTGGTGATAGCAGTGCTGGGTGAAAGGGAGAGTTCAGATTCAATCTATTGAAAGAGAGGGAAGTGATACCTAAATTTACTTTTGAATGTTGCCCTTTTGAATTGTATGAGGATGTATCTATACCACCTCTGTGGAAATCCTGAAACTGAAAACAAGATATCAGTACCACCCTCTCGCCTTATTCCTTTAACTCTGGTGAACACATATTGCACACTGAAAGAAATGCTGTACACTCACCAGTAGAGTTATGCCTATGCTATTTTCAGGAGCACACCGGAAAGTATCCCTGGGTTTCAGCCAAAAAGGTGACTCCAGTTTTCAGCTAGTACCACGTGGAAAATGGGTGCAAAATGAGTCTTAGCAATGGTTTCAGGATGGCCACAGAGCAATATAGACTTAATCAAAATAGCAGCATGTAGGCATTCATTTTCCCAAGGCAGCTCTTTCAGTTATCAGCCTGGAATATTTTTCTCCCAGAGGAGGCATGTTTCCTCCAAGGAGATACTGAATGCATATTAGATTACACCTAGTGTCTATCAGGAGAGTGACGATTCTCCAAGTAGATATATAATGCCTATGTGTAGCCAATGTATCTGATCTTAATGCAGAAAAAAATGATTTTTGTTAAAGACCACAAGGACTTATGCACTGTTATATCATGTGATTTCCTAAGGCAAATCTTACATTAGAGCATACTCCAAATTCTTCACATACCACACTTCCCTGAAACGTTCTTCGTAAGAATGAAATGCAGCCTCATCTGGGACAAAGAGATTTCCATAGGGACACATCATATAACGGCTTTTAAAACAGTATTTATGCATGGTGGTGACTGATACTTCACTCAGTAAAAGACATTTATAGGACAGAATAGCTTTACTATCATATAAACAGATAAACCACTTTTTATTTTATTTTATTTTATTTCCTAGAAAGTCATTTTAAAACAGGATTAAACAAGAGGACAAATGTATATTGTGAGTCGAGAAATGCTTTTTCTCTCATTATCAGAAACATCTATAAGTAGATTAACACATGGTCTAATTCTCTGTTTTAAAAAAAAAGCAAAACTATCACATCATTCTTGTTAAAACAAAAATCAGGAAATACAGTTCATCAAACACCTCAAAAGAATAACATTAATATGTAAATTTCAGGTTTCATTTTTTAAATTGTCTGCATTCAGTAGACAAATCAAATGACTTCCTCATGTAAATTTATTATTAAAAATCAATTTTCACATGTGAATACATATTCTCTTTAGTACACTCTATCATCTAGTCTTCATTTATTTGGTTACGGGAAAAATGTCACCTTGTTGTCAGTATGGCAAGCCCTTACTTGTACATAGAACAAACAGCAGCAGGAAAGAGAATAGCATGCCAAGGTTTCTTGAAAACTTTGTAAAACTGAAAAGGTGGTTGCAGACAGCACAAATAGAATGATTGCTTCAATAGTGTGCTTTGCTGTTTTAATTAAGATAATAAATTATTTGTTTTTCATTCACAACTTATTCTCACCCTATATTCCCTTCTGAGGCTACTTAGTAATGCCTCCAGCTTAACAAGTTACTATTTGGCAACCACTAAGCAACTTTGATTTAGGCATGTGCCACTCTCAAAATAAATCTGCAGTAAATATGTTCAGAGGTGCCTGCTTGCTCTCTGAAATGACAGCAGGTACAATCATCAAAATCAGTTACTTTGTTACTGACAAGAAACTTCACATAATTTTTGTGTTAGTTATATTGCATGCCAGCTTCTGTCAATGTGGAATATATTTCTGTCATCACATTAAATTGGCTTAATACATTGGATCCTATGCAAAATTTAGAATGATATTTCATGGACTGGATACCTGGAATAAAGTATATAAGATTTTGACAGATTTTTAATAATGATTCCAAAGTTATTTCTACATTGTTGTAACTACTGCCTCCGTGCTTGTACTTCTTCATACCTTGAAAAATACCTGATATGATGTCTTAATCATATCAGAGATGTCTAGACCAGGTGGAGTCTGAGGTTTATCAAGCATCTTGAATGATTTTTCAGGTCAAAAGACTCACCAAACTACATCAGTTCAAGTTTGAAAACTTTTCTTCCTAAAGGTGATTCATTTTAAATATAAAAAAATATATATTTTTTTTAGGTCAGGCAGAACTGGAAACTTCATTCTGTCAAGATATAGAAAACCTTATTTCAAGGGCTATATAGATAGCTGATACATAATATGTAAGAAATATTTTTATTTGAGTTTTCTATTTTTTTGTATCTTGCTTCATATCTCTTTCACATCATCCTCTCTTTTGATTTTAATTTTCAATTTGTATTTTCTTTGTGTGCATGCTTTTTTTGCTACTTGAGAGTTTCCTAATAAAAACAGTTATCTTAGTAGTATTCAAATGAAATATTCAAAATGAGAATATTTGTGTTGGTTCAAAATGAGACCAAATAAGTCTACTATCCACGATCTTAATACATATGATTTGAATGAAAATGGGAAATAGGATTCTAAAAATAGTTATGGGAAGCTAAATT
This sequence comes from Caiman crocodilus, assembly GCA_030014935.1. Lineage (NCBI taxonomy): Eukaryota > Metazoa > Chordata > Crocodylia > Alligatoridae > Caiman > Caiman crocodilus. Next base: position 3,209,259 of record JAGPOW010000229.1, read on the forward strand.
TTGTTATTGATCCTCCCTTGACATGGAAGAAAGAACTTTGTAGAATGAAATATAGGTAAAAAAAATTCTTCCCATCTTTTTTGCATGTGTAGTTTGTCCCAAGTGAAACTGAACATGGCAAGAGTTCAGACCTTTTCCTGGGTGCTTGCTGAGTGACTGAGGCCATTATTATGGATATATTGTGCTAACTCTGATTATCCTGAAGGTAGCCCACTTGGCTGGTGATGCAGTTTTAATGGCATCAGACAAACAAGATTTGTAGTTAGATTGTCTCTGAAATTGTCTCTTCTCTTGCCTTACTAGCAGACACTGAGGCAGTGGATAAAGAAGCATCCTTAGAGCAATGATGGTCACAGAATGACCAACAGACCCAAATTAAGGTTTTATTATCTTTCTATGGGGCAAGCAAAAAAAGACAAAAAAAATAAATAAATATGCTTTCTCTTCACCCCATTCATTTTTTTCTAACTATCTGCTTAGTCTTATTACAAAAATTTAGATACATGGAGCACATTATGCCATCCAGTTCTTTATCTATGATAAATCTATAAATCTCTTTGGACTGTAGAGAAGGTACCAAAATAAACATAAATGTTTACCCAGACTATTTCCCATGGGCAATATAACAGGTCACACATAAAGAAGAAACCTGACTGGCTGTAGAAGGCTGAACTAATATTTTTAAACCACTTGAATATATGTAATGTTCAAATAATTTTCCTCCTTCATCATTTTCTCTAGATTTTAATCTCTCGATTTTAATTGTATTTCAAATGAAATAAGAAAATATAATTCCAGGAATACAATCAATCTTGAGTTCTCTGTTGTACTCTTCAGTATTATATAAGTATTATATAAGAGTAGGTAGAAGAAGCATTTTTCATTGAGTTCACTGGCCAAAAATAAATACAATTTCAGTGTTATTAGTTTCATCTGACATAGCCTGTATGAGATTGTGCCTTTGAAGATGGCTACCAGTCAGAGGTGAAAGTGGATTGAGAAAGTGGCTGTAAATTGGAAGAAGAATTGGAAATTGTTTTTTAAAAAATTACAGTAATTTCTATATCCCTTTGACTGACTTTATATCCCCTAAATGAATAATCTAGAAAACATGTCAGAAAACAACTGTACATGCTCCTACATAATTAGAAGACAATTTTTGCCATGTAAACACATTTATGTTTAGCAAGATGAGGTGAAAATGTTTCTTTAACATGCAAGATGCATGGCTAGGAACACTGTTTTTGAAGCTTCTTTCACTGTAACATTTAAGCATTCAGTATTCAAGGATTTGAATAATGTAGACATATATTAGGGAAAACATCTTACAAAGGAAACAATACTACATCATCAAATTCTGCACTGAGTGCCACTTAAGTTTCATGTGGAAACAAACATTGATTTTGACCTTTAAAATCTAACTAATCTTGGTTTTACTTACAACTTTGATCCTGTTGATGATGCTGTAGCAAAAGAGTCACAAGCTTCTGCATCACACAGTAAGAAAGTTAAGGGGATATGCCAACCACTGGAGAGTGGTGTCACTGAGGGGAAGGGAAGGGGAGTGTGATAGGACTTGGGGGAGGGAAAGGGGTCCTTTCATCTTGTAATACTGAGTCTTGCCATCACTGCCAACTTGGAGACTTTCCAGTCGTGCTCACTTGACACACTTTTTTGAAAGACCTGGGAGGTGTCTTAACCCAACTTGAACCAGGGGTGAGCGGGAGATCTTAATGGAGGGTCTCACTGCCTGGCAGGGATTTTGGTGTCAGATGGCTCTCTGGTTAGGCCTTTGCCTTGCCACTTTCCTTTATATCTCTCTCTCAATTCTGATTCTCAGTTTCTCTCTCCCAGTTTGATTACTTTGGACTCTGGGCTACTCCTGGGTTCCATGTTTCCAAGGATATAACACAAGACCTTGAGCTTTGCAGTCACTTAACTCAATTCACTCAGCAGGCCCTTAAGCTATTTCACCTGTAGTACTGGCCTTCCTCAGAGGAATTAATGGCTAGAAAATGGTATTTAGTCCACCAGGTGTCTATCAAACAATCAAACAAAAAGAATCTTCAACTCAACCTTCTTTACTTTGGGGTGATAGACACAATTCTCTCTCAAGGGTCTACCCTATGGACCTAGTGTTTAACAAACCAAGAGCAAAGGAGAATTTAAATAAGACTTCCTCCCATTCGAGACTACTTACAGGGTCTAGCAAGGACCTGTGTTGTCCAGTAAGAGCCCTACTGACCTGTACCCATCTGCTGGGTTAGCTTTTATCTGTTTGGGACATACTTCCAGTCATGTGGCACACTCAGCCTTAACTGGTCATTGCTAGTCAAAATGATCCTAATCTTAAAAAGTCCAGGCCCCATTGATGGTCTTTCCTCTCCCCAACAGGGGCTTAATCCCCTGTTATAGGGAGCAAATTCTTACCTGTTGCTAATCTCTGAAAAGTGAAGGCAGCAGCTACTGCTGCCACTGCTGATGTAGCAACATTAGCCCAGGCAGCAGCAGTCCCAAAGTGTAGGCTGTCTGGTAGTCACCCCTAGTGACTTGTTTGTTCCCTTTAGCAAATATGTTATTGGGTGGAGGGCTGCCCTTGATGCAGCAAAGACTCCCCAGTGGTAGGGAGAGAGCATAATTTTGCTTGGCCCACTTGCTCCCTGCCCCCAGACATACTTTTGAATATGAGGCTGCACTGACTTGTTTCGTATAGGCAGCCTAGAAAAGGTAAAGACTAGGGAATGGACATTCTAGCACCCATTTAATAGTACTTAGGGCTGGTACCTCTTGCCCTCCACCCCAATTATGCTGAACCATGCAGCAATTTCTTTGAGCTTTGGACTATTTTTTTTGAGAACCTGGATCTCAAAGAAATTGTTCAAAGTTCTTTTTCACATGATTTTTTTTTTTAAGTTACAATTGGAAAAGTTACATTTATTGCTGTAGACTGTTTGAGCAGCATTCATCTTTTTAAATAAGTTGTTGGTATTGCAGTATGAATATTGCTTAGAGTGTAAGATAAATACAGTCAAAAAATAAATAAAAAAGACTCTCTAGAGTATACATGAAATGAAAGAGAAAGCTAAAAAAAAACAAAGAAAAGACAAAAATGCAAATGTATAGCAAAAGGAATAAACAGATGCTCTGTGCTCTGATATGGACAATGAAACAGCAGGAAAGCAGCACACTGAGAGAAATTCATTTTGAATCAGGTATGTTTAGGGTGGAATATGGCATGGTGGTTCTAATGATGAATAATGACTATTATCCCATTTTCCAAAATCCTGTTATAGTTGTTCATTTTCAAGTATATTACAATCATAAATTGCATCTATTACATAAGTACTAGGACTTCTGTTTCCATGCATGTGTTTGTAAGTGTGTGACCTCTCAGCAAAATGATGGCATGACATTGTTAAAAGCTGTCATTCAAATTTACTTAAAAACCTGCTAGGCAATATAAGAGCATCCCTAGATCATTTTTGTTGCTCTATGCAACAAACTGTCCACACTGCCCACATTTTTCTAGAAGTGTGGGGCCTAAAACTGGACAAAGTACTCAAGAAGAGTACTCTGCTCACTGGTGCTGAATAGAATGGAAGAATCACTTTCCTTGATTTATAAGTGACAATCCTGTTAATACAACCCAGGATGCTGTTAGCTTTTGTTGCAGTAAGAGTACACTGTTGGCTCATATTCATGAACTTATGGTCCACCATAACCCCTATGTTCTTTTCTGCAGTACTGGAGTCTAGCCAGTCACTCCCCAGTCTGTACTTATGCAAGTGGTTATTCCTTCCCAAGTGCAGGACTGTGCACTTGTCCTTGTTGAGTCTCATCTGATTGGTTGCTAATCAATATATCTAGGTCATTCTGAATCCTAGCCCTGGCTTTTGGAGTCTCCACAATTCCATCCAGTTTGGTGTCATCCACAAATTTGCTAAGCGTGGACTCTATCCAGTCATCCAAACTATTAATGAAAATGTTGAATAATACTGGACCCAGGATAGTCTCCTGGAGATTCCTGCTTGACACCTCCTCCCATGTAGACTTTGAGTCATTGAGAACTATTTGCTAAGTATGTTGATCCAACCAGTTATATATCCATATTGTAGTATTTTCATTTAATCTATATGTTCTTATTTTGTTAAAGAGGACATCATGAGGAACAGTGTTGAAAGCCTTGCTAAAGTCAAGGTCCTATGTTTACTGCTCTCCCCTCATCCACAGAACCTGTCACTCTATCATAGAAGAAAACTATAGTGGTCAGGCATTGCTTACTCTTGGTGAATGCATACTGACTTTTCGTTATCACCTTGTTCTCCTCAAGGTGTTTCACAAACAATTCTTTGAGGGCCTATCCTTAGATAGGTACTTGGCTGGGGTCCTGTGACCCTGGCACTCATTCCTGCCATTGGCAGAAGGTCAGACTAGATGGCCTGCTCTAGGCCCCTTCTGACCCTAGATATTATGATACTACTAGGGCCTGCATCATGATCATTCCAGACATAGAGCTCAGGTCAACTAGACTCTAGATCCTCAGATCTTCCTTCTTTCCATTCTACAAGGTGGATTCCTCCCTTTTTCCAGGTATCTGGGACCTCACCCAACCTCCATGAGTTCTTAAAGAATAGATAATGGCTCTGAAATTACCTCAATTCACTCCTTCAGTACCTTTGGGTGCATCCTATCCAGTCCTGCCAATTTGAAAATGTCTAGCTTCTTTAAGTAATCCCTAACCTGTTCTGCCATCATTCCTGGCTGTTAATCTCTTTCCCTATCTCTGCTGTGTACTGCACTGGTCATCACTACATGACTTATGAGAACAGGCTGAGAGAACTGTTTTATTTAGTCTGGAGAAGAGAATAGCAGCCTTCAACTACCTGAAGGGTGGTTCCAAAGAAGGTGGAGCTAAACTGTTATCAGTGGTGGCAGATAACAGAACAAAGAGCAATAATTTCAAGTGGCAGCAAGGGAAGTTTAGGTTAGATATTAGGGAAAAAAATGATCACTAGATGGGTAGTAAAGCACTGGACCAGGTTACCCAGAGATGTTGTAGACTCTCTACCCTTAACGGTTTTTAAGACTTATGTAAACAGTATAGTTGGGGGTGGTCCTGCTTTGAGCAGGGGGTTGGACTGGATGACCATCTGAGGTGCTTCCCAACCCTAGTTTTCCATGATTCTATCTGGAATCCATCCCAATTTGTGAAACCAGAATCGGCTGGTTAAATACTTCAGCTGTCTCTTCATTGATTGATTTCCAAAATCCATAAGGGACCGGTGGGATCTCTCATCATCCTCTTAATTTTAATATGCCTATAGAATCCCCTTTTATTGCCTTTTATGTCCCTTTCCAGCTGCATGTCAGATTGTGCCCTGGGCTTCCTAATTGTCTCCTTGCATGCCCATGTAATACTCTTAAACTCTTCCCTAGTATTATGACCAAGATTCTACTTTTTATCAGATTCTTTTTTGAGTTTCAGCTCCTTGAAGAGATCACTCTCTAGCCAGAGTACTCTCCTGTTGCTCTTCCCTTTCTTACATATCATCTTCTAATGCTGTTGGTCCATTATAATCTACCTGATATTCATTTATCCATGTACTTCACAGGTGATAACAACCCTCCTAAATAATCTTGTTCTTCCATCATTAAATCTGTATTTGCATCTTTCCTGTCTGTTGGCTACTTTAAGGCCTCTACCCTGCAGCTGGGTAACTAGGTCGGCAACACTCAACCCCCTAAGTAGGGATAGCTGAGCATGCTTATTGGTTCCAGGGCTGCTCTTAAGGATCTCTTGCAGCACCTGGCCCCTGCTCTTTGTAGTCCACCTCCATATCATTTCCTTGATGTATGTTCCTGTATTCATATCCATGTACCCAGTTTCTGAACTTTGGAAACCCAGTTTGACTTCATTTTCCATTCCGACATTTGCTTCTGGAAATCCTTTTTGCTTAGCATGTGAACCCCAGTTTGTCTTCAGCTTGCCCCCTGACTATGGACGCTGCTAACATCCCCTGGTTCTAACCACTAGGCAAAATGTCTCTGTGTATCCTGACAGCTTGTGCAGTCAAATTAATAACCTGGTCAGGCTGTGGCATAATGAGCCAGCCATCGGGTCAGATCTTGGGGACTGAGCTGCTGGTTGTGCTGCAAGGTTTTCAAGCATAAATCATGGCTCTTTGAGCCAAAAGCACCTTACTGTCAAGCCCTGCTATTCAACTGGCACTTTTTGTGAACCTAACGTTCCCCTACCAGATAAATTCAGTTGGAATTCCTGAGCCTCAAGGTGTTCATTAATCAATGCTGCCTAGCTTTGGACACCATCATGGTGAGGTTGATAATCAGTCTGCTGGCTGGAGATACTCTGGCCTCAGTCTTTTTGCCCTTGGAGTTTCAAGTCCCCTCCTCAACTGGCTCAAAGTCTTTACCAAGGTGATGTTTGGAAACTTTGGGGTCCCACATTGGGCACACGTGGCAAAATGGGCCCTTCAGACATTGAAGCAGGGCTACCACTCTGTGCCTCATTATGTCACAGAATGTAGGCACTTAGATACAGATACAGAACAGAATGAGCCACTTAGCACTTTTGTTTTCACCAGGGGCTCCAGGGAGATATCAAAGATGAGCTGGCCTTGTTATGCTTCAGCCCAAGTCTGAATTCGTTGCCCGGCATGCATGAGCCAATATATGAATGCAAGTTGGAAGTTTGAAAGAAAAAAAGTTTTTGTTGCTAGCAATAAAGGTGCAAGGTAGCAAGCACACTAAACAATATTTCTAAGCATCCTTTATACTAAAATCTACAAGCATAATATTCAGTGATTGGTTA
>JAGPOW010000229.1:3216187-3234578 GCA_030014935.1 Caiman crocodilus
AAAACAACCTTCCAGTCTCGTTGTGTATTCTGTCTTGGGAGGATGGCTCGAGGCCATTTATTAGGCCTTCAAAGAAATGGCTCGGGGTTATTCACAACAGCCTGGGTCAAGTTTTGATAATTTTAGATGGGCTTATTGACTTTTATATTCAAATTGACGTTCATTTATTGGAATGTGAGTAGGAAAAATAAGCCATGCCCCAGGCTTGAGGACCTACCAGGAACCCAGGAGGATCTGTGTTCCCACCCACAGAGCCCACGTAGGTGGGGACAATAAAAAAGACTTTCCCAGGAAGAAAAACTTCCCATGTGAGGAAGTTGGGCATCTTGCTCAGGCCAGTCATCATTGCCCTCATTGCCATCATTTCCATTGTCTTCATATTACTTGACATGTAAGTGAATTATATTCTTTGCATATGCATAATAGATAGAATATGTAAGAGATGAAGAGATGAGACATACATTAATAGACAAAAATGACATTTTGGTTAAAGAATGGCATTAGTTTATTCCCTCCTGCATAAAGAAAGTTCATTGGATTTTAAATCTCATTGCAAAATCGTTTGTCTATAGTAGTTCTGGTAGCCCTCTGGGTGAATGTTTTTCTAGAGTTATGCTAGCACAAAGAAGTTCAATGCTGTAGCTCACAGGTATTGTTCATATTCATGAATGATACTTGCTCCCGGCAGCTGCAGGTGCAAATCAGCACTGGCGGTGGCAGGAGCATGGCTGTGGTAAACAGGAAACTCCTGCAGATGCCACTAGTTCTGTCAACAGTGGGGGAAGGGTCGGCAATCACACGCGGACACTACCAGCAGTGGTGGTGGCGGCGGCCAGCAGCAATCACTGACTGCCCACAGATGCCATTGGCAGTGGCAGCAGCAAGGGGAGGGAGTCTGGTGAGTGGCAACCATCCTCAGGTGATGCCAACAGCATCAGCGGCACCTTTTCATAGAGAATGCACCACCACAGTTAGTGGGTGCACGTGAACTTGTGTATACCCCCTACACTTCACCAGTGTTCATATTAGTGAAGGGAAGAATAACGAGTGGTTTTTTTAGCAAATAGTAAACATGCTTACTCCAAACTAGCTACAAGTTTAAATGAAATTTGATGCTTACTGGTAAGAAAACCAGTAGTTATAGGACTCAGCCTTTTGTAAGAGATTCAGACTTATTTATTATCTTTGTCTGAGGATTTGTATCTGTACCTGCCACCTTACAGATACAAATCCTTACAGTGGAGTGAAGGAGTTTGGAGATTGTTTTTGGGAAGAGGCTTGCAACCTCTCTTGATGATATGGTTACTTTTTATTTAAAAAATAATTAAATATTCCATGGGCATGGATTAGAACCCAGATGTTCTATATTCTTCATTCATTTGTCCTCTGACTTTACAAATATTTCAGTAGTTTTCAAAATATAGAACAGCTTCAAACAAAGTAGTAAAGTAGAACCTCCTCAAAATGCTCCACAGCCAGGGATTTAGAACAAGTTTCAGAGATAAGAGAACACAAATACACTTACTGCCCAAATGCACTTACTGCCTGGTTCAAAACAGGGATTTGAATCAATTTATTCTGTAGGGCTGTTTCCTCTTATGTGACATACTTTATTATTTCAGCCAGAAGCAAAAGTGTGAAAATGTCTCTCTGTGTGGATGATTAGAACATGTAGAAACCAGAAAACATGGGTTTCAGTCCCTGTCCCAATGCCTTTTTATTATTTTATAAAAAGTAAAATCAGAATTAAAAGAAGAACCCAATACCTTCTAGCATGGCAATTAGAGCAGTTTCCTGAGAGAAGCAGATTTAAATTCACTCAGACCATGGAGGGGTCTAAAAAGGATCTCTTGGGTAGTTCCTGAGTGAGAATTCTAAGTACTGAAGGTGCAGACAGAAGTGATCATTTTCACCTGATCTGGGCACAAAAAACAGTTTATAGCTGTGACCAAACACAAGTGCACAGCTGCAGACAGATACAGATGTTTCAAAATATAGCATCTTTTGTAACTTGTGTCTGCAGAGCTGTCACTGTTTTCACAATGGAAGGGAGGAAAAGGAGTGGAGGGAGTTCAGTCTGTGGGGTTTTCAGCCCCCCCCCTTGGGGGTGGGTGAGTGTACTGGAGCCCCCTCAAGGGGTGGGGGGGCTCCAATTCACCCACCCCACACTTCAACAGCAGCTAGGGAGCTCCAAAAATGAGCCCCCTCCACTGCTTTTCCCCTCTCCCATTCTGAAAACAGCAAGCACTGGCAGAGAGCCTGGGCTGTCTACTAGATTCCCTTTCCCCCTGGAACCAACAGTACTGTTATAAATGAGAACACTTCGCAAAAATCATTCTTATCTATGGCTGGGAGCTGCACTTCTGTCTGCACTCTGAGCCAGTAGAAGAATGATGTCATAGAATCATAGAAAGTTACAGACCTCAGGAGGTCATCTAGTCTAACCCCCTGCTCAAAGCAGGACCATTCCCAACTAGATCATTCCAACCATGGCTTTGTCAAGCCGGACCTTAAATCCTCCAAGGATGGAGATTTTACCACCTCTAGGTAACCTATTTCAGTGCTTCACCACCTTCCTAGGGAGAGAGTTTTTCCTAATATCCAACCTAACTTCCCTTTCTGCAACTTGAGATCTTTGTTCTGTCATCTGTCATCACTGAGAACAATGTAGCTTTATCCTCTTTGTAACCACCCTTCAGGTTGTTAGAGTCTGCTATCAAATCCAGCCGCAGTCTTCTCTTCTGCCATCTTGATCTCCTTTAGTTTTTCTAGAGCTAGTCCTGATTTCCTTTGTTTTTCCTTCAGTCAAAATGAGGCATTTAATGTTGTGTTCCATGGAACATTTCACTCAACATCAAATTAATTTTCAGTCTTTCTTTTTTGAAAGAAGAGCTAATTTTTTTTGTATTTTATTTGAGAACAAACTATTTTTTTTAATTGTTAGTCTGTATTTTATTTTTTAGTCCAGCTGCAAAACCAAAAAGTAGTTATTCACACAGCTTTTGGTAAGGTCCCTTTGATCATCACCCCACTGCTCCCAGAGCTGGCTCAACAGCAAAGACATAAGAACATAAGAAGTGCCATACTGAGTCAAACCATGAAGCCAGTCATCCTGCCTCTCACAGTATCAGTAGATGACTATAGAGTATTGAAGCAAATACAGCTGGAATGATCTTTCCTGGCATTCGGTTATTGGTTGAGAAGCACACAGGAAATATCTCCAACTATTCTATTCACTAGCTATTACTAGATCCATCATCCAATAATTTGTCTAGTCTGTTTTTGAATCTGCCTGTGTTATCTACATCTTTCAATCTTTCACCTGTTGTGGCAATGGATTTTACAAGTTAACTACACATTACATAAAGACTTTCTTTTGTTAGTTTTAAATATATTTCTACTAATTACAGTGGATACAGTAGTTCTAGCATTCTAACAGTTCCCTATTCATTTTGTTCACACCCTTCATGATTGTATAGACCTCTAAAATAACCCACCTAAGACTTGTCCTTTCTAAACTAAGGAATCATAACCTTTTTTTAGGCTTTCCTGGTATGGCAACTGGTCCACACCCCCGATAATTCTGGTTGCCCTTCTCTGTACCTTTTCCAATTTTACTACATGCTTTTTGGGATAGATAGACCAGAATTGTACAAAATATTCATGTATGGCTTTGTATAAGTATGGCTCAATAGTATTCTCCGTTTTGTTTTCATTTCGCTTCTTAATCACACCCAACATTTTATGGCCTTTTTTCATTGCCACTGCACATTAAGCTGACATTTTTAGAGAACTATCTACAATGACTCCAAGGTCTCTTTCCTGAGTTGAAACAGCTATTTCAGAACCCAGCATTGTGTATGTAGTCAATAGGCACCATCTCTTTCTAAGAGTGCCCAGGGATTGTGAAATTCAGCACTGTCCCCATCACCAGGCCCAGCAATCAGGCACAGTTTCTCATAACTAGTAAAAATAAATAAATAAATAAATAAACAGCCTGGATACTTTCTAGATGACTTCAATGCCAGATTCAGCATGCACCTGGGAAATGAAGATATTGTACCGTAACCCTTGTTATGCCTTATAGTATTGCCAAAGAAGGCATATAATAAAATTACTTTGTTTTTCTGTAATGCTATACTTAATGCTGCTTTTATAATGAACATGTTCTGGTTTCTGGAGTCTGATCACCAGACCAGTATGGTACAGAATAATTATTTTGGGTTTTTTTTATTTTGCAACTCTTCTCATTTTTCCTGCTTTTCTGCCCTGATGTAACAAAGATTCACTGTAATAGAAAGCAGGCTCAGTAATAACTGCCTGTTATGTTTTTGCTTAATGTAGTGTACAAAATAAGACAAGGGTGAATGTTACTAGCTGTAGCAAATATCAGCATGTGCCATTATTTCCAGCTGTTGTATCTTTATATGAAATAATAAAAAATGTTATACAAAAGGCAAGGATGAGCTGAATTCCTGAGGTCACAAGTTTTAACTATATTTTTCTGAAAGAGATCCAGGAAGAAAGTGAAGATTGGTAAAGTTAAAAATCCTAAGCACTTTTCAGTTTCAAAAGCATTAATGTATGAACTGTTTCCTGAATATTCATTATGAAGATAACTCCCTATTAATACGTTATAAAGAATATAAATAAATGTCTTCTTGTATATGAGATATGCAGAGTTTATCATGTTAGTTAGTTTTTTCAATCAGAAGCTCAAATGACTAAAATGAAGAAAGCAACACAAATGCTAGCATTCTTTCATACTCAGATGCTGCTAACAAATAAGTGAAGTTTGGCTTACACACTCTAAATTAGCACCATTGTGGAAATGTGCATATTGATTTATATCATTATCTTTTAAGAAGTATGTTTCATCATAAGCACTTTTTGTGTGAACCTATACTTTCCATTTCTGTAGGCAGACTATATTCTGCATTTTCAACCTATGCATAACATTTCTAAAATTCTTACTTTTATTCTTATAGTTCTATGGTCTAGCATTAACTATGATAGCTTTAATTCATATATATTATCTGTATTAATGTTATCTGAATGTCAGTTTGCATTGCAGTTCTAATATGACTATAAAACAATTCTTGTTCTGTGTCCATGCATTACCTAGGGCTATCTTTTGTATTCAAACACAAGATGCAGAACAGTGTGGGTTCATTATATGGATTTATATAACTCTATTTGTTTCTTGTAAATCAGTATATTTCTATCCACAAAATGAAACATGTAGTGTCAGATGTAATCAAAAGTAAAATAATTCCTTGTCTTTTGCTATGACAACAAACTCTAGGTTTTTTCTGCAAACTCCACATTAGAATATACTTTAGAAATAAGGAATATCTCTTGGCTGTAATACTTCCAAATATAATATTTATATTTCCAAATTAGTCTGTATTTAAAATATATAGGGTAAATTTAATATTTAAATGCACATGAATCCTCTTTTAAAAACTTTAAGAAACCACCTTGCAAAACATCAGGCTTGTACAATTTTCGTGATTTGGGGTATATAGAGCCTGAAGTAGCCATTTACTCTATAAAAACAGATTCAATTGATTGCACATTTGCTTCAATAATAAATGACCAAATGGCACCTGGCTTGGTAGCTGTACTTGGTAACTGTACTTGTAGCTGCCACAACTGGCCTCACCTCCAGCAAAGCCCCAGGCCTTGACGTGTTACCTGCTGAGTTCTATAAGACCTTCTGGCCTCTTTTAGCCCCTGCCTCCTGTGCATTTTTTAGGAGAGTCTTGCTGACAAAGTCCTGCTGATCAGCTCATGCTGCTGCCCGAGACAGGAGACCTTGGCTGCGTTAAGAACTGATGGCCAGTCTCCGTGCTGTGAACGGACTACAAGATTTGGCCAAAGCACTGGTGACCCGCCTCCACATTGTCATGGCCTTCATCACTAGGCCTGAGAAGAGCTACTGTGTACTAGACAAGACCATCCAAGACAACCTGCTGCATAACCTACTCACAGCCAGGGAACTCTTCGGCCTAGACATCAGCCTCATCTCTCTGGACCAGGAGAAGGCCTTTGATTGTGTGGGCCATGTCTACCGATTCCAGACTCTGGAGGCCTTTGGCTTTGGGGCCCTCTTCACCAGGGCCTTCTGGGTCCTGTATCAAGACACCTCCAGCCTGCTCAAGCTGAACAGTGTACTTTGCACCCCATTCCCTATGTGCAGGGCATCATCAGGGATGCTCCCCTGTCAGGAATGATCTATGCCCTGGCCATTGAGCCACTGCTACACATGCTGCAGCGTCACCTGAGTGGTGTGGCCTTGCCATCAGCCATAGGCCTGTCCATTGGCCCTCTGCTCTGGCTGTCAGCATATGCAACCATCTTACTTAACACCCAGAAAGATGTGTGAGCCCTGATAGGCTGCTAGTGAGCCTATGAATGTGCCTTCTTGGCCCGTATCAACTGGGCCAAGAGTGATACTCTGCTGCTTGGTATATGGATTAGCATGACCCCCCTGCACCCCTGGATTTGCCAGTGGGCCTCACCTGGTACTGCAAGGACCTTAAATTCCTAGGCACCTTCCTGGGGCCACTGAACTTCATGGTGTGGAACTGGAATGGCCTTGAGGAAAGGGCGGAGGCCCACCTACAACAGTGATGTTGTGCCTACCCAGCGTCTCCTACCATGGATGCAACCTCATTGCCAGCAACCTGGTGGCAGTGACACTGTGGCACCTGTGTGCCATACTCGACCCACCACAGGATCTACTTGAGAGGCTCCAGTGCCTCCTGGTAGATTTTTTCTGGGATGGGTGCCACTGACTTCCATGAGCTGTCCTTTACCTACCTGTTGCTGGGGGGGGGGGAGAGGGAGCAGAGTCTGGTTGACCTGGCAAGGAAGGTGGCTACCTTCTGCCTGCAAGCCCTTCAGTGACTCCTCTATGGTGAGGAGCACCTACCATGGGAACAACTGGCATGCCAGTTCCTGCAGAGGGCAGGGGCCCTCGGCTTTGACCGGAAGCTCTTCTTCATGCTCCTGAATTGGGTGGTGCTTCTACATTTCTACCATAGCATTGTACAAGCCTTTCAGGCCACTTTCCACCTCCAGCCCTGGGCCTGGTAGCTGCTGCTGCTGAGGGAGTCCCTGGTGCACAACCCAGCCCTGAGCCTCCCCATGCCAAGCCTGGCTTCTGTCAGTCTCATAGCCACTCTCATTCAGGTGCATGTCCTCCACCTGAGACATCTTGATCCCACTCAGTCAGCCTAGCTCTCACCCAAGGCCTTGAACACCTGGCTGAGCATGTGCTCTGTCCACAGCATGGGCCATCTCCTGAATGACATCCAGGCTGCCCTCCCACTGGAGGCAGCAGCCACCTTAGATGACCAACTCCAGGCACACCAGGTCCCTTGTACTGTGAATGCCCTGAGCAAGACTTTCCCCATACTGCTAGTCACCCTAGCTGTAGCTGGTGAGCTAGCCGGCAGGCCTGGCACCTTGATTATGCTCCCTGTGCCTCCTGACAATGACATGGGTTGCTCCTTTGCTTTTCTATCATGTAGAAGCCTATATGCCTAAATGGTCCACGTCTGCCATGCCAAGGTGCTGGCAGGCCATCCTGATACACTGGCGGGGGCTGTGCCTGGGGCTGCCAGATTCCCCTCTGGCCCACCCAGCTTGATGCATGTTGCATAAGCCACCAACTGCCAAGAAGATTGGTGATCTGCGGTGGCAGTTGCTCCACAGCATCCTAGCCACTGGCATATTTGCATCCCACTTTAACCTAGCTACCTTCACGGCCTGCCCCTTCTACCTCAGGGACATTGAGAAGAACCTATTTCATGCCTTCCTTGACTGTACCTGAGGCCACTTTTTGTCATCCTCAAGCCACTGCTGTGGGCACTGGCCAGGAGCCTCTTGGAGAACACCTACATGTACTCCTACCCATACTGGGCAGCAGTGGGGTGCCATCTGCCTGGACAACTTTCTATTGGGTCAGGCCAAGATGGCTGTCCTCAAGACCCACCACAACCAGCTTGCCAGGACTGGCTCAGACAATGTCTTGTGGCTTTTCAAACTCCTGGTGTGGGCATACCTCTCTGGAGTTTGAGCACACTGTGCTCCAGCAGGCGATGCAACTTTTGAGGCACGCTGGGCTCTTGAGGGGGCACTGTGCCATGTGGAGGATGGCCATCTTCCATGCACACTCTGATGTCATGACTGATCAGACTGCAACTCTCAGCTCGTGCCACACCCTGGGCCCTCACCAGGCTGCTTTTTGTTTTTTTTTTCACGTGTGAAATTGAAGTTGTTGTCACCTGTATGATTGGCTAGAGCAGGGTAGGACTCATTTGTTTATAGAGGGCTTTGGTCTATACAACCATGTGACTGGTGTCCTGACTGCATAATGGCATGTTAGGCATGATGTGTAATACAGCCAAGGTGTCTGTCATGGTGTGATGTTATGAATGTAATGACATGGTGCTCTTGGTTTGAAAGTAATTTGTTTGTCTTTGCTTTGTATATTGGACCTGGACCCCAGAAAGGCAAAATTTTTGTACCCCAAACCCCTGAATAAAGTAGTTAACAAGTCAAAAGTTCTTCCTTCCTTCCCTCCTTTCTTCTGCTTTGGATGCTTCAGACCAGGCTTGCTTGGAGCTGCATGGGGCGATCCCTGTTTATTTCGCTTTCTGACTCTTTTCTTGCTTTTTTGCAGCCTTTCCCCCCACTTTTCTCTCCTTTCTCTTCCCTCCCACTCTGCTTCCAGTTTCTTTGTCTGTGAGTCGTTTCTCACAGCCTTCTATGTTACTGTCTCTTTCCTTTTCTTTCTCTCTTTTCTGTTTGCTTGTTGCGGGGAGTTACTTTTTCCATTAGCCTGCCTTCCAGAGGTGCTCTTAATTACCCCTCCATCCCTCCCTCACCCCTTTGTTTTCTTTTTCTTTTTTTCTTTTCACTGTTTTAACTCCCCCCTCCTCCCCCTGCCAATTTTTTTTCCCCCTCCACCCTCCTCCCCCTCTGTGGGGAGGTCTCGTATCATTTGGCATTTCAGGGGTACATTTTTCTTCCCCCTTCTTACTTTGCTCTATCCACACTTTTCTTTCACCCACCAATTCCCTCCCCCCAGTTTTTGGTGCTTATCTTCACTTTCTGTTTTGGCCGCATTCCCAGGAACTTGGCCTGGAGCTCCTGTGTTTAAGTTTTCTTTTGTTCCCTTAGTTGTTTTTTTTTGCTTTGCAGTTAACCCTGTCCTAGTGAGGAATGGCTTCTACTACACCTGGCTGCTGGCATGAGGATGTCTCTTGGGACCTCCAACTGACTCATGGCCTGACGGTTCATACCCCTCTTCATGTGGGGCTCGAGGTTTGCATAAAGGCTCTAGCTGCGCTCCTGGGATGGCGTACTATCCGCTATGCAGGTCATGTGAACACGGTCCCGATAATTTATTTGAGCATGCCCGCCTTGGTTGACAGGGTGTCTGCAGAGGGCCTAGACATTGTGGACATTCACTACCCTGTCACGCCCCTGGAGACTCAGGCTGTGAGGGTGATCTCCAATGTCCCACCATGTTTCTGAACCGGAGCTGGCCAGGGGACTCGAGGCCTATGGAGTTCCTACAAGTCCTTTTCGCCGACTGCCAATGGGAAGCAAGGGCCCTCAGCTGAGGCACATCCTGTCCTTTCAGAGGCAGGTCTTCATGCTCCTCAAGGAGGGCCCCCAGTCTCTACCTCACTCCCTGAGCCTCATGCTTGAGGGTCAGAGGTTTATCATCTATTTGTCTGTGGGAGAGACCACGTGTCTCAAGTGTGGTGGCTCCTCCCACCTGGCAGCTCAGTGCCCTCAGGGCAACTCGGCTGGACCATCGCCACCTGTAGAAGCTCCAAGAGACGGCATGTCAACTTCTGGGGCACGCAGCCAGCCCAGAGAGGCTGGGAGCTCTTTCTCCTAACCTCCTTCCACCCCTATTCCATGTCAGGGGACTGGGGTCTCTGGTGTGAAACCACCGTCCAGTGGAGGGTCTGGTGCTACTACCAAGGGCACACTGCCACCTCCCCCATCTGTAGCACCCCCTGCCCTCAGTGCGAGAGCCCCACTGGGTGGAGGAGCGGATGCTTCCCTTTGCCCCCTGCTTGCCCTGGCTGAAGTAGCTGGGGTGGCTGGGGACTGTGGTGCTGGAGCCACATTGGATGTTGGAGCTCGGGCCTCCTCCCAACCACCCACCAATGTGGTGCTGCCTGAGGTGGCTGGTCCTGATGGAGCAGGCCAGGAGTGATATGGCCCATCCCCGGCACAAGGGGAGCTGTCCACCACCACCAAGAAGTAGAAGAAGGACAAAGAGAGGATGAAGGGGGCCTCTCAGGATGCCCTATCCCTGTCGGGATCCTTCCTTGGCCAGTGCCAAGGGACCCCCACTAGAGAGCCTGACCCCACTCTGGCTGCCATACCACCCGCCCCATTGGATGTAGTCATTAGTGGGGCGGACTTAGCGGGGGGGAAGGGGCTGCAGGGGTCTCCCTCCCCTCACCTGTCCCCCAGCCTCCGGAGTCGGGCAGCAGCAGGGATAGTGGCGAATGACTCTCTTCTGAAGGCCTGGCCTCTGGGGTGGTGGGAGAGCCTGCTACCCCTTTGGGCACGCCCCAGCCAAGCAGATCAGATGGGGAAGTTAGTGAGATGGAGATTCAGCTCAATGAGTCTCGCAAGAGACATCATTAGCGGAATGGCCTCTCCCCCCGCAAGAAGACAGGGAATGCCCTCATGGAGCCAGTCCTTGACTCGGATGATGAGAAGTGGCTGATGTGCCTAGACATCGAGGGTGTTGACGCTGCAGTTGCGGGCGAGCTCCTGCCGGGGGTGTGGCCTCACCGCTCTTCCGTAGGCATCATCCACCCCAAGCTGGTGGAGCCTCCCTGGGTCCCTCCTGACTATGGGGGACTCCTGTCCCTGTTGAAGTTAACTAAGGGGCAAAAGAACGTAACAGGATGCATCACTCAGTGGTGTGCAGACCCCAAAGTGTTTGTCAAGGCTGCCAGGGTGACAACCAAGCTTATGCAGCAGGATCTGGGCACACGACAGATGGCCTACCATTTGGAGAAGCTTGCCCAGAGAGTGAGAGTTAAGTGGGCCTGGGCGGGTCCCTCGAGTACAGTAGGGCACGGTAGGCCTTCCTTGACCTGTCTGTATTGCCTTGCTCTGCTTTTGGGTGCTCACTCTTCCACCCATACTTTGCTTTGTTCTTCCTCTCCCACACCCACATTCATGGCAGCCACAACCATTGGCACCTTCAACATCAATGGCTGTTGAGACTCGGTGAAGTGCAAGGCCACCCTGGAGCTCCTGCGAAAGAAGAGGCTGACTGTTGCCTTCCTTCAAGAGACACACTCTGACAGATTCAACTAGGCGGCCTGGGGGGCTGTCTGGCGAGGACAGGTCTTCCTGAGCCATGGCACCAACCTCAGCACTGGGGTCGTGATTCTCTTATCACCACAGCTGTAGCTTGACATGGCGGTGCCGTGGGAGCTCGTCCCCGGCCACCTGCTGACCGTCCGTGTCACCCTCGCACAACACTGCCTGCTGCTCATCAATGTCTATGCACCCTCCGATGGCCAGGAGAAGGTCATTTTCTTTGAGACCTTGGCTGCCCTCCTGCGCAACGCTAGTAAGGATAATGACCTGCTCCTCCTTGGTGGGGATTTCAACTGCACCACTGCTCCGTGGCTTGCCCGCACAGGGCCTGAGCCCCACCTGCCCTCCACTCACAAGCTGCAATCTGCCCTGGGGGGGGCAGACCTCATGGACGTCTGGTGAGCCCTGCATTCTGATGCGTGCCACTACACCTGGGCCAGGATGGGTGCCGGTGGTCTCACTATGGCTCGCCTCCACTGCCTTTATGTCACCAGGCACCACGTGTCACTCCTGCACAGCAGCCACATCGCTCCCTCGGGTCTGTCAGATCATGGCCTAGACTTCAGTGAACTGAGCCTGCTGGAGACAGCCTGTGCACAAGCACCTTATTGGTGTTTCAATGTCAGCCTGCTTCAGGACTCCTATTTCTGGGACTGCTTTGCCCACTTTTGGTGGAGGTGGGGGAGGCTGCGAGACCAAGCCACTCCTCCTGGAAGCTGTGGTGGGATGTGGGCAAGGTACAGATCCAAACCTTTTGCCGGCAGTATGCCCAGCTGGCCACAGACGAGACACGCCGGCGCATCCGGGAGTTGAAGGAGGACGTGGCGGAGCTCGAGGCTGCTCTGCTGGCTGCTGGCAGAGACACGGCGCTGAGCGAGAGCCTCCAGTTCCGCAGGAAATGCCTGTGCGACTTGGCAGAAACCGTGGCCCGCAGTGCAAGGATCCCTGCCTACTGCCAGGAGCTGGTGGAAACTGATGCCCTGACCCGCTTCTTTTTCAACCTGGAGCGGCGGAAGGCAGCGAGGAAAGTCTTGGATCATCTCAAGACTCCTGAGGGCCAGGTAATTAGAGATCCGGGCGAAATATGTGAACATGCCATCGCCTTCTATCGTGACCTGTTTGCAGCCGAGCTGGCATGCTCTGAGGCCACGCAGGAGCTCCATGATGGCCCACCACGTCTGGATGCCCTAGAGGCCGGAAAGCTTAAGCGGGACTTGTCCCTGGAAGAGCTGGTGGCCACCACTGCCAGCCTCGCCTCTGGCAAAGCTCCGGGCCTCGATGCGTTGCCTGCCGAGTTTCACAAGAAACTCCTCTCCTTGGCCCAGCCTCCTGCGTGTTTTCCAGGAAAGCCTCACCGACAAGATCTTGCCGATCAGCTGCCATCAAGCTGTGCTGACACTGCTGCCCAAGAAGGGAGACCTCGGCTATATTAAGAACTGGCAGCTGGTCTCCCTGATGTGTGCGGATTATAGGATTCTGGCCAAAGCACTGGCCACCCGCCTCCGCGCAGTCATGGCCTCTCTCACCGGGCCCAAGCAGAGCTACTGCGTGCCAGGCAGGACCATTCAAGACAACCTGTTCCTGTTGCGTGACCTACTCACAGCTAGCAAGCTCTTTGGCCTTGATGTCGGCCTCATCTCTTTAGACCAGGAGAAGGCCTTTCATCGGGTGGGCCACGCCTATCTCTTCCAGACTCTGGAGGCCTTTGGATTTGGGCCTCTCTTCACCGGAGCCCTTCGGGTCTTGTACCAGGACATTTCCAGCCTGCTCAAGGTGAACGGCATGTTTTGCACTCCTTTCCCTGCACGCAGGGGCATTCATCAGGGGTGTTTGCTGTCGGGCATGTTCTATGCCCTGGCCATTGAGCCGCTGCTGCATGCGCTGCAGCGCTGCCTGAGTGGTGTGGCCCTCCCATCGGCCATGAGCCCATCTGCTGGCCCTCCTCTCCAGCTGTCGGCACATGGGGATGACGTCACTGTCTTCCTCAACACCCAGGAACAAGTGCGGGCTCTGGCAGATTGCCAGCATGCCTATGAGCGCACCTCGTCCGCCCACATCAACTAGGCCAAGAGTGACACTCTGCTGCTTGGCGCATGGACTGGCATGTCCCCCCCGGATTTGCTGGGGGGCCTCGTCTGGCGCCATGAGGGCCTCAAGGTCTTGGGTGTGTTCCTGCAGCCACCGACCTTCATGGCACGCAACTGGGACGATCTCAAGGAGGAGGTGGAGGTCCAGCTGCAGCAGTGGCGCTGGCGCCTGCCCAGCCTTTCCTACCGGGGTCGCATCCTCATCATCAACCTGGCAGCAGTGACCTTGTGGCACTGGTGCGTCGTGCTCGACCCCCTACCGGATCTACTTGAGACAATCCAGTGCAACCTTGTGGACTTCTTCTGGGATGGGCGCCATTGGCTCCCGCGAGCCGTTCTTCACCTACTTGTCACCAAGGTTGATCTGGCGAGCAGGGTGGCAGCCTTCTGCCTGCAGACCCTACAGCGACTGCTTTACAGTGAGGAGCACCTGCTCTGATGACAACTGGCATGCCAGTTCCTGCAGAGGGTCGGCGCCCTTGGCTTTGACCGGGAGCTCTTTCTGCTGACCCCCATGCTCCTGAACTGGGCGGTACTTCCAGCCTTTTACCGCAGCATGGTACAAGCCTGGCAGGCCGCCTTCTGCCTCCAGCCCGCACTCTGTGTTTCTCACAGCTGCTGAGGGAGCCTCTGGTGCATAACTCGACCCTGTCGTGCTCTGTGCCGAGCCTGGCCTCTGCCAGCCTCACAGCCACCCTCATCCAGGCACGTGTCCTCCACCTGCACCATCTCCTTGACCCCACTCGGTCAGCCTGGCTCTTGCCTGAGGCACTGGCTGCACGGCTGGGCGTGCGCTCCATCCACACTGTGGGTCACCTCCTGCATGACATCCACGTCGCCCTTCCGCCGGCGGCAGCAGCCGCCTTGGACGAACATCTCCGGGCGTGCTAGATCCCACAGTCCATAGATGCCACGAGGGAGGTTTTTCCTCCGCTGCTGGTCACCCAGGCTGTGGCCGTGGAGTTGGCCGGTGGGCTGGGCACTCTGCTGTGGCTCCCCATGCCTCCCGATAGTGACACGGGTTGTCCCTTTGCTTCTCTGTCATGTAGAAGCTTGTATGCCTTGGTGGTTTGCATCCGCCATGCTCAGGTGCTGGCGAGCCACCCCAATACACTGTGGCAACGGTGCCTGGGGCCACTGTTTTCCCCACTGGCCCGCCCAGCGTGGCTCACATTGTATAAGCCTCTGACCGCCAAGAAGACTGGCGACCTGTAGTGGGGGTTGCTGCATGGCATCCTAGCCACTGGCACGTTTGCGTTCCACTTGGACCCAGCTGCTTCAATGGCCTGCCCCTTTTGCCCTGGGGGCATGGAGGAGGATCTCTTTCATGCCTTCCTGGACTGTCCCCGTCTGCGGCCACTTTTTGCCACCCTTGAGGCACCACTGCGGGCGCTGGGCAGGAGCTTCTCAGAGACCACCTACGTGTGCTCCTACCCATACCAGATGGCCGAGCGGGCCGCAATCTGCCTGGCCAACTTCTTGCTGGGCCAAGCTAAAGTGGCCATCCTCAAGAGCCGCTGCAACCGGCTTGCTGGCACCGGCTCAGACAATGCCCCATGGCTCTTCAGCCTCCTAGTGCGGGTGCGCCTCTCGCTGGAGTTTGAGAACACTTTGCTTCGGCGGGGGGTGCCTGCCTTCGAGGCCCTCTGGGCTCTTGACGGAGCACTGTGCCATGTGGAGGACGGCCATCTCAAATACGCACTCTGATGTCTTGACCGGTCTGGGCAACCAGGTGGGCACAATGGCGGACTGTGGCTTCTGGCTTGTGCCGTGCCCTGGGCCCTCACCAGGCTGCTTTTGTTTATTTTCTCAGGGTGAGATGCAGAATTTTTTGCACGTGTACCATGGGACAGGGAAGGGTGGAACTGTTCGTCTCTCAAGGGCTATGTATATCTGGCATGTTAGACACAACGTGTATTAATGCGAAGGTGTTTGTCACGGTGTGATGTTCTGAATGTCTTGGAATGGTTTCTCTTTGGTGTGGTTTGATGGTTCTTTTGCTTTCTGTACCTGATCTTTTGTGAAATAAAGTTGTTAAAAAGTCAAAGTCCTTCCTTCTTTAAAAAGAAGCCCTTAAATATAATTGTGTATTTTGATTCTGATGAGAAGTAGAAAATTGTTTTAAACAGAGATTTGACAAAAAGATATTTCCAGATTTTTTTTTTTTCTCTTCCATGTCTCTGCTTAGTGGATATTAGGGACTGAATATAACTCCAAGATTCTAAAGGTGGGTTACAGACTTTGACCACTCTGGACACATCTACATGTGCTCCTGACTGTGCAGAAAGTACTAAATGACTTCACATTAATCGCTGTTATTGTGCAGTCATAACAATGCACAGGTCATTTTTGACCCTACTGCACAGTAGCAACAAGATACTGAGCGGTAGCAGTGGCATCATGGTTAGTGCCCACCAACGCTATGTTGCTATATTGATGAGTGACATCACTGTAGCTCATCTCTATGGCAACATAGCATCTCATGTAGACATGCCCTTTGAGATGCTTTGGGGCAGCTTTAAGTTGCATCATTGAATGTAGGCTCTGAAAGGACTAAATGCTAATGAATAATTAGTAGAATGGTGAAGATCTATATCAGACCCAGCCCCTGGCTATATGGGGCACTGAAAAAAATATCTTTCACCAGGGAAATTCCAACTCTGTTGAGAATTTGTGGGAGAATTACAACATCCTCTGGAGAAGCAAAGTGCCTAGATAAAATTATCAGATTCGGACAATCATTAACTCTCCGTTCTTTTGGATGTTTTCTTTGCAGTAAGTGGTATAATTTTATGGAGTTCACCAGTTTTCTTGTCTGCCACATTGTTCTCCCTTTCAATTTCCCCCTCTGAATCATATATGGAATTTTAATGGTATGGTGATTAACTTATTGGATGACAAATTGGAAATGTATGAATTTGTTTTTATGTCTTTTGAATGCCTTAAAAGTATTTGCACATTCCCAGGTCAACAGCTATATTACCAATGTGATGTAAACTGTATGGAGTTCCTTAATATTCTTATATCCTGGCATTAGGAAGATGAATATATTTATAGTTAGCATAGCTGACTTCAGAACCTTTAAATACCTCCAGCATATGGAAAGGAAACTTTATTTTTCTAATAGGACAATAAAATCTTCTACACAAATGGAATATTTTTAGGCTATAATCTATGCTACTACTCAGTGCTGAATTTTAACATTTCTTTTACGGGTTTTCTCCTGAGATGCTATCAATGAGCTATTCCATTTCAGTGGTTCTTCAGGAAAGTGGAAATGTAAGATGTAAAATATATTGCCTTATAGGAATATTTTCTATTCACTACATATGGCTACTTGATTCTGTTTCTTCTTGAAGTAGGAATCACAACAAATCTTTTTTTAAAAAAATCACCTTTTTCATGAAACATTTCTCAAGCTTTTTATTAGACATGCATAATTATATAGGAAATCTTAGACTTCATTGTCTTCTGTGGAGGCACACATTTGGGTGCTTGCCACTTTAAGGGCTTAAGCAGGCTGTGAGGTAGCCTGCAGGTGACAGCACAGCCAATCAGGTGGTTGCATGACAGCTAGGAAGCCTCCTGATTGAATCAGGGCAGAGTAGCCTCAGTAAAAGAGTAGGCCCTGAGGAGCATAACTGGCAGTTGCAACTGGGGAGCTAAAGGGTTAACATCTCCCAGTCAAACTACTGTTGCTCCCAGAGCACCTGAAACTCAGGGTAGGAACTATGGGGATGGAGGAGGTTCCTCCATGGTCTTGGGGCATGATCTGAAACTACACTCTGCTGAGGTAGGATGGTGTGGTGGGATTCTTTGTGGCTGAGCAGTTTCCAGGAAATGCCACACCTGTGCTTCCCCACTGAAAGGTGAGTATGGAGTGCCCACCACTACCTTGTGTGTACCCCATGGAGGGGAGCACATACAAACAGAAAAGCATAGGACCCAAGTCCACTGAATAGGGTCTGAGGCAGCATGTTGACAAGCATGTGAGTTGAGTGGTCCTTAGGCCAAGTTAGGGGTCCAGTCACATTGGCAGACACCTGATGCTCATGGGGTGTAAGGCCCAGAAGTCCCAGTGATGGGGTGGGGTAGCAGCCCCAATGAGGAGGGAGAATGAGAGCCAGAGGCCTCATAGCATAGTGTCCATTGGGGGCCTGAAGGATTGTGCATAGGCTGGCCAGAGTTGAGGCCCCAGTGAGAGGACATGTGGCCAAGGCATGTCTATGGATGCCTGAGGTCAAGTTTGAGCCAGCGGCCAAGTATGGTCCATTTAAGGGGTCAGCAGGGTAATAGCTGGTAGTGATTTTTGGTTGCCATCTGCAAGGCATGAAACATGATAAAGGGAAGGTCAGAACCGAGAATTGTGCCCTTGGCATTAGGACATTAAATGGTCAGCCTCCCACATTTTTTTCCATCTCATTTCATTACATCAAGGTGTGGCAGGAAGGTTAGGGTGGACTGCCCTAGACAGTTGGGCAGGTTATATTGTGACTGGCCCCAGGGTGGCCCCCTGTCACATCTTCCAAATTAATAACTCTTACCATAGGCTACCCAGAGTAGGAAGTGTCTTGATTCTTGAGCCTGCAGACCCTGCCAATTCAAATGCAAAAATGAGGCCTAGTAGATGCCTGGGGTCTAAATGTCTTTCAGGTGGCAGGCTAGTGATGTGATCAGTGGATGGAAGAAGTGATCCCTTTCAAAACTTGACTTCTTTCTAAAATGGATGATACAATCAATGGTGTACATTGTAGGCAGGCATCATATACTATAGCTAGAGTTATTAATTGAGCAGTTCAATTTTAAGAATAACCCCGAGTAACTACAACCATAGTTTCATAGTTTCATAGTAACTAGGGTCAGAAGGGGCCTAGAGAAGGCCATCTAGTCTGACCCCCTGCCAATGGCAGGAAACAAGTGCTGGGGTC
>JAGPOW010000229.1:3234678-3277678 GCA_030014935.1 Caiman crocodilus
GCCTCCTGAGCTCCCTGAAATTGGCCCTTTTGAAGTCAGGGACCCTAGTCATAGTGTGGGCCCTAGCTACACTGTGCCGGACAGCAAATGCAATCAGGCAATGGTCGCTGTCACCCGGGGAGTCTCGTACCCTGAGCTGTGCAACCAGGATGGCAGTTTTCCATTGGGTTGTTGGATGGTCTTGATCAGGAACATTAAGGGGTTTAGCAAGGAAGTATTTAGATAGACCATCTCTCAGAAAACAATTACATTGACAGTGGACCATGCTAGGAAGTGCCATAGTACAAGATGCCACATTAACTCTATGCTCACTTTACTACCAAACTGCTGTAACATGGCCCCCTCGGTAGTTTTTAAAAGAACTGTCTTATCAGCCACTATGAACTTTTACCAATATGAGGCTGTTTAAAGATATGGCATTCATGTTTTCTTTCTGGTCACAGTCTCATCGTAGTGTTGCAAAAGGTGGATTTGACTTGGCTGGCTAAGCCAGACTTTCATTGGACAGATGGCAGAAAGAAAAAGATAGCAAAGAAGATAAATAAGATGGGAATAGCAAATAACATGATAGGGAGAGCCTAATAGTAGCGTCCAAGAGTCACATCCAGGCGTTGGTTAGAATTCAGAAGAACCTGGTAGAAATGGTGATGTCATCCAGGTGTCTCACCTTAAATCCACTCTCGTCAGAACTTGTTTTGGATCAGAATGGCAAAGACTCATCATTGTTTTGGAGGATGTCAGAGGCTACTCATGGTGATAAAATTGAAAATTAATCAATCAATACTTTTCTTAAGTGATTTCAGTACAATATACTTCCACCTACTTTACAGTATTTACATTTATTATCATGCCATCAACCCATGATCTGACCATAACCTTGATACCAAAAAAGTCCTTTTAAATTAAGTGCATCCTGCTTTGTATCAGTGTTTTTATTTTCTATGCTTATATTTAAGAACAATTTTATAAAACAAGCTGAACTGGAAGTTTAGTATAGTGGAAAATGTAGAATGTGCATATCTGTACAATGATGCTCTAAAATAGTTATCATGTCTTCCTTTGTCATTATTGTATGACCAGTCCAGAGGGAAGGTTCCCATATGCAGGGGCATGGGTTTGCAGACTGAAAAATAGCAGTGGCACAGATCTGTGCCACTGCTTTGTGCCCCATCACATGCCCCTGTACATGTGCTTCAGCACCTGTGCTGGCCCTTGCAGTATTGCCTGGTGTTCTGGTACAGCAGTGGTGCAGATCAGGCTAAATGAAGCCTGGCCAGCAGCCAAAGCATTGCTTTGGACAGCCAGCCCTCCATTTGTTGTGTAGCATGCCACTGAGGTGTGCTCTGCACCAATTTTTTTCTGGGAGATTTTTTTGCTCCCAGAATTTCCCAGTAGAAATGTTTCTTGATCCTTTCTATAACAGGTAACCCCTGCCCCTATGATTAGGAAGAGGGAAGTGGGAGTATAGGAAGCCTGAGGGCAAAGTGGCAGCAAGTAGTAACTGCCCAAGTAAACGGGGTCAGGGACTAGAAAAGGGCAAACAGTTAATGGTAAATTAACAGCACCTGAGCCCTGAGTGCAGGATACAGGGTCATATGACCAGAAAGGGGCTCGGCTTGGGTTATATAAACCAAGCCTCTGGCCAGGGAAAGGGCAGTCTGGCCTTGGCTGCTGCAGGACACAGAGTTCCCAGTAGAGCTGGCTGGAATCAAACCAGCTCAGGAGAGATACCTGGAGACCTGGAGGGGTCTGTATTTGTTTGGGGACCAGTTAGGTCAGTTTTTGTTGTTGTTGTTGTTTGAGTTGAATCAGAGGAATACATTATGGCTACAGGAACGAAACTCCCAACTATCAGCAACATAACCTAGACCCAAGCTAAGGAGAATGAGGATGGTAGAGTGAAACTGGCGTCCCAGGAAGGGCTACAACCAAGTTATGGCCAAAGACAGGGAGCTGAGGTCTCAGACAGTGGACCAAGGTGAGGGGTCAGCCAGAGAAAAAGGGAACCAGGGCATGGATTGTGCCAACATACAGGATCAATCCACAGCCAGATTTGTCATGTAGAGTTAGGGCAGCAACCTGGTGCACAGGGTCATGCCAATGTGGCAGACTGCACCTGGGATAGACCTCATGGACCACTCCCACAATGGATCTAGGCACAAGACCAGCCCCAGGTTACCCATATGAACTATGAGGCCAGAAGCTTGAGCACCATTGGGATACACTATTATTATTATTATTATTATTATTACTATTATTTCCAGTGTTAACCTGGAACATATGCATTGTTGCAATAAACAATAATTCTTGATTTACAGTGATGCAGCTGAAAACAGAATCTGAATTATCAGACATTTTTACAGTTCACACACAGTAGAGTTCTGTGTTTCCTGTTCCTTTGAAGGATTGTGGAAGGAAAGTGTTAAGAAATCAACCTAATAAACAATAATTAAGGGTTTCATTTTTATATCACCCTTATTTGACATTTATTTTGACTTATTTGACTGGTTTTTGCTTTTAGAGATGGAGACCATGGTTTTGCTCATCTTTATGAAGCTGGATAATTGTTGGTTACCAAAATGTATAATAATATTTGCCCAATTCCTCACTGGTTTGAGACTGAAAGCAGGTCTTAATTTTTTTTTAAAAATTAATACAGTTTTGTGTGTTTGAGCCTTCCTCAGATATATCTTGAACTAACTGTGAAATACATCTTTTTAAAAATATGATTTTTTTAAATAGTAGATTTGTTATTTTAAAACAATTCTGTCCAGCTTATAAATTTGTTAATGCTTGTATTTTAAATATCTCGACTTTGATACATTATTCTAATATGCTCTACACCAGCTGGTTGAGCCCACTTTGTTACACTATGCAACTTGACTGTCATCATAACCAATGAAGTGTCGAGACCAGAAAATTTAACAAGACAGTTCAGTAAAATTATTCATTGTTTTGTTAAAACCAGTACTACTTTTCAGTTTAAATTATGTGAGTTTAAACCCTCTGGTAATAAAGAAAAGAAAGCATTAAGTCTTGTAGTTCTTCTTGCAAAAGCTTATTTGGAAAGTATTTATTGGGGAACATTCAAAAACATAAAAGTGTTTCCATAACACATAATGTATCCATAAACACATCTTTCTTGAGTATAAGTGATAGAGGAATATCGGTGTCCAAATTGTGAAACATATGGAAGCTCCAGAGTGTACACTTTTGTTCATTTCTGACTTTGGTGTGTTAATATTGTGATATACATGTCTGCTTGCATGTGCCCAAAGTAATCTGTAGTGAAGTACAGATCTGTTTGAAAATACAAGTTCTCTTGGTTGCTTCTGCTCAAAAGATTCTGATTCTCTGATGGTAGAACGTTGTTCATCCCATTATGGAATTTATTTTATGACTCATTACACATAAATTAAATTAAACTAGAATAATTGACAAGGTGTCTACATTAATTATACCTATGTATATATTAATTTCTCACTATGAAGGGGGCCTGGTTACATAAGCACCTTAGCTCAATTAAGAATTCTAAAGTATTGGATGAAAATTAGATCTTTTACAGCTACCAGATACCTTAACAAGTGTGTTCCCACATGCAGGGATGTGTACTTGCAGCAGGGGAAAAAAGTAGCAACACTAATGTGAAAGACCATCCTTGGGGCCCGTCACCACATCAGCACGACCACCTGTGTAAGGCAGTCCACCTCGATTCACACGCTGTGCTTTGATATATTAAAACTGGATGTAAAAATGTAGGAGGCTGGCCATTTAATGCCCCACTGCCAAGGGCAGAATACATGGCTCCAACCTTTCCTTTACCATGTCCCATGCCTTGCAGATGGCATCCAAAATCACTTCCACTATTAATCCCATGACCTTACTGCTGGGCCACACTAGGCCACTGGCCCAAACTATCCACTATTACTTCCCTGACCCCACTGCTGGGCTGCACTTGACCTCTGGCTCAAACTTAACCTCCAGAATCTGAAGACATACACTGGTCACATGCCCCCTCACTGGGGCCTTGACTCACACATGCTCTGGGCTTTCTGCATCTCATTAGGCTCCTAAGCCTTCTGACTCTTACTACACACAATATGCCATCACTGAGGTTACTGGTCCACCCCCTCACTAGAGCTACAGGGCCTAACACTCCATGGACCTCAGATATTTATCGATGTGCCTGGACTCCACTCTTGGCCTATGGCCCACTTAGGCCTCAGTCATCTTCATACCTGTCTGGACCTCACTGTCAGCCTGCCACTAGGCCTCATTCTGATTTAGGCCTTGGGCCTCAGGCCCTCCCAGCCTCTATGCTCTTGCCCAATCCTCACTCTTAGGCTTTGGGTCTCAGGCCCTTCTGGCCGCCCTGTTGTTGCCCAAGCCTGTTGCTTTTCTCTCAGGGTGTGATCCTTTCCCCTCCACAAGGTCATCAGTAAGGTATGCACTCCTTTGGTTGCAAAACCTACCTAACTGCAGTATAAAACAACAAAAAATGATTGGTCATTACTAGACTGGAATGTACTCTAATGAGTTCTGTCCTGGGCAGATGGTATCAGACCCCTTATTTGGACAAAATATGGTCTCGTGGAAAGAAAGGGGCAGATGAGTAAATCACTATTTGTGGTCTTGTATTTAGTTTGAAGAAATAAGAGGAAAATGGTTATCTATTAATATAACATTTTAACTACTATGCTAATGAAGGCACTCTGGGTTCTCTTAACAATTTTGAACCTGTGTACATTTGCATTACTTACATAAAGACTAAAGGCCAAGATCAAACAACATGCACCCATCTTTTTTTATTGTCCAGTGCTTCATCTATTTTTGTATCATCATAGAGGTTATTGTTTTAACTTGGTTTAAACTAGTAGAATATACAATGTTTTTGCTTTTAGCAGAAAAAAGTATACATTTATATATAGATATAGATATAATAGATATAATAGATATAATAGATATAATATCTATATATATTATAATATAATAAATATAATATCTATATATATCTATATATAGATATATATCTATATCTATATATATAAAATGATTTTTATTGTTCATTTTATTGTTTTCTTTTGGCAAAACTGTAACCAAACAAAAATATTAATTAAATTAATTGTGATAGAGATTTACACTGGTAAATCTGATAAATAATCTAAATAATCTGATAATAATCTAAATAATCTAAATAATCTCACTTGTGTAAGTGAGAGAGAGTTGTCACAAAATGAGCATCAAAAAATTTTACCCCAACCTCAGTACTGAACAGCAATGATTTCTTAATTAAAAAGGGAAAGGCTAATCTTAGTTGTTACAGTGATAAAACTATTAAGTACAGCCAGGATTTGGGATTTCATTTTACAAAATGGAAGGTTAAACTGTAGAGTATGAGCGAAAAGTGTTATAAGTTGTTTAACTCAATTTATAGGTTCTAAGATTGTGTTTACACATGCTTTTATGTGCTCCTAAACTTAATGCGAATTTGCCTAATGTGCATTAAGTGTATGTCTTGACTTAAGTGTATGTCTACATACACTTGACTTAAGTGTATGTCTACACATGCACATGCAGAAGCATATTAACACAGGGTATGGACACACTTGAGACTAAAGATAGTCTTAAATTAGTCGACATGCACAGCATTAATGTGTCTTAGCATATCTACATGTGTGTTAAAGTACTCACTTAATGTAGGTTAGCTATTCGCACCTAAATTTGATACTTCCTTCGCAGGTATCAAATTTAGGTGTGAATAGCCTAAAATCACCATTTTTAAGGTGCATTAATGGTGTGCTCATGTAGACCCACACCCTTAATGTGCCTGAAAAATAGCTAATACGCCTTAAATCGGCATATGTAGACACATCCTAAAACTCCCAAATATACTTAATGTGAGATTAGGATTAAGTTTTGGTTTATTATTTATAAAATAAATATACAGATAAATAAGTAAAATATCTAAGAAAAATAGATCAATCCTGGCCTATCTTCATTATTCCTTAGGAAACATTTTTAGTTGATTTAAACCTTTTTTGTAAATTATCTGTGAATTGAGTGTGATTTTTTTGCATCTTTATTTGTATATATGTTTATATAGTCGTTTGCCAAACGGTTTTCATAAATATACATAGTTTTATGGTTTTTCAAAGTACTGTCTTCTGAGTATTCAATTTAGCTAGTATAATACTGAATATTGTATAAATATAGCAATATAGCTAGTTTGGCTAGTATAATTGGTTAACTCAATAATTTTCTATTGATTCTTTTCCTAATTGGCTGAAGCAACATTGCAAAACAAATTAAGTGCCTGAAGAAATTACTGAGATTTTTATCTCTAAAGGAAAGTGTTAGTAGCTCTTTATAAAGGGATGCACAAGAAGGAGTTCCATAACTGGCTTACAAACTGTCCCTGGTTTTAAGAACAGTTGCACTACTTTCTGGTTGTGGGAGAGCAAATATGTGATGTATTGGCTTTCAAGCCCAGTTTATAATATTTTTCTTTGTAACACTCTCACTAATTACTTGTCTTTTATATGCAGAATGAACCTGGCAAGTCATTCTGAGGTGAATATTCTTAATCAAACACAATGCACATGTTCACAGACAATATGACTATCTAAATGTAAGTAAACTCTTACATATACAAAGATGGTAGCACTACTATCTGTGGGAAAATGAAAAATGTAGAAACAGAGACATATTGAATCATGAAGTGGATTTAATCAGAATGTATATATAAATATGTTTTCACCCAGTTCTATTTAAAGTATTTTTTCTCTATTATTGAATATAAATTTAGACACAGTTAGAAGGTCTTATTTTTTTCTTAACCTTGAATAGGACAAGTGTGTTTGTGTTGCCTCAGATGGACAAGTAAAAGAAACTTCCTATGCTACATGATGTCAGAATTTTATAGTGCTAAAGGTTTAACCCTTTAATCATCAAGAGGTTAAAGATGGTTTCTCATATGCAGTCCTATATTGAAAACATTTTGTCAAATTAAACCATACAGAGAGATGCAAACAATGTTTTGTTATCAGATGGCACTGATAGGATTGATACATGTCTTACTTCACACTAATCACACAGCAGTGGCTTGAGGCCACCGTCTTCATAGGGAATCAGTTCTTACTAGTTTCTGGATTCCTGTTGTTTTATGTTATCATTAATAATTTATGAAGCATTTATGAAACTAATAAACTGATTGCAAGCTAGAAAAGTTAATTGATTAATATGAAATATAAAATGGAATAGTGATGAGCTCATTTCCATTGTAAATAATAGAAAAAAAATCCAATAAATGTCGGCTCTTTGGACTGCAATTGAAATGGGCTGAACAGCAAATAAGCCTATGATATTCAAACATGATTGACTTAAAAAAAAGTTTTTATTTAAAAAATAAAACCATGTATATGGCTTCTGACCTCTGGGAGCCAGCCAACTGCTTTCTGAACACACAGACACACGCACACACGCATGCACATGTACAAACTGCTTAAAAGACTTTGCCCTGTCCTGGTTTTCATTTAAACCAAGTTGGCCATGTGTACACTAGACACTGACTGTGCAATTGTTACTGCACAGCCATTTGCTACCTGTATAAACAAATACTAAATGACTGCACAATAATGAGAGTTACTGCACAGTAGCATTGCTGAATGGCTTTTTCAGGATGCTGACTGTGCAGTAGCCTGAAACTACAGCACAGTAGCATCACATCCCACTTTCTGCCATGCTTTCTGCCATATTATGGGCTACTGCACAGTCACTGTCTTATGTAGATATGACCCTTGTTGCTAAATCATAGTAGTAGAAGTAGGATCATTATTAGGTCTTTTGCCTTTAAATTAAGAGGTCAATACAGAAAAAAATTGCAAGTACACACATTTCCTTCTGTTCTTAGTTCTGTGTGTTCAGGATTGAGATTATATCTAGGAAAAAAATATTCTATTGTTTTTTTTTCCAAAATTCCCTTGAACATCTGGTACAATATTTGTAAAATGCCTAAGTTCCTATGGCTGAACAGTATCTTAATGCTACATAATTGTTCAGTACATTCACTTTAGCTTTGATAACATTTATATTTTAGTCCCAATTCTTGCTGAAATCAGTGAAGGGAATGAACATTAATAGTTAAGAAAGCTGTGGGCTCTGAGTCAATAGTACCTTCTTCATGCTTGGATTTCTCATTCTTTGTGTTTTGGAAAAAAATGAATTTTTATGGTGTTGTCAGGTGTCCCTGAACCAACTTGACATTACACTGTGCTATAAAACAAGGTTCATCTTTTGCTAGAATAGATAATATTTGTTCATTTTCCCCACAAATACAGGGATTTTGGAGGCTTCTGTCTGGCCTCTGACAGTTTTCCTTCCAACAGTTAGAAGATAAGGAAACCAGCATCTATCATGCTTTTATTAGTATCACTAAAACTGGTTTTCTCTTTTTTTTTCTTACTGTGCCGTAGTGGGAATTCCCTCCCAACCCCCATTAAACTACTCCTGATTTCAACATGGAGTGAAACTGAGTTATCCACTGCATAGATAACAATCACTTGCAGAAAAAGTGAGAAAACATCAAGAAATTACCAAATGTTCCCAAAGAGTTATCTGCTTTGCGTTATACATTTATAGGGGGAAAGTATATCAGTGAAACAGAAAATAATGAAAAATCAAATTATGTTCTCATTCCTGCTAAGGTACTCCTTCTAATGTTTTATCTCTTGACTAATTCTATCACGCATAAAGAAGTTACAAAAAAAATTGTTTCATTTTTTCAGATGCTAGATGCCTTTAATCAACATTAATTATAAGTCTACTAGCTCTGTTGGATTTCAATTTGGTAAGAATTTTTTCCAAGGCAACAGGCCAAGAACTATAAAGTATATGAAACTTCTTCTCTCTTCATGAATAACACTTACAAAAATGTTAATATGATGTTTCAAATTGTGGCTAGTCCCTGACTAGCCACAATGCTAGTTTCCCACTTACTTCAGGGCACACTGCCCACCTTCCTCACCTGCCACACCTTGTAGTTCAAAAATTAAGGTTTTAATTAGGTGGGAGGCTGCTTTTTATACACCCTATTCTCCTGGGTCTATGTATGCAGCTCCAACTATCGCTATACTGCACCTCAAGCCTCACAGATGTTCCTTACAACTGAGCTCTGCTTCAGGCTCAACTCATGCCAGTGTTAGGCCTCTCACCTTCTGCCCTGTTACAGGCCACACTCATACCACCTCCCTCTCATTGAGGCCTCTCTCACTCCACCACCTTTCACATGGTCTTTCCCATACTGCCCCTTTGCAGGGCCACTCTTATACTGCCCCTCCACTTCCTGAGGCCACACTCACCCTGCCCTCACCAAGAGGGTCCTGGCATTTGTTTCCCTGCACTCCCTGGCCAGTAAGCACATGGCCTCTTGGGCCCCTTCCGCAGCCCTCATCTGAGTGAGCACTGGGTGGTTAGCAGATTGCTGGAATGACTCTTGTCCCTCATGGTGTCGCTCACCCAGCTGCTCTGAATTAAGGGTTCCTGACTCACCCTGTTGTTTACTTGTGGCACTTCCTCAGCTCCTCCACCCAATCGGCCTCTAGCCTACCTGCAGCCTCAGGTGCCCTAAGGCTTACCAGGACCAAACTTGGCCTGCCATGTTATCAGGGCCTACCCTGAAGCCGCCCCCCCCCTTGCTCACCAAGGCCCCTTTTGGGCCCATTCATCACAGGCCTCATCTCAGGCCCCCTGTTCACAGGGCCTCACTACTCACTCCTCTCAGCAGCCACCTGTTGTAACCATACCTCATCCTTTAACTCCAGCCTCTCTCATTGGGCTCTGTGCCCCTCACTCATACTGGGCTCCCTACCCCACACACACACATTCGGAGCTCCTAGGCACTGGGATCCTTGCCTCTGCCCTCAGCTCCATGCCCTTTGCTAGACTCTCCAGGCCTCCCAACTGCCACTGTAGTGTAGGCTGTTAGGTACCCCACTGTACCCTGCTCTACACTTCTGCTTCCACTGAGGCACATACTCCACCCCCTACACTGGGGCTTGGGGTCAAAAACCCCACCCCGCAGGCTCATGTGCCACTTACCAGTGTGTCTGTTCCACCGCTCTCACTCCTTGGGGTCTTGCACCCCAGATGGGCTCAGGTGGCCACAGTCATGCCTAGTCCCAACTGCCTCTGATGTTAAATGACCCACCAGAAGGTGAGGGTGGGGTTTAGGCACCCCTACTTGCCTTCCACCAGGGTTGTAACTGGCCTGGCATTTCTGGGGATGGGGGGCTGTTCCACCACAAACAGCCCCACCAGGCCACCCACCCCTGGAAGGTTGCAGTTTTAGGTCATGCCCAGGACCAAGAGCCTCCTAGCCATGTCCATGAGCTCTTGCCCTTACCACCTAGTGTTACCGGAGCAGCAGCTCCACTGGGAGATGTTGTTTCCTTGATGCCAAGCAGTAAATATTGCCTGCAGCTCTGCTAGCCTGGATTTTAAAATGGCCACACATCAGAGCTGGGCCACACCTGCCAATTGACTATTCAGGCTCTTAAACAGAGGTGCTCTGCCACACAAATAAACAGCTCCCTCTTATGTATACCTATTAGTTACATTCAAAGATGTTTTTAAAGATAACCACAAATGTAATGTCTACATGAATATCAGTTTATAAGTATTGTAAAGATCCTAATTCCTACCACTAATTTAAAGAGATGTTTTTTTGGATGGATAAGTGTGATATTTCTCACTATACCAGCTATTTTACATTTGAGATTACCCCCCACCCCAAAGGAAAAAAAACCACAAAAAACTGTTTCTTGGACTACCTAAGTGATCTGAACATTTATCTCCATTAGCAGACACGGGTCCAAACCATATGTAGCAGAGGACCTTTGGTCAAGAGCAAGGAAGCCAGCAGGCGCAGGCCATCCTAATGAGGCAGTCACATGACTGCAGGAGGGCCTTGTGATTGGAGGAGGAGGCTGAGCAGTCTTCCTATTAACCCAGACCCTGAAAGCTGATCTAGCAGTTTGCTGCTAGCAGCTGGAAGAACACCACTTGGCTCGGGTTGCTGCTCATGATATCTTGGAGGCAAGGGCAGGAGCTATGGGGATGGCAAGAGGCTCCTGGTCCAGGAGAATGACCAAAAACTACACCCTGGTGGGTAGGATGGTCTGATGAGTCTGCCTATGGCAAGGTGGTCCTCAAGAAATACAAGGCCAGTTGCCTTCCTAGTGACAGGTTAATATGGGGTGCCTTAAAGCCTTACCCCCTCAACCTGGTGGGTAACCTAACAAGGAAGTCAGCAGGATCATGGGGATCCAGTGTAGGGCAAGGAGCCCAGAGGGAATGAGGGGCAAAGAGCCCAGAGTCTGGAAAGGGCATGGATCCTAGTGAGAAGCAAAGAGCCAAGAGGCAATAAGCCCAGAGTGTGTGAAAGGCATGGGGCCTAGCAAGGGGCAAGGAGCCCAGTGGCTAGGAGCCTGAGTATGTGTCAGGGGCAAGGAGCCCAGTATGAATGAGGGGAATGGAGCCCAATGAGTGCAGATGGAGTTAGCAAATGGGATAAGGATAATATTCTGGATGCCATTTGCGAGGAATGGGGTATGGTATAGGGATGGTTGGAGCTGTGTATAATAATCCAGATATTGAGGCACATAATGGGGAGCTGCCCATATTGTATTTTATGCAACATGTATTTTATAAAACTGCAAGATATGGCAGACGAATAAGGGCAGACTGCCCTAGGCAGGAAAGCAGGCCAACATTCGACTGGCCTTGTGACGGCCCTCTGTCTCACCGTAATTCACCTCAAAGGTGCTGGTGCTGGATTTATGACCCAGTTCCCTTGTGCTGGGGACACCCAAACTCTCAGACTGATCAAAACCTCTCTATTCAATAATAGATGGATTTTTTGATACACAGTGATAGAAGGTAAGAATAATGCAAACAATTCTGTGTAGCTATCATTCCCAGGATTCACACAGTCAAGGTATATCCGGCCAGTATGCAAACTTTACTCTGAGGTTCTCTCTTAAATGTCAGATGCCAGCAGCCTGAAAGTTGGAGGTTGAACTTCTCCCCAACCTTCCCAGTGGGGTGGGTGAGATGGGCTGGTGGTATTCCCCCTGTCTATGGTGGCCTTGGGTTCCCCTCCTAGGGACCCTTTCCTGCTCTGAAATCCCTCTTTTTGTATTTTTCTCCCTCTGATGACTCTTCATTTTTGGGCATTAGTGATTGGTCTACCTATAGTCATCATACTGTCCACATTCTGTCCTGTCAGCATATTCCTTTGTTTCACATGCACACATCCTAATTTAGCTCTTTCCAGTGTCCTCCTAATTTGATCCATCTACCAAAACTGGAAATCCCAAGGACTGTGCAGCTGGGCACAATGACCTGGTGCCAATGCAGCAGAGTCCCTTATCTCATGTTATAGAACAGTGTGATATAGGTCTTCAATTTCCCAGCCTCTGTGTCTGCTTGCTGCTTGCCTATGTCAGACACAGTGGACTTTCAAGGAGACTGCCACAAACAGGCTT
Source organism: Caiman crocodilus (assembly GCA_030014935.1). NCBI lineage: Eukaryota > Metazoa > Chordata > Crocodylia > Alligatoridae > Caiman > Caiman crocodilus. The sequence continues at coordinate 3,247,221 of JAGPOW010000229.1, forward strand.
TTAGAAAACAGCTAACCCTTGCCATTGCCCTCGCTACAACCAAGTCCCAAAAGCAAATCTCTAAATTCCATTTTTTTAGCCATCAAAAGGCACCTAAGTAGGTGCCAGATATTAGATTTATGGTTCAATGGATGTGCTAATTGCTTTATAAATATGCAACATGACACATGGTAAGCCAATTAATGATACCATAAAATGGCAAGCCAGTCATAAAGATGTTCCACATGAAATGTGAAGAAATTTTGTGGCTGGTTTGTTTAGTGCCATAATCTGAATGTAAATCTGAATGTGTGGCATGTCCAAGACCCAGGGTTGCCCAGTCTGGATACCAACAATAAGTGGATTGTTACAGAAATGGGCAGTCGTGGGTCAGGAACTGGAACTGGATGGGGAGCTCAGGGGTTCCCCAAGTTGCAGCAGGTTTGCTACCTTGCTTTGCTATTCCCTTTTTTGTCCCTTGTGAGCTTCATTGCAAGACAGAAAACCTGCAAGGTCATGGGGAGTCCTGCTCTTGGAATTGGGCAATGGACAGTCCCAAATATCAGTTTCAGACCTGGAAATGCCCCCTGACCAATCTCAGGGATGGACCAGAAGGCAGCTGTATCCTAGAGCCAGCGAATGTCCCTTGTCTGATCACAGTAATCAGCTGATCATTAGGATTAGCATAGCAAGCAACAACTGCATGGCTTGAGGGCAGCAGGCTTTTATGCCACATCCCCACAATTGATAAATCTTCCCTGCACATTTGGCATGGAAGGTTGCATGATTTTGGGGATAGGACATACGATTCCTCAGACCCCATTCATGTGTCTGCTAGAAGCCTAAATGTGATCCAGATACACCCTGCTTGAGTTTCTGAATCATGAAAGATGAGTGAGTTCTCATCCTTTTTTTATGTGACTTAGTTGTAAGGATAAGATGTAGACACTTTAAAAAAGTTTATATACTAACAGGTTTTGAGGGACTTGAACAGGTAGACTAGCATTTCACTTAGACTGCTTAGTACCAGTTAGATGCTTAATATATGACATAGGATTTGGGTTTGGTGTTGGATCCCACTAAAAAACTGAATCAGAGGGAAGTAAGAGCAGCCTTTTTCCTTTGGTGATTTAAGTGTTGAATTTTCTGTCTCCTGATGACCAAAGCAAGTCATTGTAGCAACAGGGATCATTACAGAATTACTAAAAAAATATGTCTGCCAACTGCTATACTTAAAGTAAAAGGAATACCATATGTAGCTTCCAAAATTTGACATATCTCAAGTTATAAGGGAGATACTTTGCTACAAGGTAGCTTCAGGGGGCACCATCTGGCTTCACGAAACTCCTAAAGGGAAACTTTTCTCAACTAACGTTTGTGCAATCAACCTCTGCTAAAACAGTACAAAGAGAAAACTTTTGATTACTTCATTCATTCCACATTCCACAGGGCCTCATAGTCTGGCATCCTGGGGATTTCTTTCTTTTTAAAGTTTGGATAATAAATTCAGAAATACTTCTGTTTAGAAAATAATTTTTTTTGTACCAAAGAGGAGTTGTACTGGATTTAAATCCTTAGTTAAGTACATTATTGTAATATTTTAGCCCCCTTTTTGGAATAAAATATTTTTTTATGTACCAAATTATTTTTACTTCACTTTCATGTCTAGCTTCTTTTCACCTTTTTCCTTCAAACATTCTCATGAGGAGAATATGGCTTAAGAACCTAGCTCATTTGCATCTCCATTTAATATGTTTTAACATTTTTTCCTAACAGTTCAAGGATGGTTTACATCCCTCCCTCCTTTGGGGAGGAGGCTCTTCTCAGCCAGACTGACTGACCTGCTCCACTGGGCTTTAAACTAAGCCTACTGAGGGGTGGGGGGACTACTGCTCACTGATTGGCCTTTGAAAAGCCAGCAGGCCAAGGCACATAAGGGATTCCACCCCATCCCCATCCCTGGAACAAAATGTAGGCAGGGCAAGAGCCCCCAAGGGGACACTTGCATGCCTATACACAAATGCCAGGATCCTGGGGAATAAAAAAGAGGAACTTGTTCTCCTGCTAATGCAAATAACTAGGATGTCACTGGGATAAGAGAGACCTTGTGGGACTCCACTCATGACTGAACCACAGGTATAGATGGCTATACCCTGTACAGGAGGGATCGAGTGGACAAAAGGGGTAGGGGCGTAGCTCTCTATGTCAAGGAAAGCTATGCAATCCTGCAAGCCAACATTGGCACCCATGATGGATGACTTGAGACCCTTTTGGTTAAAACCTGTGGGGAACACAGCACAGGGGATGCTATGGTGGGGCTGTACTACAGACCCTCTACCCAGAGTCAGACCTTGACGAGGAGTTCATCAGGGAATTGGCTGAGGCTGCATGATCACAGTGTATGGTTGTCATGGGAGACTTTAACTGCTCAGACATTTCATGGGAGGAGCGTTCAGCCAAATCTGAGCAGTTGCAAAGGCATCTCTCATGTGTGGATGGCTTCTATCTGACTCAGGGAGTCTACGGGCTGACAAGAGGTAAAGTGCTGCTTGACCTTATGCTGGCAACTGGGGATGACCTAATCAGTGACCTAATGATTGAAGGGAAGCTGGGTGACAGTGACCATGAGCTGATCACCTTCACCATCTGCCGCAAAGCTGGCAAGTCAGTCAGTAATACAGAAATCCTCAACTTCAGGAAACCTGACTTTGACAAGCTAAGGAGGTTAGTTAAAGAGGCCTTATGAGGCCACAACCCAATGGTGAGGGGAGTTCAGAATGAGTGGTTGCTCCTCAATGGAGCAATCCTGGATGCACAATCAAAGTTCATCCCGTCTTAGAGGAAAGGGCACAGCGAAAGGGCACAGCAGCCCCCTTGGCTCTTCAAGGAACTGGTGGACCTCCTACATCTTAAAAGGAAGACCTAGAAAAGATGGAGGACTGGAACCGGCACCAAGGAGGAATACTCTGCTCTGGTCCAGACCTGTAGAGAGCAAATCAGGAAAGCTAAGGCTGTGATGGAACTCCAGCTAGCTACAAATACCAAGGAAAATAAAAAAAAGTTCTTTTTTTAGATATGTGGAGAGCCAGAGGAAAAGCAAAGGCAACATTAGACCCCTGCTAAACCAGATGGGGAAAACTGACAACTGACACCCAGGAGAAAACAAAATTACTAAGTGGCTACTTTGCATCAGTTTTTCACCAGTCCCATGGGACGGCCCAGCATGGGTTTGTTGCGGGTAGGTCTTGCCTGACCAATCTAGTTTCCTTTTATGACCAGGTGACTTATCACCTAGACAAGGATGAAGAGATCAACTTTGTATATCTTGACTTTAAAAAAACTTTTGATCTGGTATCCCATGATCACCTCTTGGCTAAACTGGCTAACTGTGGCCTCAACCTCACCATGATCCACTGGGTGGGGAATTGGCTTTGCAGTAGGACCCAGGGGGTGGTGGTCAATGGGAGCCAATCATTTTGGTGTGCGGTCACCCCTGGGGTCCCTCAAGGCTCTTTTCTAGGGCCTATGCTATTTAACATCTTCATCAATGATGTGGACATTGGTGTCAGAAGCGGACTGGCCAAGTTTGCCAATGACACCAAACTTTGGGGTAAAGCATCCACACCCGAGGACAGGAGGGTGATCCAGGCTGATCTTGACAGGCTCAGGAAATGGGCAGACGAGAACCTTATGGTGTTCAACACCAAAAAATGCAAGGTTCTCCACCTTGTGAGGAAGAACCTGTAGCATGCTTATAGACTTGTCAGTGCTACACTGGTTAGCACTACAGATGAAAGGGACTTGGGGGTCATGACTGACCACAAGATGAACATGATCCTCCAGTGTGATGCTGCGGCTAGTAAAGTGAGCAAAATGCTTGCTTGCATCCAGAAATGCTTCTCAAGTAAATCCCAGGAGTTCATTCTCCCATTGTACTTGGCCTTGGTGGGGCTGCAGCTGGAGTACTGCATCCAGTTTTGGGCTCCACAATTCAAAAAGGATGTGGAGAAACTTGAGAGGGTGCAGAAGAGAGCCACACACATGATCAGAGGTCAGGAAAACAGACATTATGGGAAGCTGTGATCCATAAGGCTATTCAGCCTGGAAAAGAGAAGGCTCAGGGGTGATCTGGTGGCCGCCTATAAATTTATCAGGAGTGCTTATCAGGATCTGGGGGAATGTCCGTTCACCAGAGCGTCCCACGGGATGACAAGATCGAACAGTCACAAACTCCGCCACGACCCATTCACTCTGGGAATAAGAAAGAAGTTCTTTACTGTCTGAGCCCCCAAGGTTTGGAATAGACTGCCACCGGAGGCGATTCAAACACCCACTTTGAACGCCTTCAAGACACATTTGGATGCTTATCTTGCTGGGATCCTATGATCCCTGCTGACTTCCTGCCCCTGGGGTAGAGGGCTGGACTTGATGATCCTCCGGGATCCCTTCCAGCCCAAATAGCTATGAAATCTGTGAAATATGAGCGAGTAATACAGAACCAGTCCTTAAAACAATGATCTCTGCATTTTTGAGCAATGGGTAAGAAAGATGTGTAGCAATTTTACAGTAAAGATTGTGATGATGTAATGTTTAGTAAAGGAAGCCAAGTGTCTTTCCTTAATTCTATTTTGTACTTGCATCCAGGTATAATTGATATAAATAACCTATAAGTTCATCTGTGTCTACAGAGGTTCAGGGTTCACCAGCCTAAAGCCAATTGCAGAATAATGATATATGTCTAAAAGCTACTATACATCCTAAAGTGCGTAGGTGTGTGAAGGAACCCCTTGATCTGCACTGTTGGATCTCACTGGAGAATCAAGATTTAGGCACGTCCTTCAGGGAAGAGGCTACATCTCCCTGGTATGGGTGCCATACCTACCACATATCAGGGTTGAGATATTAACAATAATAATTAGATAAAATTGAGGCTGCAGTGCATTCTTAAAGACCAGGTATAAAGTTTAGTTCATATGTTGTTGATGTCAATTAATGCATTCCTAATTAACAATACACCAACATTAATTCATCATCTAAAAATTATATTGTGAATATTCTTATGGAGCCAAATATGAATCAGAAACTACTGCTGGTTCCATCCATTAAAAACTTGGCTGGGGCAGATGTCTAAAAATGTTTTCAGGATGCTCTTGCAAGTCACAGTTTGAGGCCAATCAAAGGCAGGCTTCTGTATGCTAAGACTGTGGTATATGGAAAGATTCCAGCAGGTGCTATTGCTTCTATATAGCCACCCAGGTCCATGTTGCCTCAGCTTGACAACTTGAAGGCTTTCTGCATCACACACAGAAGCTTAGAGCAGGGAAGAGACAAAATTAGCTTCCAACTAACAAAGAAATCTTACACGGGGCTATGAACTTCCTGTGCTGCTCCTTCAAGGAAATACACTTTTATTCAGAGTCTCATTATTGTGTTGCTATAACAGACCAAAGCATTCTAGCAGGAATAGGATGGGTAATAAAGAAAAAGGAAAAACAATTAAAAATCTTATTCTATAACACTGCAAGGAAATTTCAATGGAATAAGTGAGGGTGTCAGACTAGCGGCCCATGGACTACTCTATCCTTCATGGCTAGGGTGGAACTGTGGCTGGGGTGGACAAAATGGCCTACCACAGAATCTGGGAGCCTTGGGCCACATTGGATATGGTGACTGGCAGCAGGAGGATGAGAAAGACCCAGCCCCAGTAACTCTGTGGTCTTTTGTCCCTTTGCCAGTGCAAATGGACACTTGGTCTACATGCTCTGCTGCTAGCCCAACCACTACTCTGTGCTGGAACTGCCATAAATCATTCTAGGAGCAGTAATAAGTTATATGCAACATGACTAGCATTGCCTCATTGTATTCCTTTTGATATTTTATTTTATCCAAAGAATTTCCCTTTAGATTCTAATTTTAATTTCCAATCAGGGGTAAGTTACAGCAATTTTTCTGGCTGTTTCAAAGGTATGTATTGCCCTTTCACTGAAGCAGTAGAGCACTGCTGATGTTAAAGGGTATGTCTGTAGGTGCTGCTTCTTTCAGGTGATTTATTTTCCATGTAGGAACTACAGAATCAGCTGCTTATCATTATTATTTGTGTTACAACAAAACCAAAATAAGATTATGATAGAAACTATAGCAAAAGATGGTCCCTGTACAAAAGGACTTGCAACATAAATGAATAACAAGAAGGAAAAACAAAGCACTCTCAACATTTTAAATGAAGAATTGAGGGGTATAGTTAGTGAGTTGCCCAAAGAATGTATACTATCCATGATACAAATAACTGGACTCCAGTTTTCTCAGTCTGAGACCACTGCTTTGAATACAAGTTTATTATTCATATCCATCTGCACTGGTACTGAGCTACAAGAAACGTGAGGTCTGAAAATTAAGTGGTGTTTCAACCTACAGAAAATTATGACTTCAAGTGTTGCTCACACTTCGGACCACATTCTTTTCCTACTGGTGTACATTGAGACTAACCATATTCACATAAATGGAATTAAACCATTGTAAAAATAGTGTAGCTGAAAGGAAATACAAGGTCTTCAGCCTTTTACTTTAGCCAATTGACCATGAGATTCCAGAAAGTTTTCTTAGTACAAATGCACATTTTAAGCTGACTTTACTCAATAGTGGTAATAAAAGAGCAGTTTAAGGCAGGAATTTAAAATGATTAATTATGATACCTTAAAAGACTAAAAAGAATGTGTGTGTCAGTCATCCTCACAGGGAAAGGAATAATGAAAATGAAATGCACACAGGAATGAGTTCTCCACTGTCAATGATAAAAGCGATAATCGCTTCAAGTCAAAGCAAAATGACAGATGAAAGAAACCTATAGAACATTGCCTAGGGGAGCTCCTGAGGCCAGAGCATGGTACCACATATATACCTGCTAGACTGATATTTAATGAAGCTTTGGTTGGCTCTATAATGAATGTTGAAGGCTCTCCAGAGCACAAAATCTATTTAACACTGCTATGAAAAAAAATGTCTTTGGTTGTATTTTTTTTTTCTTTTTGGTCCAAACAGAAAAAAATATTTTTTATATATTTTGTTGTCTATTTCACCAAACATATTTCATCTAGAATAACACACTGGTAAATTCTGGCCTATATTTTGTATTTATAACCATATTATTTATGTAAAATGGAAGGGTAGATGCATTACTTATGTGATCAGGAACAATGTATGTCTGTAGGTGCTGCTTTAAACCACTTCTGATTTCCTCCATTGTTTAAGGCAGCTAGAGTGATATGGGCTTTTCCTGCAATAAGCAGTATCTTTCATATGAGTCAAAGGGGTACACAACATATTTTCATCAGTTTAACACTTTTTCACAAATAAGAACACACAATGTACATACACTGGTGTAATTTACAGGACCCAGGGTAGACTTACTCCAGAAGATGTATTGGTAAAACTACACATAGTCGTGACTATCTGGGGAGAGCTTGTGGTCTGTCCATTATAGATACCAGTTATAATTTACTTCAGTGTATCATGTAAGTTACATACATGTTAAAATCTTGTATGTTCAAGTTCCAAATAAGGACTTGTTGTCCAGAGCCAAAAAGCTGCTGGTGAAAGGAGAGTGAAATAGAACTGCAACAATGGCTTCAATATGCAGTGAGTTCTCTTTATAAGGGTGTTCTGTAATGGCCATATCCATTGGAACAGTGTAAAGGGACCAAACCATAACATTCTCTGTTTTCTGACTTGATGATGTATTGGTAGAAATTTATAGCAGGGTATGTTACACTGCCAGGCAAAATGTGCTGTTTTTCTTGATCTAAGCAATTCGTGTACCTGTTAAACTTCTGTCCGTCCAGAGAAGCTTCTTTCAGCTTACCCTTCCTTACTGCATCAGGCTCAGCATTAATAGACATCTGCGAGTTTTCACCTAGGAGCCCACTATGTTAGTTGTAGTGTTGCCTGTCCAATCATAATAAAGCAGTTTCAGCCAGAGGTAATACTAGAAACCACACTCCGGGTTTGTTTACACATGCGGTTAATGCCACTGAATAAACTCTGGTGCAATTGGAGCTGGAGTAAACTAAAACCAATGTCATAATCTACACAGGCATTTAAATGAAGTAATTTACTCCACCTTTGGATAGTACCTATGTCTACTCTGCCCAGTTGCCATGCACGGGTAGATGGTGATGCTTTGCTGCACAGTAAATTAGTCTACTGCTCAGCAAAGCACATATATAGACACATGCTCCTTTCCCTATTTTTCTTATTTTAGCTAGACAAGAAATTGGTTAAAGATTCAGGGAGAAGATCATAAGATAATTGAAATACCTGATTATTGGTACATGTTAACTGAAGTTCATTACAATGGGACAAAATAATCAGGGAAACATACCTAGAGAGAAACAAAGGGCTTGGCTGTAGCAGAGTTGTTTTTTCTATGGAGAAGGAGGCCAAAAAAGTTAGTTATTTGTATACTATTAGTTATAAAGTTGGTGCTTGTCCTTTCTTAGTTTTATTTACCTGAATGCTGCAGTACTTTCTCTGAACACAGGCATCATTTTTCAGGAGCAATCTAGCAATAAAGACTAAACTGTCTATCTGTGAAATTACACTTGGAAATATGTGCTCCAAAAATGTAATATTTTTAGCCAATTAATTACCTTAGCAAGTTAATAGAAAATAGGTTTATTTGTACGTACACATTCATCAAAGATATGAGAACTTATTTTGAGTGCTTATTTTCAGGAAAAATGATATAACAAAGTTGTCCATTCATATGCTTAGAATTTATTATATAATTTATCTTTGCAGTTCAATGGTTGTTTGTTGTGCTAAAATGGTCAGAAAAGTATAACAGTCTCAAAAATGCTGAAACACAGTTAAGTGTGTTTTAATATGCACATACATATTATCAGGTATGCTGGCATCAGTAACAGCCAGCATGGATCAAAACTTGCTAAAGGTCTGAATTGCATTACACGGTACAACAAACATACAGCTGACTGGCAACTGTAGGCTCCATGTTACTTTGGAAGGTTGAACTATCAGTGAGTGACTTTACCCAAAGGAATACTGCTGTCAGGGTGCAAATTAGTTAATTATTAAAAAGTTAAATTATTAAAAAGGAATTCATTTGATTACTTTCTACCTGAAAGGATTTCATTTTCAGCATTTCTTTTCAAAGTATCTTCCTCAACTATGTAGTTCTGAACACTAGAAATAGATTTTAGGTACAAAGTATTTTTCACTAGTCCCAGTACTTGGCTTTGATATTATTTTAATTCCTCTAAAATGAAGCAAGGAAAAATCAAGCCAGAAGTGGTCTGTTGTAAAGTCTAGGACTTAATCAGGCAGAATTTTTTTTCTCCATCTGCCTTGGGTAAGAAATTCCCTCCTCCTTTATCAACCCAGTCATACCACTGTACATTCCTACTTCAGGTCTTACATTGGTACTGGTCAACTTATACACCATGCTGTTTATAGGATGGTTGGCATAGTAATTGAACAGAAGACCTCCAAAATTAAAAAGCATAAACCTGAACATTAGAACCCTCTAGAACTCTGATGTTTTGACCCAATGGGGGGAAAATATCTTCCTTCTCACAAACAGCTAACTAAATGTACCCAAAGCATGCTGCAAACACAATGTTTCCATATACAGGGAGGGTAACCATAAAATGCAGTGGAGTCTCCTATTTCCCCCAGGCCAGCCTTTGTTTTTGCCTGAGGCTTACTCCCATTTGCATTACAATGAGGCACAAGGAGCCTCCAGTATGTTGACACATCAGATAGTCTTACTTCTTCCTACTCCAGGAACTGACCATCCCTGAGCTTGTTTAGCTAAACTTCCCTCTTGTTTGAAGCAGGGGAGGGCCTTCAAATTTTCTCTGGAGTGTACTTAATCTTTTCCAAACCTAAATACTAGGAATCTGTGACTCACAATCACCCCTTTATCTAGTTATAGACTGGTTTCATTATGTGCTGAACTATACAGCTTCCCCAAACCAGGCTTATATCTAAAAAGAAGCACAGTAAATAAAGAACCCTGTAATCAAACACAGACAACCACCACCACCAAACAACTGATGCTGTATTCTTACGTTAGTCTGAAATAAGGGTTTACCTGTGTTATCTGACTGTGAGATGACTTAAGTAAAAAAGAACCTATCTGCTGAACCCAGAGCTGGTAATGGAGTCTATGACTCATGGCAAGGCACGGAAGAATCAAACTGTGCTTAAAATAGGGATACTTTCCATGAGGTAGTTTTCAACACCTCCCCCCAACCACGCCACCCCATCATTTTAGGATGCAGTAAAGGCTAAATCACATGCTGGAGAATGGCTGGAGCAATTTATATGACTTGGGGCAATTCAGTTTTATTTAAAATAAAGCCCAATACTGACTTAAGGATATTCATTGACTGTAGGAAGCCTAATTCACAGGTGTTCCAAAGCAGCTACCCACTTTCCTATAAAACAGACACCATAGAAAAATTATCAGGGGTGTGTGTGTGTGTGTGTGTATATATAAAAATTAAAAAAAACTTTACAGTCATTATCACTAACATAGGCTAAACAGGAACTCCTGGCATAACAGTGAAGAGTTCTATTTGCCACATCCTGAGATATCCAGAATCTTTGGTGATTTTAAAATTTATGCATTATTTCCTTCATAAAATAATTTCTTTAGGTTAATCCTCCCATGTATTCTCCTAGGCTAGGTACAGACATTATACTTTTACTGGTATAAGTGATCATAAATCAGACTATACCCATAATGTCGCACCTCCGGAGCCTTAATTCCGACAGGCCCCTAGGGCGAGAACGAATGGACTCTAGCTAATTTCTTTTTCCCGCGCTAGGCTTTGATTTCCCCTTTTATTGGCTGATAGACAGATCAGATATCACGAGATTGCCGAGATAAGGGTGTACTCACACGTTTGTTGTTAGAAGTAGCAGGTTTATTGGTCCGTTTTACAACCGACAGAGACAGATGACCGAAGGAATGTTACAACCATCAGAGAGAGATTGATCACCGAGAGAAGGGGGGGGATTCGGGGGTTTCAGGTTCTGCCTTGGCTCTTCACTATGGCTTTAGCAAACAACTTTTGGCAGAGATCCTGTGTCCGACCTCTCAACGATCACAAGCCGCAGATCACGAGACGGAGAGCTCCGCTCATTTCAGCTACAGGGGGCTTTCTTATACTCGGAGCTAGCCTATGAAATTCTTTGTTTTCATTCTATTCCTTTTATGGTATGAAACTGGCCTCAGGCATTACTACAAGGGGTTTAATTTCACTACGGGGGTTTGGCTTCTTAGGTGATGTCATGAGTCACCGCCTACAATGCAGTCTGCACACATAACAGAACAAAGTTCAGCACACATAACTGGTCTGTGTTCCCCTGTCCCCTGTTCCCCCCACTCCCAAAGAGCAAATGTATGTTCTGTTCACTACTGATCTAAACTACAGAAAACTGTAATTTTTCTAGATCAATTCCACCTGGGGCTTTTTGAATGTCTGTGCCTAACCCTAGTGTTGTATTAACTCCTATGGAGGCAATGAAACTTGCAAGGAAAAAAATGTTTTTCTCCACAGAGGAAAACATGCAAAACGAATATAGAGTAGTTGGAATACTATCAGGAAGGGTAATGGAGTATCAAAATCTGTAATTTATCAACTAAGAAGCAGTTCAGTTTGCTGTAAACTTTTCATCTAAAACATATTACATTCTGAACCCTTCATTTCATTTCAAAAGAGTACTGTTGATTTTAAGAAATGAAATAGGGAGAAGTCTTAAATGCAGAGACTTTTAGACTGCAGCACTGGAACAGCAGGGCCAAATAAACTCAAGAAGACTGGTTTTGTGTGTGTGCGTGTGCGCGCGCATGCATATGTTTACACTGTAGGAGGGAAGCAAAATATTTGTTATATTTATGAACCAAGCTGTGACATTTTAAAGTACGCTGGGTTTATGAAAAATAACTCTGGAAAAAAGGCATTGTGATTTTCTATGATTCCCTCTCAATGAATTACAGGAAGATTTTGCTCAACTTGTAAATAAAAGCGTTATTTTTCTTTATAAGAACCCTGCAAACTGTATTTGAGTTATGACATTTAAGCTGGGTTCTTCCCATCTGCAAAAAACGTGCTAAGATTTTTATCCTCCAGAGTGGCACTAATAAAATCTCTGCCTTTACATTACACCTGTATTGATGTTTGAGAGATCACATTGCTTAGATCTGGTTTATGCAGGCAGAACTGATAGAACATACTTAATATTTTTGATTCAGAAGAAACAATATATTCAAACTCTTTCTGTCATATTGAATGGATCCCCATTTCTATCAGGTATAAAAGCTTATTAGAGTCAGCAATTATGACTACGAATACATTAAAGATCACTTCTGTGGAGGAGGAAGGTGATATTTCCAACTACTCACCTCTGAGGGTAAAATGTACTTTAACAAGGCTTGCAACTGACAAAATTGTCTGCTGAAAATTGCTCTGTAATTATCACTGTTAGTTTATATGGCTGCTTATTTTATGAAAATCGTTCCATTCTAGAAACACACTGGACCTGCTTCTTCTTTTCTACTAGTGTAAATTAGGAGTGGCTCAAGTGCAGTCAGTCATGATTCAGGGTTATCAAACTGTCAATGAAAGGAAAATAAGCATAGTTGATTTTATTTCAGACTTACGGGTTGTACAGATTCCTTAAGATCTAAGTAATATATATGGGAGAGAGAGACGATTAAGGCAGTTGTAGACAAATATGGACTATGCAAATATTCAAAAATCCATTGATTTAGGAAGCTGAATTCTGTTCTCATTTCATGAGGTCATTTCATTTGATGTAATGACAAGCAGGGATTTTAACAAGTGATATTCACACAGTTTCCTGATGCCTTTGTGCCTGTATGACATGTGAAGAACAACAAGGCCCTGAGAATTAGTTTTCTAATATTCTTAATTTGTTGCATATTTACAGAGGCAAATCACATTTAAAAATGAAAATCTAATGTTTGTTTGATGTTACTTTTTAATTGTATTTGAATTGCAAACCATCCTACATGTTTTGTAAAGTATACTGCACATTAATATTAATATTGATGCTGATAGTAATAATAAAGATCAAGAACTAGTTTCTCAAGATTTTTGCATACTACAATATTTGAATGTGTATAAATACAAAATAGAATATGTGAGTGCATGATAAGACTGGTTTGCATGGAAGTCAATGTCTGAAATGTATGGAAGTCAATGTCTTTGTCAGAAGCTTGCTAAAAAAGGCCTGTTTGGAAAGAAAGGCAGGAAGAGAGAGGTGGTAGATTAAGAGACCCAGAAAAATGACTGGAAAACATTGCACTGCCAGAGCCACTGCTACTGCCAGCTCTTCCTGTGTTTCATTTGTGAGGTGTCTGTTTAGGAAGAACCATTCACAATTGAGGCTTCTACCCAGGTCCTGGTTTGGCACTGTGGAAACTCTGGCTTGCAGGTTTCTTCTTGACAACCAGGTGGGGGAGTGCCTGCCTGCTATGTGAGTGGTGCCACCTGGTAGTGTCACTCAGGAAGCAGGCAAGAGAACTACAGGAGGAATTGGCAAGGCTCTGAAGCATTATGTACCACAAGGACTTTGTTGATTCAGAGCTGGAGGACACCTGTAGGACTGTGGAGGAAGGAATTCTAGAGGCAGCACTAGAGAAGGAAGAGGACATCGATTCCCAGGAAGATGAAATCTGTAAGCTTGTGACCTTTGGCAGCAAGCAGAAGTCTTCATCTCCACCTGAAGCAATTTGCCTGGAGAACAAATAGGGAGGCCTACCAACAGAGGAGGAGGAGAATATTCTGTTGGTGGAAGGGATCCCAAAGTTGGGAGTATTGAGACTGCTTCCACCAAGAGGACGTGATGGTTGGTGGTGGTTGGAGACTCCATTCTCCAGGGGATGGAGGCATCCATCTGCCAGCCTGACCAGTTGCCTTGGGAGGTCTGCTTCTTGCCCAGAGCCCAGATACAAGTTGTCACAGAGGCAGTTCTGCAATCCATCCAGCCCTTTGACTACTACCCCATTCTGCTCAACAATGTGAGCACCAAGAATACTGATGGGGTGACCCTGAGCAGATCAAAAGTGACTCTGGGTGAAAGGGTGAGGGTGACAGGGACACAGGTGGCCCCTGTTCTTCAAGGGGAAGAGCCCAGACAGGAGTGATCACATCCTTCAGATAAATATAAGACTGTGCAAATAATGTCACCACGATGAGCTTTGATTTCCTTGACCACAGAATATTGTTCCCAGAAGAAGGATTGCTAGGAAAACACAACATGCACCTGACAAAGAGAGGGAAGAGCATCTTCACAGACAGGCTTGCTAACCTAGTGAAGAGGGCTTTAAAGTAGATTTACTGGAGGATGGAGACCAAAGCCCTGGGGTAAGTGGGGAAGTTGGTGACCTATAGGAAGCACAAGCTGGAGGAGGCAATAGGGGAGGCATGCTCATTCTTCTTCAGAAAACAAGACAATCAGCTAGCTACCTCAACTGTCTTTTATGTGGATACACAGAGCTTTGGAAACAAGCAAGAAGAATTAGAAGTCCTTTCACAGTTACAGGACTATGATGTGAATGGAATAACAGACATGGTGGCATAGCTCACATGACTGGAATACTGTCATTGATAGGTAAATACTGTTCTGGAAGGACAGGCAGGAGAGAAGAAGAGGAGGAGTTGTGTTTTATGTAAAAGAGCTCTATGATTGCTCAGAGCTGTAGTATGAAACCAGAGATAAGCCAGTTGAAAACCCCTGGGTTAGGGTCAGAGGGGAGATCAATAAGGGTGACATCGTGGTTGGTGTCTATTATAGACCACCAGACCCAGTGGATGAGATGGTTGAGACTTTCTTCAAACAGCTAGCATAAGGTTCTTAATTATAGGCCCTATTCTCATGAGGGACTTCAATCATCCTGACATCTACTGGGAGAGTAATACAGAAGTGCCGAAGCAATCCTGAAAGTTTTTGAAGAGTGCTAGGGACAACATCCTGATGTAGTGTTTGAAAGACACAGTAGGGCCATGATCTTCTTCACCGGCGCATAAACAGGAAAGAATTGGTAGGAAATGTACTTAGTACTGGGCAACTTGGGCAGCAGTGAACATGAGATGATTGAGTTCAGGATCCTGAGGAAAGGAAGGATGGTAAGCAGCAATGTAAGGACCCTGGACTTCAGAAAAGCTGGATTTAACTCACTCAGAGAAATGATGGGAAGGCTCCTTGGGAGGCCAGTTTGAGGGGGAAAGGAGTCCAGGAGAGAAGGTTGTATTTTTAAAGAAACCTGTCTGAGGGTGCAGAAACAAATCATCCCACTGTGCAGGAAGACTAGCAAGTATGGTAAAAGACCAGGTCAGCTTAACAGGGACTCTTCAGTAAGCTATGACACAAAAAAAGGAAGCTTACAAAAAGGGGAAACTTGGACAAACGAATAAGGAAGAGAGAAGAGTATTGCTTGAGTATGCAGGGATGAAATCAAGGCCAATGGACAATTGCAGTTGCAGCTAGCAAGAGATGTGAAAGGTAACAAGAAATATTTCTACAATTATGTCAGCAACAAGAGGATTATCAGGAAAAGTGCGGGTCCCTTACTGAATGGAGACCTAGTAACAGATGACTCAGAGAAAGCTGAAGTACTCAATGCCTTTTTACCTCAGTCTTCACAGGCAAGGAGAGCTACCATACTATTGTACCTGGCAACACAGTTTGGGAAGGAAGTGAGCAGCTGATGGGGCAGAAGAACAGTTTGTGGACTATTTATAAAAGCTGGATGTGTACAAGTCCATGGGGCTGAAAGTGATATACCTGAGGATGCTGAAGGAGTTGTTCTGATGTGATTGTAGAACAGCTGGACATTATCTTTGAAGAACTGCGGCAACCAGGGGAGGTCCTGGACGATTGGAAAAGGGTAAATATAGTGCCCATCTTTAAGAAAGAGAAGAAGGACGATCTAGGTAACTACAGACAAGTCAGCCTCATCTTAATCCCTGGAAAAATCAGGGAGCAGGTCCTCAAAAATCCATTTCTAAGCACTTGGAGGAGAAGGAGATTAGGAACAATTGGCCTGGATTCACCAAGAGCAAGTTATGTCTAAACAATCTGATTGCCTTCCATGAAAAGATGACTTGCTCTGTGAATGCAAGGAGAGCTCTGGATATGATATACTTTGACATTAGCAAGGTTTTTGATATAAGCCCCACAACATGTTGGCAAGCAAGCTAAGGAAGTATGGTTTGGATAAATGGACTTCTAGTTTGATAGCAAGATGGTGGGATCATTGGGTTCAGAGGGGAATAGCCCAATACTGTCTAGTTGGCAGCCAGTATCAAGTGGAGTGCTCTGGGGGTTGGTCCTGGAGCTAGTGTCATTCAATATTTTCAGTAGTGACCTGGAAGATGGGATAAAGCGTACCCTAAGTAAGTTTGCAGATGATACCAAGCTGGTATGAATAGTAGATATGATGGAGGATAGACCTAGGATTTAGAGAGACCTCGACAAATTGGAGGATTGGACCAAAATAAATGTTATAAGATTCAGTAAGGATACATGCAAAATCCTGCACTTAGGATGGAACAATCCTGTGCACCGGTATAGGCTGGGGACTAAGTAGCTAAGCAGCAGCTCTGCAGAAAATAACCTGGGGGCTACAGTGGACAATAAGCTGAATGTGAGCCAACAGTGTGCCCTTGTTGCCAAGAAGGCTAGTGGCATACTCGGCTGCATTGTAGGAGCTTTGCCAGCAGGTCAAGGGAAGTGATCATTCTCTCTATTCTGCACTGGTGAGGCCCCCACTACAGAAAGTGTGTGGACAAATAGACAAATAGGAGAGAGCCTATTTGAGGACAACAAAATGGTTAGGGGGTTGGGGCACATGGCTTCTGAGGAGAGGCTGAGGGAACTTGGCTTATTTAGTTTGGGGAAGAGAAGGCTGAGTGCAGATTTAATAGCAGCTTTCAACTACCTGAAGTGTGGTTACAGAGAAGAGCTAAACTATTTTCAGTGGTTGAATATGACAGAACAATGAGCAATGGCCTCAAGTTGCAGCAGGGGAAGTTTAGGTTAGATATTTGGAAAAGCTTTCTCAGCAGAAGGCTAGTAAAGCGCTGGAACAGGTCACCCAGAGAGGTTGTAGAATCTCCATTCTTGGAGTTTTTAAGACCCAGCCAGACAAATCCTTGGCTGGGATGATATGGTTGGGATTGGTTCTGGTTTGAGCAGAGATGGGGCTAGATGACCTCCTGTGGTGACTTCCAATCCTAATTTTCTATGTTTCTTTGATTCTTCAGACACAAAGCAAATACACAGATTAATACCGTTGTGTTGTTAATAGCTGGACATTACAAGACAGTTACAACCATTTAAATTTAAAGTAGTTTTGTAGACAGCCATCTCAGCCTGATCAGCTTTTGATGCCTGAAAATCTTTATTAAATTTTGGGGTTTTTAATTATAAGAGAAATAACTTCCAGTGGGTTGATTAGCAGATAAAACTTTTTAAGGATCAATATTCTGGGCAGAAAAATTGTTGCATATGAGTACAGTAGCTTTGTATTTTCAGACTTCCTAAGGGAACAAGTTTTAGATAATGAGAAAAAGACCTTTTAGGATCTTTGAAAAAACCTCTGAAATGTCAAATGCATAGAAGCCATGCTTCACCTGTAATGATAGGTGAAGGTTACACATTCTGTAACCTTTCTAGCGATAGATTTACTAAACATATTAATTTTGTTTTATAGCATTCTAAATGTCCATGATGTTGTACAGTAGGAGGGCTGTGCTAAATAAATACCAGATTCTCCACAGAGGAATATGCTGAGATAGTACAGGATGTTTCAGAATTATGGCATATAAACAGGGAGTGGCACATTGATCATAATTGGAATGTGTCATAGAGCAGCTTGGGTTTAAGAAGTTTATTTGAAGAAGATTGATATAGGTTGTGTACATTTTTGGGGAAGCTGATGCAAAAACTCACTATTGGTTGATCTACATGGATGTTTCAGCACTCTGATGTGCTGTATTATAGTACTTAAATTTTAGACATCTGTCTTTACAGTAGAATCTACAGTTTATAGTTAGAAGATAAGGTCCCTAAACTAGTAGTATAATTGGTGAGGAGGGTTGCTTTTGTGGGGGAGAGAGGACACAAACATTTATGCCACCACAGATGGCAGCTGACCATGCCATCACCACCACCAGCATAACAACTATTATTGCCCCATGTGCCAACTGAGCAAAGGTTTTTAAATTTGCAGGTTTAGCTCTATAAGTCTAAGTCCTTTTGTGGAGCCACTGCATAAATAGCTGCAATGATGAGTCATTGTAAAAATGTCAATGAGAATGCATAATATCTCAGGCTATATGAATACGTAGCTTGTATATGTCTATGGCAGAAGCATAAGAAGGCAACTACATGCTCTAGACAATGTATGGAGTAAGGTGGGCATTTTATTTATTTTTGTCATGAAATAAAATTAATTACATCTTAGAGTATGATTTTTGAAAGTTGCAAAACTAGAACTCTTGGTTCAGAGATGATGTCTTTTATCAGACCAAATAAAAAAATCACAGAAAAAAATGTCCTTTTCTGTAAGCTTTCAGGCTCAGGGAAAATTAAAGATGGTAAAAGTCCTCATAGGTAGGAAATGAACTTAATTTTTGCACAGAGAAAGCTGAAGTCTGTCCCTCTGGGACCATGGGAGTGTCTTTGTGAGTTGCTGCTTCTTGTGCAGATCAGGCAGGATTCCTTCACTGGTGGTATCAGATGGCAGGCAGAGAAGTATAGAAATCTTTCTTGTTATCAATGAAGTTTAAAATCCCAAATCAGCTAAAATTCAGCATCTTCCATGTTTCAGGGATGTATCTGGTAGTTGTCTTGGACTGAGATGAAAAGAAACAAAAAACTCTAGAACTCTTGGTTCAGAGATGATACCTTTTATTAGACCAACTAAATTTTTGAAAATTTTTGCATGTTATATTGTTAAGATGTGAGCAGAATTCCTACAATCAATCTGCCAAGCAAAATGATGTTATTTAACACTACTTGAAAACCAACAATTTAAAGATAGCCGGAAATATTTTTCATAGAATTGAACAACTATTTCAATTTATAATAAATATTTGCTTTGCATTTTGACAAACATCTGCTGATTTTTATTACATATCTGTGGTTTCTGTTCCTTAGAAAATTAGGCTTTCATCATGCAACTGCTTAAGCATGTGTTCTATTTTATAAATGTATTTATAAAAGAAAAAACTGTTTTTAGCTTCAGTTCAACTATTCACATATGTAAAGGTATGTGTATACTTAAATATGGGGCCTAACTACAATACTATAAGATATTGTAAACTAATACAGATGGAATTTAAAGTATATTTGTAACATTCAGTTTAGAAGTGCTTGATTAATAAGAACAAAAAGTTTTTAAATTTGCAAGCCCTTATTTGGCATATAGCAGGTTATGCAGGCTTTTCCTTTTTTTTCCTATGCTGCTGCTCCTCTCACATTACTTGAGCTGAGGTGAGACATGGAACCAATTAAGGTGATGGGACTACCTATTATTGCCCTATACCCAACAACAAAGGAGGGAAGATAAATGCAGTATTAGGCTTTTTCAGGGATAGGAGTTAAAGTGCAATCATCATAGTAATGAGATATATAGTTGTATGTCCCATGTTAGATCCCATTGCTGCCTACTGACAAAAGTAACTTGACTGCTGCGGAGTACTGATTTAATTAGAACAGGATCCATATCCTTGGCACCTGATCCAATGTCTGCTGACATTAATGGGAGTCTTTACCTTGTACTTAGTTACACACTAAACTACACTCGATAGGATAAAGCCCAGACTGAATAAATCCAGAAAAAATGAATGAATTCCTGATATGCTTTGTAAATCAGAAGAGATTAGCTATATATATATCAATATCAAAAGTGTTAACATACCAGTTATTTTGACCATTGTTTTGGTCAAATTCATAATACTGTACATCTGTTTTGCCATCAGTACATGCCCATAATTCCTATTTGAATAAAAATACTCAGTTTAACAAAAGTAGTTTTCTCTATGTGTGGTGTAGCACAAATTGCTCATACTATGAGTAGCTTAGCTACTTCTTCAAGATACAAAGCACCCTCGTCAGATTGACCCCTAACTTTTTCTTTAATCTAGCACAAAATTTCAAGAATGATTGTTTTCCTTTCTTTTTATAAGAGCTTAACGTTACAACTGCACAACTAGTTTGTTCTCCCTCACCCTCCACAAGGTGTATACCAATCAAAATAGAATGAGAGAAGATTAATGGGAATCAGTTTCATATTTAAACCCTCATGAACTCAAATCATCAAGTTTGTCCAACTCACTCTTCCAATTTACATCTCTTAGATTTTGTATTTATACAAACCACATCTAATTTGCAGTTACTGATTTACTAGCTATTTTTGTTCTGCTGTTGTTTATTTTAAAGGGGGGAAAGAGGGGGTGGAAAGGTCTGATTGACCACTTGAAAACTTTTTAGTTGTGTGTAATTCTACCAATTCTGACACAGCCAGAGAGAGAGAGAACTTTAAAATGTGTTATGTCTGGCTGGGATGAAAGCCAGATTATTAACAGGATGACTTGTTTTGTGAGAGAGCAAGTGAAAAATTCAATACCACCTATGCTTTCAATCTCTTCTCTCAATTTTGATGCCTGGAGTCTTTGAATTGATATTTGATTATTTATGAATGTATAATAACCAAATAGCAGCACTAAATTGAGAGCCATTATGTTCACGGTTGACATAAGGGCTCCAAAACTGTCCATTTCTCCATTTTTTAATACATTTGAATGACAAGCTGCTGATAAAAATAAATACTTTGTGACAGGGGAAGAAATATGACTTGAGGGTGTCAGTGGTGGAATGAATATCATAGAGGTCTTCCATCACAGCTGTTAAATGTAGAATGGCATCTAAAACTGTACAACTCAATAAATGGCCACTATATAGCTTCTGTTTGTAATTGGGCCATGCTATCATAATGCCATGTTTGTGTATATCTTTGAGGCTTAAATATTTCTAATACCAGAAATTTAATTCACCTAACCCTGAACTTTCATGTTTAAAATAGTACCTCTCTATAATTTGACATTTTTTTTTCTTTATTGGATTGTTTTCATAATGTGCATAAAATTTGTTCTCATTAAACAATAGTTGAGACTTGTATTTTAAATGTGTATACTGTATAAAATAGCATTTTAAATGCTATATCTTTATGCATAATATGTATATAGTAAATATGTATAGAATACTGATTATAAAGGGAGTGCGATGTCTATGATCAGACTTATAATATAAATCAATACATAAAATTAGTTTTGTATCCAGCTACAAAGTATTCTTTTCATGGCTACCAGTATATTCAGGCAAACCTTAATATTTTTCATTCCTCCACATGCCCAAGAATTCATTATTTTAAGTGGAGTACATTAAAAGGCTTCTGGTATATAATATACCCATTTGTATTTTGCACAACTTCATTTCTTTCAACATAAAAATAATCTCAAAACTTAATTTAAAGTTTTTGTTTGTTTGTTTGTTTGTAGGGTGACCCCTGTTGAGATCATTAAGTACCCTTCACCCCATGCAGTACGATTTTAGGTTTTCACTTTGTTTTGGATCCCTTGATTGGACTTGCTTTAATTTTTAATGAAGATATATTTTATTTAAGTTGTTACTGTTTTCAATCATGCTTTGTCCTTTATAGAATTTGAAGAGCCTTGCATGGGATTTGCTCTTATTAATTCTGTTGTCTGTTATGATGATGATGATGATGATTACTATTATATTTTGAATCAATGATACATTTTCTGTTAGAATGATAACACAGTAATGTAAAAGCATTGAATGAATGGAATGGAGCTCTACGAACCTATTGGTATATTTTAAGATCTTTCCCTTCTCTTTCCATTTTTAAAGTTGTATATGTGCAGTAATGGACTATACATAAATCCAGATATTATTTACATAAAAATAACATACCATTAAAGCCTGTAATCTTGTATTCCATGCTGAAATCTCATAGTGTTCTGTTAGTGAGCTCTGATAAGCAAAGGAAACCCTGCAGAGTGATAATGAATGCCCCCGACAGACGCCGGTTAGAAATGAAAACAGAAATCTTGCTGACCACTTTTTTTTTTCACTTGCAGCCTAATCTTAGAACCTGGGATTGCAAAAATATACAGACTATAAATTTGTACTACATATTCAGTCTTGAAAGCATATTGGAAATAGTCTAGTTTCTGAAATTACACTGATGTGTATATTTCAGTTGTGTCTATACCCTAGAACATGAGAATTGATGACCCTTGTAAATGCAACCCATATAGTCAAACTGCAGATGCTATTCTTATTCATATAAATGCCAATTACATTTTCTCCAGTATTCCCTTAAAATATTTCAGTAATATCCTGTGACAGTGAGTTTTATACGCTAATTACACATTGGAATATCCCGGTTATTCTATAATGAGTTTATATTTTTAAATGAAAAGTTACCTGGAACACACACACACACATCCACACAAAAAAAAGAAAAATAAGCAAATACATTACGTATGCCTTCCTAAATCATTCTTTAGCTAATTCTTCAGCTATTTCTCTAAGCAGAGAGCCCTTGCCGACTTTTTAAATTACAAGTTTGCTGAAGCTTAAATAGCATTTGGGTGCTCACTCAGAACATTCACAAGTCACAGACATCCTAAATGTTATTAATAATTTGTTGTGTTGTTTGGCAACATATGTTTGGCAAAGAACAGGCGTAATAAGCTTTGAAGTATATGCATGTTTTGAAAGAGGATTTTTCACAGGTGCTGAAGCTCTATGGGTCTCAGATGTTCTTAAAGATCTAAGACAACAGAATATCTCTCCAAACCATTAAAGTTTGAAAAGCAAGTGAACAGATGTTCATTCCTTTCATTTAATATTTCAGGCAGCTGTGTAAGTTTACTGTGCCGGGGATTTTCACTTCTTTTTTCCCCCTAACATTTAAAAACTAAACTAGGTTTAAGGTCAATTCTGATGACAGTCTGAACTGGTTCTGACAGCTGTTTAAATGTTTGTGACATCTGCCTCAGAAGCTGGGACTCATGTCTTTCTTCTGCCTGAACTAATGCACAGAATTTTCCCTTTGTGTCATTTCTCTAGGCACCTTCTCTCTGTGAGGAACTTTAAATTACAGGAGTCAGAGAAACTTCCTGAACTTCTTGAAATGGATTTTGTCATGCCATCTAACTGTGCATCTTCTATATATCAGGAATCTAGAGTGAAACTAGGATATAGTTTGAATCTGAACTCCCCTTCTTAGACACTATAGAATAACAATGGCTTCTGTAGGTACCCCAGCCTCATGGCCTCTGAACCAATGTGTGAATTATATGAAATACATTCTGGTGATTTATGGCAACTAATTTTAAAGACACAGTACCACAATATACTTCTCCCTTTTCCTCATTAAAATCCCTCTAAGCACCATCTCAAACAAACAGTGCTGTAACTGTCATGCCTCAGTCATTAATGGACTATTACAGCATTCTGACAACTTTCTGCTTAGTCTTCAATGGATATCAAAGCTCAGAGCTCATTGACTTAGTCCATTCCAGCATACAGTGCCCATGTGAGATTGCCATACAAGTCTTGGCATGCATACTTGATGTTCATTTGTTATGAGTTTTTTTTAATAATCCTGATAAAACCTGTGCTTCTGAATACATGGATGTTGATTACGACTGCAGCTTTTCTTGAAGTTCCACTTGCTGTTATACTTCAATATATGTATCTGTTATATATCTGTTATTATCATCGTGCTGTTAGGACTTTATTGTCTCCTATTCTTTCTGTCAGTGTTTCAGTGTGGTATGACTATGGCTCTGGGCCTGTAGCTGCTATTTTTGCTAGCTGTTAATTTTGTCTTTTTTCTAGGCACACTGTATTTCTAGGATGGAACCAGGCTTATGGCTTGGCTTGGCTTGGCTTGGCTTGGCTTGGCTTGGCTTGGCTTGGAAGTCTGGTCACAGTATTTATTCTGCCTTAGATTCAGCTGCTTTAATCTACCATGAGAGCAGTTGTATGAGGATATCTGAGGTTGTAAACAATGCAAGGAAAAGTTATACTTTACATCCTACCCATCATCAACTGTGCAGGAATACTAGCCAGTGCTCTTTAGAAGAGCTACGTGGATGTCTATATCTGATGAAATTATCTTAAGAGACATTATTTAATGTCTGAAAGGTTATCTCAGCTAGTCCATTGGATTGTGGAATCTAGGGCTAGAATGTGCATGTTTCACTCCCTAGAACCTTAGCAAGTTATACACTTCTTTTTGCAAATGGACCAGAGTCACTCATCAACTCTGAGACTGCAGTGCCCTGCATATAAAGCTTTTAGCTTATCAATGATAAAATATATTGACTTACCTGGGGTATACAGAACTTTCAGAAATATGGAAAAATCAATCCATTAATAGTAAATATACATGCTGAAGTCTACTGGTATCTTGTGGCATGGTAGACAAGGAATATCAAGAGCACACATATTCAGCTTATAATCTACTATCATTCCCAGGTCCTTTTATGCAACACTACAGATTGAGGAATGACTGGCTAGGCTGCATTTGTGCATGCAATTATTCTGTCCCAGTTGCAGGACTTTGCACCTGTCCTTGTTGAATGTCATCAGCTTGATTGTGGGCCATTTTTGTAGTCTATTCAGGTTATCCTGGACCTAGCCCTAACTCTAGAGTATCTGCAACTCGGTGTTATCCACAATTTGGCTAAGTGTGAATGCAATCCCATTATCCAGATCATCAAAGAAGATATTAAAGAATACCAGACCCAGGACAGATGCCTAGAGAACCGCACTCAATATCGCTGCATGACTAGACAATGTGCCATTAATGATGGCTCATTGAATTACAATGACAGTGATGTATCCACATTACAGTACTTTTATCTAGTCAGTATTTCCTTTTTTAGCTTGTCCATTCTAATGTTGTAGGAGACACTGATAAAAGCCTTATTAAATTAAAAGTATTTATTCCCTCAACCATAAAGTATATTACCTTATCATAGAAGGAGATCAGGTAGGATAAGCATGGCTTATTCTTGTTGAGTCAATGATAGCTGTTCCTGATCATGTTCTCCCCTAGGTGCTTCACAGTAGATATCTTAAGGATGTGCTCCATGAAGTTTCTGGGTATTGAGGTCAGATTGACTTATTTCTCCTTCTTTGGATCCTCTGTCTTCTCTTTCTTGAAGATAGGTATTATATTTCCCCTTTTCCAAGTATCTAGGACCTTACCTGACCCCTACAGATTCTCAAAGAAAAAAACTAATAGCTCAACCAACTGCTTGTCCATGTCCACTCTGAGTTTGCCAAAAAAAACAACATATTCATTACAACCTCAGCATTGGGGAACAGAGAACCATACTCAGCCTTAAAACCCCCCCTGATATTATAATGCAACAGGATAACAGTCAGGGGTTTCACTGTTATGGTAACACAGGAAGCTGAAAGGCAATACCAGGAGAAACTGGATAACCTCTGGAAACATAGGAATGAACTAATGTTTCCACTGCCAAGAACCTAGGTCAGGCACCTTTTACTTATTATTTAAGATCCACAGACTTGGCAATCCAGGATTCTACACTGGCTCTGGCATCATCACCACCATGGAGGCAGTTTCTAATTACATTTATACTACCCTATTCCCATGTATCACTGTGGCTGCTACCTCTTTCAAAGACACCTCAGATTTTTTAAGGAAACTGGCTTCAGTTGACAAGCTTCCAGATAACCCCATATTAGCACCATAGATGTCATATCTCTATACACCAACATCCCCCATGGGTATAGATTATAAACCATAGAGATTATCCCTGATGAAAACATTGCTTCTTTTTCTATCACATACTCCTGTTTTGTCCTTAAAATAGAACTATTTCAGTTTTGGGGATTCCCTATACCTTTAAACAAATGGTACTGCCATGGGCACATTATGGTCTCCTGATATGCCAATATACTTACGATAGACCTTGAAGTCTGCTACCTGAACAGAAGCCCTCCTATCCCCCTGAGGTACATAGTTGCCATATTCATCATATAAATATATGGGAAGGACTCTCTTGAGATTCAAATGCTCTTCCAGATTCCATCCAGGAAGAGCACAGACCAGCTTCGTCAGCCTGATGGAGGGTATTTGTACCCAATAGCTTGCAAAGAAGAATTTTCCCAATGATTTGAGTTGATCTTATAAAAGATATCAGATTTACCAAAATACCCTTGTCTGACCAGGACTTCAACAAATTCTACCCTCCATCAAACTAACTCTATTTCCTAGACATCATAGTGAAGGTTTATAATGGTCAAACTATCACTATGTTGTATTGGAAACCCATCAACCACCCTAGCTATTTTCATGCCACCAGCTTCAAAGCTAAGCACACCACTGGACCCACCATCTACAGTCAAGCTCTATATTATAACTGATTTTTCTTCAATCCCATCAGCTTTGATGCCACCTTGAGTGTCTGGAGCAGGGATTTCTACAATTACAATCATCAAACTGTATCTACTCAGATTAATAAACCAGATTCAGACCTTACTCAGCCCTGAGTCAAAGACAACAGAATCACCCTGATTGTTATATACAGTACCAACCTTGAACACTTGGATGCATCTTTAATATTTTCCAGCTCATCCTGAAAAAACAAAACCATCACAAGATAGCCAAGGGCATTGAACCTGTGTGTTTTAGAGACAGCCCCCAAAACCGCAAATGGTGTGTTTCAAAGGAACAGATTACCTAACATCTATTCTCACTGAGGCACGAGGCCTTGCAATGCATTCAGATAAAACCTGTGACAGTTCATCAATATAGGCCACATCATCACTGGACCCAATAATATGTATTATAACACCTAAGGTTCTTTTACCTCTATCAATATTGTATATGCCATCATCTGCTTTCAGCGTTTCTCTACTTTCTACATTGGGCAGATGAGGCAACCTCTACATATAAGAATGAATGAAAAATACACACACCTGTGATAGAAAACTTTGACCCCTTGGTGGACACATCACTGACCTTGGGGTAACTCTTCTTAGTCACCAAAACATTAAAAATGAGTTTGAAAGCAAGATTGTGGAATAAGCAATCATTCACAGATTGGATTGTGTTATGGCCTTAACAGTGACTATGGATTCTTATTCCATTAACAGGGTGAGATTTTGTCCATATGGCTTTATCACTTATTTGACTTTCCCAGAACCGGGTGGGGGAAACCCCTGCCCTGTTAAAATTCAGTACAGATGATTTATAGTGCTCCACTTCGAGCACTTCACTCTTTGATGATTTCTGTATCAACTCTTTTTTAGTATGAGATGGCAGTCTACTCAAGTAACAATTATATGCAATAAGCTACAATGCTTTAACTGAATGAAATGTCCTTCCTAATTTAAATAATGAACAAGATCTTAGCTTCAGCTTTATTGTCAAGTCTGAACTGTATAAGTACATTTCTTACATATAGTGTGAATTACTGAAGTTCTGCTGAGCGTGCTATAAAATTTCTTTCAGTTTGTGTTACAAAATCTACAAGACAAGGTTGCTCACATTTATGTTCAGCCAGGGACCAATGGCTTTGTTTTTTTGGTTGTTTGTTGCACAGGGGAGAGCAGTGGTTTAATTTGCCACTTTTTTGACATGTTGCTTTAAAGAGTGAGTTGATTTTGTGTAGATATGTTCAAACACAGTACATAAACTGTTTGTTTATTTGAGATGTTGACATGAAGGTGTTCTGTTTCTCAAGTGCCTGGGGTTGTCTTCCTGCTGCTTCAAGTACACTTTTGCATTACAGTTTGTACAAACTTGTCAGTAAGAGGTACAGACATAATCTATATCTGTGTTTGTGTGGCATGTGAAGCTCTGCAAAAATCTGCTGGTTTTTGCACGCATCAATAAGACTCCCTCAGCAACTTTTCCCTTAGTCCTTTCTCAACGACAACTAAAGCACTTTTAGTTTTGAGCACATCATTCTCTGTATTTCTAAACTTGGAAAAAATTATTGCTTTTTGCCTTAACTCTATTACAGATGTGTCTTTTTGCTCTTTCCCTAGGTGTAAATGAGACCAGAACTGATTTCATTCCAATGGAAACTTTATGTATGTATGTACGTATTAGGCCTGTGCAAATAGGGAAATATTCAATTTAGATTTCGATTCAGCTAATTTGGAAGACAGCTATTGGATTTGGTGATTTGAATCACTGTTCCAGTTTGATTCAGCCGAATCAGAATCGGAGCTTTGGTGCTGATTTGGCACTGGTTCAGAGAATTGGATCTGCCGGGGAGAGTCAGGCACAGCTGGCAAGCTGCAGGTTTTCCCACGGCTCCTCCAGCTGTTCGTGCCTCTTCCTGGGTGACGGGAGCTGAGTATGGCTGCCCTGCCCAGCCCTATCCCCTGCCTGGCCCCAGCCTCCTATCACAGAAAAAAACCCAAAAAACTCTGCAGTCACTAGCTGCAGCAGCAGGGATCAAGGTCTTTGAGGGCTCATGGCAGAGCCCCTCCATGCAGTGTGGGGCCGTGGGGGGCAGCGGGGCTTGCCTCCAACATCTGGCACCTGCATAGCTGCACCTGGAACCTGTCACCACTCAGCCCCAGTGGCCCCAGCTCCCAGACAGTGCACAGCACACTACTGAGCTGTGCTGCACTCACACTATGGTGCAGCTGCTGCGTGGGTGCTGGGCGAGGTATGATCCCTGCTGCCCCCAGTGCCCTGCACTGTGCAGGCAGGCTCTGCCACCAGCCTTTAGAGGCCCTGATCCCTGATGCTGCAGCTGGTGAGTGGGGACTTTTTTTTTTTTTAATTTAAGTGCTGGGAGGCTGAGGCGAGGTGGGGACTGGGGCTGGGCAGGAAGCCATGGAGGCTGCTAATGCAGCTCCCCATGCCCAGGAAGAGGCAGGAGCAGCAAGAGAAGCCATGCAGAACCTGCAGCCACCAGGCTATGCCTGCCTTTCCCCAGCTGATCCAGATCTCCTAATGTCTCCAATTTTTTTTCTGAATCAATTCAGAAGCTTCAGATTTGATTTGGATCTTTTAATGGGTCACCCGATTCAATTCATAATCAGAAATGTGACTGCCATGTCCAGCCAAATCTCTTCCAAATCAAATTGATGACTGAAGCTTTGCACAGCTGTAGTATGTATGCATGTATGTATTGATTAATTGATTGGTTTATTGAAGATTTCAATATTGCCTAACTATCAGTAAGATTTTATTTAAAGTAGGATCATTTTGAGATGCCAGCTGTAATAATACATCTAAAAAAGAGAAAACAGATTTAATCAGGGTTGATTATCTTCAGTTTTCATAGAATCATGAATAGAAAATTAGGCTTGGAAGAGACCTCAAGAGATCATCTGTATAGAACCCACTGCTCAAAGCAGGAACATCCCCAACCATATCACCCCAGGCAAGGTTTTATCTACCTAGGTCTTAAATAATTCCAAGGATAGAGACTCTACAACCTCTCTAGGTAACCTGGTCAAGTGCCTTACTACCCTTCTACTGAGAAAGTTTTTCCTACTATCTAACCTAAACATGCCATGCTGCAACTTGAAGTCATTGGTCCATGTTCTGTCATCTGCAACTATTCAGAAAAGTACTACTTAGAAAAGACTAGCTCCATTATCTTTGTAATCACCCTTCAGGTAGTTGAAGGAGGCTATTAAATATCCCCTCAATCTTCTCTTCTCCAGACTAAATAAGCCCAGTTCCCTCATCCTCTCCTCAGACGTCATGAACCCAGCACCCTAACCATTTTCCAGCTTTGGGCAGCACACACTGCCAATGAATGTGCCACTCCAATTTTTTTTCCACTGTTTTTTGACCCCTAGATATTCAGGGGTCAAAAAAGCCATCCATGCTGCTCTCTTGCAGCTTGTAGACAAACTCAACATGCAGTATGTGGTGCTACAGACATGTCTGCGGCACCACATACCTCATGGCCACAGTCATCTGGATGTGACCCATGAGATTTCTTTTGGTCCAGTCCTCCAATTTGTTCAGGCCTCTCTGAATCTTATCCCTAGCCGCCGGCATATCTACTACTCCCCCTTAATTTGGTGCCGTCTCCAACCTGCTGAGGGTGCACTCCAGATCATTGATGAAGATATTGAACAACATCAGCCCCAGGACTGACCTCTGGGGCACTCCACTTGATACTGGTTGCCAACTAGACACCAAGTCATTGACTACTATCCTCTGAGCCCAATGATCCAACCAGCTTTCTATCAACCTAGTTTCATAGTAATAGTAGTTTCATAGTAACTAGGGTCAGAAGGGGCCTAGAGCAGGCCATCTAGTCTGACCCCCTGCCAATAGCAGGAACAAGTGCTGGGGTCACAGGACCCCA
>JAGPOW010000229.1:3277778-3290404 GCA_030014935.1 Caiman crocodilus
GTCGGATGCACGCGAGGGTTCGGTTGGCCTTCCCAACCACCGTCTGACATTGGCGGCTCATGTTCATCTTGGCATCAACAATGACGCCAAGATCCCATTACCTAGCACTCCATTCATCCAAACCAGACTTCTTTAGCTTGTTTGAAAGAATCCTGTGGGACTCATATCAAAAGCTTTGCTAAAGTCAAGGTATATCATATCCACAGCTCCCCCCGCATCCATTGTGCCAGTCATCTCATCATAGCAGGCAAGCAGGTTGACCAGCAATGACTTGCCCTTGTTGAACCCAGGCTGACTAGTCCTAATCACCTCGTCTCCTCTAAGTGCTTAGCAGTGGATTCCTTGAGGACCTGCTCACTGATTTTTTAAAGGACTGAGGTGATGATGGCCATTCTATAGTTCCCTGGATCTTTCTTCTTCCCTTTCCTAAAGATAAGCAGTATATTTGCACTTTTCCAAGCATCCAGGACCTTCCCCACTTACTTAAAGTTTTCAAAGATAATGTCCAATTGTTCTACAATCATGTTCATCAATTTCTTCAGCACCTTCGGGTGCATCACGTCTGGCACCATGGACTTGCATACATCCAGCTTTTCTAAATAGTCCCTAACCTGTTCTTTCACCAGTGTTGGCTGTTCACCTTCTCCTCAAACTGTGCTGCTAGGTGCACTAGCCTGGGAGCTGACTTTGCTAATGAAGAGTGAGGTAAAAAAGGCATTGAGTATTTCAGCTTTTTCCTAGTCATCTGTCACTATTCAGTACGGGACCTACATTTTCCCTGATTTTCCTCTTGTTGCTGATATACTTGTAGAAACTTTTCTTGTTACCCTTTATGACCTTGGCTAGCTGCAACTCCAGTTGTACTTTAGCCTTCCCAATTTCACCACTGCATGCCTGAACAACAGTCTTATAGTCCTCCCTAGTCATTTATCCAGTTTCCACTTCTTGTAAGTCTCCTTTCTGTCTTTTAGGTCATTGAAGAATTCCCTGCTAAGTAAAGCTGGTCTTGTGCCATACTTGCTAGTTTTCCTGTGCATTGGGATATGCTCACAATAATGTTCCTGTTCCTTAGTAAGGTTTCTTTAAAATATAACCAGCTCTCCTGGATTCCTTTCCCCTTCTGATGAGCCTCCCATGGATCATACCCATCAGTTCCCTGAGTGAGTCAAAGTCTGCTTTTCTGAAGTCCAGGGCCTCTACTCTGTTGTTCTCCTTTCTTCCTTTCCGCAGTGTCCTGAACTCAATTATCTCAGAGTCACTGCTGCCCAAGATGCCATCTGCTTCTACACTCTCGACCAAGTCTTCCGTATTTGTGAGCAGCAGGTCAAGAAGATCATGGACCCTAGTTGGCCTCTCCAACACTTGCACAAGGATGTTGTCCCCAACACTCTCCAAAAAAATGCTTCAGGTGGAGATGAAGATTTATGATTGCTACCAGAGTTCATAAGCTTCCAGCTTCCATTTTTTCTGGGAGTCCCTGACCTCTTCCTTCTCTAATGCCCCCTCTGATAGTCTTACAGAGTCCTAGAGGTGTCCTCCAGCATAAAATTGACAAAGTCCTCATGGCAGTGGATGCTTCAGAGCCTTGTGCCTCCTCCTGTAGCTCTTTTTTGCCTGCTCCCTGAGGAACACCACCAGGAGGCACTGCTCACATAGCAGGCACTCCCTCACCTGCCACTGGTATGAACCTGAGTCACAGTCTCCACAGTGCCAAACCATGACCTAGGTGGAAGCCCTAATGGTCCTGCCTGGACAGACATTTCAATTGTGTAAGCAGTGGCATTGGCTCTGGAATTGCAACATTCTCCAACCTTTTTCTCTCAGTCCCTCAATCTGTCACCTCTCTCTTCCTGCTACTCCTTCAAAGCACACCTACTCCAGTAAACTACCCTGTAACCTGGCCTGTTCACTACTCCTTGGTCCTGAAAGATTCCCTTTTCCCTAGTAACCTATTTCCTCTCAACAAGTTTACAATGAAGGACAGTGAGAGAGAATTTCTGTGCAAACTCCCTTTCAAATTCCCCCTAAATCTGGACTGTAGTTGAACAGAGGCTTAATTATTGTTCTTACTTCTGAGTTTTAGCTACTCACTAAAACTATATAGGTTAGTTACTCTTATATAAAGAAAAAAAAATAACTTACCTTAAAGGCTCCCCTTTGAAGTGGGGGATAGCAAACTGACCTGTAAACTGACTTGCAAACTACCCTGTTTGCTGATCCTGTTCACTTGAAAGATTTGACTTACATCAAAACAGGCTGGGACAATCATTTACTCTGGCAGCTTGAATGCTAACTCAAATTAGTCTTCACTGTCCCTGGGCAAACTGTTGATTTGGATACATCACAAGATACCTAGCATGGGACAATGAGTTTGTAGTCTTGTAGTGAGGATTAAAATCTTTGCTTTGGGATGCATTTCCAGGGTCTCTCCTCCCACTGTTTGGGTGCATCTAAAAGACAGCTGACTGTGCAGTAGCTGAAAAAAACTACTCAGCAGTGCATCACAGCATGGACAGTGCTAGTATGCTACTGCATAGTATTATTAAGCTACTGCACAGTTGCATCACCTAAAAAATGTTTGCTGGTGCTACTGCACAGTAACTCCCATTATTGCCAATTATTTATATAGTCCTCTGATTATTTATATAGCACTTGCTAATACAAGTACTAAATCAATGTGCAGTAATGATTGTGCAGTAGCGTCTCTTGCAGAAGTGCCCTGTGAGTACTTTTAATTTTTCTTTTTTCTGATCTAATTCTGAAGTTTGCATATAAATATGGAAGTGATATTCTCATCTCCTCCAACTCAGGAAGGCTGGCAAAATAAGAGTGAGTATGGCTTGCAAGCTGCATGTTTGGAATTTTTTTAGCATAACACATGCCTTTTCTTGTACGATTATGATTTCTGTGATGTGAAGAGATGTACATTCATACTTCTCTTGGTGAAAAATGCCTAAAACTTGGATCTCCTGCTCTCTGGCCAGGTATCCTTACTACTTAGCTCCTGGTTCTCCACTGATGTCTGACACTTAATAATCATAGGCTTTTGCCCCAGTAAAATTTCAAGACTTGTGCTCACCTAGCTATGCACGTATATCTTTACGATCAGAGTACAGTCTACTAAGCATGGCATGTGGAACAGGATCATAAATATCAGTAGGGAGCAGTTGGGTGACCAACTTAAGTGAATGGATTAACCTAGGATTAATGGTATCCTCCATTATCTCAGGAGCCAGAGAACTTTGTTGCTACAGTTTGAGCACCATACTATGAGAGCTTGTTATTTGTGGTTATGCAGCAAAAGGTATGTTTTGGTTAGCTTCTAAACATATATAAGGATGGAGTTTACAAGGAGCTATCTCATGTTTTTATATGGCCTACATTAAAGTAAAACAAAATAACATCCCTTGTACCTATGGGACTGCCCCTTCCCTGTATTCCAAAGGGTACAAGGAATTCCCTTGTGCACATGAGAACTAACGGTGTCTAATTATGCCAACTTCTAAAAGTAGGATTGTGCCTTACTAAGTCAGATCTAGCTCCAAGATACGATATAACAATAAAATGAATATCCATATTTTCAGTACTTTTGTATCTTCCAGGATAACATTAGTTTACATCAGGATAACAAACAAAAATCTTGCACCATCTCACATTGATTCAAGAGACTGGTTCAGAATACTATTTTATTGACTAACATAATACTAAGATGAGAACCAATTAAAGAACAGGAAATCTGTGAGGATATCATTCACCCAATACTTTCTCCTTTTTGTTTTTATTTAATAAAAAGTGAGCTGGCAGAGTACCAAAAGATGTTGTTGCTCTTCACTGCCACATTTTTTATTTTTATTTTGATGCTCTACTATAGTCTAAAGGGATATTTTCTCACAGCTTTATGTAAGAAATTTACACTTAGCAAAGTTGATGCAATATTTCTATATTTTCATATATATGTATTTTGTTCATGTCACTTCTATTCTTCATAACCAGGGAAAGGATGGAATAATGGATTCACAAGCTTGTCCACTAAATCTAACTTAGGATTTGATTCAACCATATCCGTGCTATTCTTTGCGTTTCACTACAATTGGTTTTGTTTATAAAAATGTGTGCAGAAAATTGTATTCATAGGATCACAGGAAAGTACGATGAGAAGGAACCTCACAAGATCATTTGGACCAGTCTACTTGCTACTGATTGTTCAACCAATTATGGTGTTCAGAAAGAACACATTAGTTCTTTTTATTTTTCACTTAGACAGAGAACGTTTACTCAGTGATCAGAGCGAAAAACAGGGAACAGTAATGATGGGCAGTAGCATAATGACTGGTGGGCAACTGGAGAACCAGCCCCAGACACTCATTTAGAGGAGGCTCCTGAAGCTGACCCAGCCTCTGCCTCCATCTTTCTGTCACTGTCATCCAGGGTGCAGAGGCTGGATGTCATGTCTCCTCTGGTGGCCTAAATTATGGACATTCCCAATGACAAATTTTTGGCAATGTAATTAAACCAGTGGTACATATCCTTTACTTCACTGTAACTGTTCGCAATATAGCAGAAACAACACTTGGCTTCCTGTAGCAGTTTGCCACCTTAGGGCCGTTTCTACTAGATTTTCCCCTTCCCTGATCATCTCTCAGCAAATCTTAGTAATATTCCATCTTTAAACCTGCTGGCCTTTGCTGCTTGGAGTACCTCTCAGCATGCCCCAGTCACAATCTTTCACCAAACAAAGTAAGCAAAGAAAAAACACTTCTTGTCCTGGGCTCTTGAATGGGTCTGCTGTGGCTTCAGCCTTCCTTTCCCAGGCTTGTCCTCATCATAGCCCAGAGGTCTCCTACTCCTGCCAATACTTCTCCCTCACTTCTCTCTTGGTTGTTCCTGCTGGGGTTTTTAACTCCCAACGAGCTTTGCCTTCATTAACCTACCCCAAACTGCAGCCCTTCAGCCATCCTAGATGCCTTCTATTAAGGGAACAGGCAATCCTATTATACTTTAGTACAGAAGTATGTACATATCACCAAGTGATAAAAGCCCACAGTGATGATGATGATGATTAGTCAGTTTTTGAAATCCTGTATCTGGTCAGAGTTTGCTTGCTCATACACTGACTTATATCAGCAAATGCCCACCTGACAAAATCTACAGGCCAGAACTATTACCATGTTATTTACTTATTTATATAAAGAAAGATGAGGGTGAACACTGCAATCCGTTTAGTTACGAGAAGAAACTTACCCTCTATGAAGAAATGATATATGAAGAATTCTCTAAAGTTGAAAACCATTCTTGCACTGAATGAAAAAGGTTTTGACAGCAAGCCTTAGAGCAGATTTTTGTTTCTGATGTAAGCAAACTTTTGGGTTCACATTAAGTTGTGAATTAAATGATAGTTTTACTTGCATATATCATGGATAAATTTGGCGCTTAGTAAATACTTATAGAAGGAGGTACTCAGCTAAAGAAAGCAGAAGAGAACCATCTATTTTAATAGAAATATAAAGGAATATGTAGGCTGTTTAAAATGGTGGTGGGTTTGTCCAATTATAGCATACAAATGAAAGATACATAGTGAGGACAATACGTGAAGATAATTTAACCTCACAGGAATGTTGAGATGCTAAAGCCATTAAAGTTTGTGCTTCCTTGAAAAACACCATTCTAAGGAAATAAGAAAATAAATAAAATATTTAACCTGTCCGGCAGTCCCTAACTTATTTTCTTCCGTCTAATACAAAACAACATAATTCAGTGATTCCCATTCTACTTTATGGACACGTTGACAAAGTACAGAATATCTTTTACTCTTGTCACATCATTTTCTATTAGATATGCTATTTTGGTGATTTGAAATGCATTTGGAAAAACTATTTTCTGTAGATGTATATTTATATGCTTACACAGAGGGTAACACATGTAAATGAGGAAGTATTTGCACTGATTATAGCAATTTAAGCAAAAATACACAGGAGAGGCAGAATTAAACTGCATGTGACATTGCTATGAAAGGATTACAGTGTCAAAAAAGAAAAAGATAAATTACAGTACGGCCACATAAGCTAAGGGGGAAAAAAAGCAAACACATTATTAGCGGTAGATTCTACTTTCTGATTAAAAAGAAAAAAAAAGATATACTGTGCATGTGAATGTGTATACTGCAACTTACTTTATAGTTTGAAACCTAGTAGAAAATAATTGTATAGATTCAAACCTAGGGAAAATAATAATTGCACCAAAAGCTGCACACTCTAAACCTGACTGAAAGGATGAGCACAAAAAGCAAATTGACTTTTTTTGTGTAATTGTATTTTCTACTCCTCCAGTGTAAGAAACAAATAAAACAAACAAATGCAATGCTATTTCCTTTTAAAGACCTCTCAATTATGTTATAACATTTACCTGCTCTAAAAACTTCTATGATCTAGGAGTTCACGAAAATGTCTATGTCAGATAGGCAATGATACCCAATTCAAATTATTTCCTTCTTCTTTTTGGAGTGAATAAAGGACTGCAGGTATCCTCAGTCTGTCTGAAACTTATGTGGAATATATTGTCAGCTCAAACTCTCCACCTTTGACAGTCAAAATAAATCTCTGAAACAACTCTTGTGTCCATGCACTGTACTCCAATCTACATTTGGCTCTCTCCCTAGGGATGTATTGATTTGAAAGCCAAATCATTCACCGAGGCAAGATTTTTTGGGTATCTTCTACTGGAACAACTGTATAGATGGATGAGTTGTTGAAGCTTTCATAGTGCTTTTCATTGGGACACAGAGCACAAAACCAGAAAAAATAAATATCTATCTTTAGCAATGTAGTATTAATCAGGTAAGCAAGTTTATTATTAAACAAATGTTGAAAACGAAATATTAAATGCTTCCTTAGAAGTTTCATAAACACATAGCTATATGCAACATCTAAATGTAAAACATCTATTTTATAGATACACAACGACTTTCTCATATGGAGACACATCCTGGTGCAATACTAGGTTATCTAATAGCATTGCATCATTATGTTGGCTTTTCAGTCTGTACATTAATGACCTGCCTGTAATCAGCTCATGAAAATCTGTGTACACTGAGGACAGTGCCTTCACCACCCAAGCTCATGATTTTTCAAATGCAGAACTCAGACTTGATGGAGACATGAGACTGATGTCAGAGTAATGCCTAGAATAGCACTTCAAACCAAATATCTCAAAGACTGTCTCAAGTGTTTTTCATCTTCATAATGCCAGCACTAATCATGACTCACTATCAGCTTAAATGGTCAGTCTCTCAAATTCAAAACCCACCCAGTTTATCTTGCAGTTACCCTCATTAGGATTTTAACTTATAAATCATATCTCCAGAAAACTGCTTTAAAAATCAAAACAAGGAATAACTTACTTGCCAAACTTGCAGGCTCCACTTGGGGTGCCAATGCCTCCACACTACATTGATCTGCTCTCACACTATGTTATTCAGTTGCAGAATACTGTGTCCCTGTATGGGCTCGTTTATCGCACAGCTACAATGCATCTTGTGTTAAGACACATCATGCTCCACTCCACTCCCATGGTTACCAGGCCTCAGTAACATCACTCCCCATCATCCCTGACATGAAAATTTTTAAGCACAAACACCACGTTATCTCTAACCCTACAGTCAGTTAACCAGGATTTAACTGACCATGCCATTATAGGGTACTTTTTAACCATTTTCAAACTGCACAGGGTCACTGTGCTTCAAACCTATACCAATGAGCCCTTCACAATGATAATAAATGTCCTGTGGACAAGTTCAAACCATGTCCCACATTACCAACTCATGTCTATTTACTAAGCTACCTATTGGCCTTCAAACCCTTCATAGTTAAGATGGTTGAAACAATATGCTGAAACCACATGCACTAAATAAGTTTATCTTGGCTCTCAGTTCTTTAATCTTGAAAGTTTAACTATTAGAAATTTTAAAGGTTACTAAGTCAAACTAGTAAGGTAAATCTGTGTTTATATTGGACTATTACAATTGTTCTTCCTTTGAAACAGCAGGTTTCTGTTTTCTTACCTTTGCATTTGGAGCTTGTGAGATCACATTATGTCCTGGGAAGAATGCAGCTTACATTCCTTAGGATATTAAACTTATAAAAAATGTAGTAAAGATCCAGTAGTAATCACATATTCCAGCAATGACTACTTACTTTTTCTGTTATTATGACTCTTACAAGAGAGTTATTGTGACATTTTTATCAATTTTTTAATTTATGTCCACCTTTGTTCAGAATATACAAACTGCATAGCTCCATAATGCACAACTCACAGCCTCTGTTCACATTGATTATGTAAATTAAGTTTTCAGAGATCTACACCCAAGCTTCTAGCCCACAAGTGTCATGTTTAAAACAGCTGTAGGCTGGAGAACAGAATATAACAATGATGTTTATACTAGTATCTATATTTTTCTGTGAAAGGAGAGTAAGATTTAGTTTTATCTTAAATTGGGGGGGGGGTTAAGTCATACAATTTGTTTCTTTTTTTGAATTACAAAATCTGAAATTCCTGTCTTATCATACCCTATAATCAGACATGCTTATAAATACCATGTCACATTCTGCCATGCACATTCATAATCTTTTGTTGATAGTCATATTGACTTCCATTTACACTGCTTCACCCATGCTCATTCATACTGAATCAGACTTTTCGCTTGGCTGATCATGTTGATTCAAAATTATTCATTCCCAGTCACACTTTTATATTCATAAAGCATTCATATTTCTTTATTCATATTTGCTGCCTCACAAGTGCATTGCCCTTCTTCTTAAGATATTTGCATTCTGTGTAGCCTGAAAGGATTAAGACTTGATTCAGGGGAGGACATCCATGAAACTTTTCTTTTCAGAATAAATCCATTTACTGTATTCTCTTCTTCTCTTTCTCTCTGTCTCTCAAAAGAAATAGTGTATGTGAGTGAGAAGGAAAAAATGTGAAAAATGGTACAGAGAGGGCACGTCTACACAAGACACCTAATGAGCACTAGGCTAATTATAGTGCAGCTGGAGAAAGCCACCTTATGTGCTAATGGACAGTAGATTTAGTCCAATGCACATTGAACATCACACAAAATGTGTTCATCTGCACTAATACGCAGTAGCACAGATTATGGCACATTAAATTAGTACCTGTTATTACAGGTACGAAAATTAATGCACCCACCATAATTACAGCACATTAACGATCATGTAGATACACCTAGAGATTTGCTATATAGGTAGGGATACATACTGATATCTGTACAGGGCCATGTAAGTAGGTCTATTGAATTCAGTTGGCCTACTCAAGATGTAGTAGACTACTTAAAATAAGTAAGTGTGGAAGAATCAGTCCCTGATCATTCTGAAGATATACCAGTTAAAACATTCATTTGAGTGTCAAGAAGATAAATAACTCTCCTGTTGGTAGCCCTAAATGATACATACCAAAAATGGATAGATTGTTCTGAAATGAAGTAAATACTTATAAAATTATATGCCTCAGCTCAGATACATTGTGTAAAATACGCCCTGATGCATAGGTCCTGATTTTAATTAAAAAGTTATGGAAGAAATAAACTAAGTAGAATTTCATTAGTAGTATTATAAGCTCCCAAAGAAAAGGACCACACAAATTAAGGAAAGGTATCCAAATTTAGTCATGATATCTGTTCATATTTCTCCCTGTGTAAAACGGTTCTCAGTCATTTGCAAAGTGCATGCTTCTCTCCAGGAAAATA
This sequence comes from Caiman crocodilus, assembly GCA_030014935.1. Taxonomy (NCBI): domain Eukaryota; kingdom Metazoa; phylum Chordata; order Crocodylia; family Alligatoridae; genus Caiman; species Caiman crocodilus. The sequence continues at coordinate 3,287,539 of JAGPOW010000229.1, forward strand.
GTGAATATACCAAGCAAACAAATATTACTATAAATGGACAAACCACAATGTAACAGAAGAATAAAGTTATATGTTTTTCAACTCTACGTCATGTATCTTTTTTAATGTAATCACAGGCATTGTAACAATCCTTAACTTGTTTGTAAGGTGATGTGACTGCATCAGCTGGCTAATTTTCTATTTATAGTTAGGTGATATTTAATACATACAAATAAAGCCCAAGAAGTACCTTTTATATTTTGGCTAGGTACAGACTTTCAAAAAGCCTAAGGCAGAATTGATCTAAGTTATGCAGTTTTCTGTAAGTGGCATAGGTTAGATCAGTAGTGAACAGAACACGTTTGCACTTTCGTGTGGGGGGCACTCAGGCTGCCTACACTGGCACTCTTGTACACCTCCCAGAATGCTTTATTTTGTCTCCCTAGACTGCCAGGGACTGTAAAGTGCAGCCACACACCTGTCCCACCCCTGCTTGGCTGCCAGGCATGGGTGATCATGCCCCTAACTTCCTGCTACATCATCTATCAGCTACGGGCATCTGTCAGACACAGGCAGGCAGCAGGCATGGGGAAGGAGGCAACTTTTTTCCCTGAATGAGCACTCGCACCCGGGCACTTATGTTCCTGGGCCCTGTTCCCACACTTCCCCAAAAGCACCCCATGATGTACACACAGACCTGACAAGGTGCACAGGAGTACCCCCTTATGCTTGGGCACAGCCCCATGAAGCCTGACTGGGGTACCAGACACAGGTGAGCACTGACTGCCTGCAACTGAGAGATTTCTGTAGATGATATATAATGTGGAAGTGGCAGGAAGTGCCAGGAAGCCCAGTCAGGTGCCATGGGGCTACGCCTGAGCATGGGTTTTTTTCTGGGCTCAGTGTCAAGTCTGTGTGCACATCATGGGATGCTTCATGACTGGGTACAGGGGCATGGACTGGGGACATGGGTACCAGGACACATGCATGAAAAACAGATGTCTCCCTTTCCCACTCCTGCTGCTTGCCTGTAGCTGATAGCTGAATGGAGGCAGGAGGTTAGGCCATGGAAAGGGTCTGTACTGAAAAAGGACTGTGATAACTTGGCTCTGTGGCAGCTTGGGAATGGGGCCTGCTGGTCACTTGGTCATGGTTGACACAGCTGAGTGCTGAGTGAGTGCTAATGCACCTTCCTATGAGGGGGTGGGAGTAGCAGGGGCCACAAAGGAGCCTCAGATGCCAGTGGACAGTGGTCTAACTTGAATCAAGAGGGGAACTGGTACTGAAGTTTAATGCATATCGCTTTGAGTGAACATCGATCCAGGTCTATCTGACACCACGTTTTGCCATTTTTAGACCAGTCTATGTTTGCTGAACTTCTGTTCTTTGTGGATTTAGACCAGTTTCAAGTCACTCAGACCTGTTAAAGTGTAATGTCTGTTACTCAGTTGGTCTAATAAAACATATTACATCTACCCAAAGAACTTTGTCTGCCTATGCCCTTAGACCAACAGAGCTACAAACAAAACCCCCATTTCTGTTCCTGGCCTTTATTTTCAAATCTCACCTTTTCATTTATTTTCAGGGTCCATGTATCATTATTCAGATATTCACAAAATTAGCCTTTGTATCAAAAGGCTACAAAGAATATTACCTACTTCTGACCTCAAGCTTCTCAAGGCCTTGTTGTCTTTCACACTTCTGCCTCCAGCTCTTTTTATTCATTTCCCTACAATAAGACACTTGGTAGATTTCTTTTCTTGCCTCAGCAGGTTGAATTGAAAATTCACCACTGGAGGCAGAGAAAAGAGGACTCCTCCAAAGTGAGGTCATTTGTAAGGACAAAAGCAATTACCATATCCATCGGGCCTTTTCTCAGATCCCTAGCTTGAAATTTCAAGAGCTCTCAGTGGTAGAATTAGGTTGATATTGAGCACTTTTGGAAAATTCCATCTTTATTATCCAAGCCAGGGAAAGAAGAGGTATGCAGCAGTTTTTAAATTAATCCCTTTCGTAGGGCAGCCAGCTGGATGAAAAAAAGATGCTGGGACAGACATTGGAAAAGGCAATATTTGTGAGAAGAGCACTATTAGGAAGCAGTTGCCATGCTGAATTCCCCAAACCTACTAAAGCAAGTATTCTCCTACTAGAACAGGTAGGAGGGTAACTAGGATACCTGATAAGAGCATGAAAGGAAAAATAACTAATAGTGAAAGTAACTTCAGCATCATGGGAGTGATTTTACAGGAGAAGGCATCAGCTGCCACATGAAAGTCTTAAGACATGCCAAAGCAAATGTTGCTCCCATAAATTACCCATAATTCCTAGTCAGGGTCCATTGCTATTCAGTCTATGTTTAACATGCCACATAGCATGTGGGCCATTTTTCATGATACATTCTTTAAGCAAAGGATTTTAAATTATTTATGAAGTTCACAATACTAAACTAGCACTGCATTGTAGTTTATTGAGTAACCAACATTAAGGCAGTTCTAGAAATAGAACTAGCCATAATTTATTTGTGTAACACTTATAAAAGGCCCACAAACCCATCTTAAAAATAAAACCCCAGATGTCAAGCAATGTGGTTAGTTGGTTTGGAATCCAGTGCTTTGCAGGTGTGCCAAGGGATAAAAACAGCAAAGTAATCCATAAACTATGCCATGGTTCAGTCAGTCTACCTGATATGAAAATGAACACAATTTATTTGGTTACTCTTTTAGTATAATAATAATAACAACAACAATAATACTTATTAATAATTAAGTAATATTATTATATTAATAATAATAATAGTCCTGGAGATATTCCTGATGCAGCTCTTTGAAAATGAACTTCTTTATTTGGAATTTTTGGATTAACTGGGCATGTCTATATAAAATTATTA
>JAGPOW010000229.1:3290504-3304520 GCA_030014935.1 Caiman crocodilus
TAGTAGTAGTAGTAGTAGTAGTAGTAGTAATGATCAGTGTTCTTAAGCCCTCAGCTAGAGTAAATCAACATAGGTTAAAATGAACTATGCTACCATATTATATACCTTTAAGTTTTTGGGTAGGAGTAAACACTCATTTCAAAATTACATGAGACCCTTTACTTATTAGATTTGGGTGAGGAGCATTATGTAGCTTGTCTTTAAAAAATAAAGTGAGATTGAAACTAGCTCTCTTATACACTTATTAAGATACATCATTCTAAATTTTTAAACCAACTCTGGGCTGTCAAACAGTTTAAACTGCTCCCCCCAAAATAGTATAACAGGCTGATATGAATAATGCCCATAAATTTGAGTAATACTGCTTCCTGGGAAACAATGTATTTTTCTGTATATGTCCTTTTATTACCCAAAGCTCTTTTATCAGCCAGCAACTGCTCTTTGATTCAGCTCTATCCTTTTTTCTATGCTAATAGCTGTTAACACTGAACCTGCCTGTTACAGTTCAGACTGTAAACAGCAGGAAAATATTCAGTCTTTCCAGTGTCAAGAATCTTTAATGTAGTTTTATACTTTAAAGGGTACATGCAAATACATATGAGATCAGTTTTCTGTCATGGTTCAACTTGACATCCCTGAGGCAGCACAAATAACATACTCAGTTAAGCGCACTGAAGCAACAGATTAAAAGCTCTGCTTGGCTATTTTGCTTTTTTCAAGATTCTTAGGGTAAAAAGTTTTACATATCCATAGTAATCTTAGTCATTAATACCCAGTTTTTAATTTGAATTTTTCAGAAACATTGCTTCTGTCAAGTACAGTTTCCTTTGATACATGAAAAGATACAGTAACCATAATATCTAGGACCAGCATTACTTCCTTTTGTGCACACATCCAACTATCACTTCAGTACGCCCATCACTGCCTTAAAAATTGGGTTATTGGAACTCTTGTCTACATTTAGTGTATAAGTCATTGATTTAAAATCCATTTGCATACTTCAGAGGTTTTGCCTATGACCTCTCACTAAGTGATTTAGGCTTGCATCAACCCAAGTAGCCATTGACCTGCCTTATTATATGGTAGCCAACTTCCAGATGATAACAGCAGCCTACTTCTGGACTCACCTGCATGCCCTTGAGCCTGGAGATATTCCTGATGCAGTTCTTTGAAAATGAATTTCTTTATGTGGAATTTTTGGATTAACTGGGCATGTCTATAAGAAATGTTTACTGTGGAGCTGCCTAATTAGCTCCACATTAAATGTCTCTCTGTCTACAGATTTGCCCCTATTAGGGTGCATGAAACCAATAAACTCCAGAGCAGGCTTGTACTTGTAAATACAAGTACTACCATACTGTAGAATTGTTTTTCATGCACAGCAATACATGTGTAGACTCTGTCTTGCTAGCTTGGGCATGAGGATGCATCAGTGCAGGGGTTGCCTGCCAGATAGCCCCACACTGAAGTTCCTTCATGCCTCAACCAGTCCCTCCGCAACATACTGAGCCCAGCTGGAGTAGCCCCAGGCTGCTGCCAGCCAGGGCTGTTCCACTACTCCACTTGGGCCCAATGTGCTGTGTATAAATAAACTCCAGACCTAATTGCTTCAGAGTTATTTGTTCCTAGGTGCACATTCAACATGTGCTTACAACATGTGCTTACAAGCAAAAAACTCTAGAGTTTATTCATGAGCATTAATTGCATGTGTAAACATGCCCACTGCCAGTCACCTCTGGTCTGTTTGACACTGTAATGTCACCAATATGTCATTGTGACCCTGAACCAAAATCACTAGTCATGATAAGAAGATTCAACAGTTGTTAAAACCTGCATCATTTGTGTTAAAGCTGGACCAAGTTTATCCTGAATAACCCACACTTTAGGGAATGTAAAGGTATGTTTGCACCTCCTTTCCTACAAATTAGCACAGCTGTATAGTACAATATTCTTAGATCCCATTTTCCTCAATACTGCTAGACGATAGTGTTCTAGAAGAAATGTCACAAAACCTGCTACCTAACCAAAAAACTATGAGAACTTTTAGTCCTGGGATTCTTAAAATACACTATGAAAAATTCTAATTGAAAAATAGTGGATACAAGCAATAGGTAAGAATTTTTGTGGGTGATATCTTTTATTGTAATGGTTGGGGTAGACTTACACAAGCTGTTTTGTTTTTTGTTTTTTTTAATGCATTATCTAAGTTTGTCCCAACTATGTGGTTAGTCCAATAAAAGGTATCATCCATAAGATTTGCCTCTTGCATATTTCCTGGACCACTGTGGCTACAATATCACTCCAACACTACCTTAAATATAAACATGTAGTTATTAATTGGTATGTGCTAGTTCAATGTTTTTGCTTTTTTATTAAACTTTTACCCTTTTATTTTTAATAAAGACTATTAAATATTTAAACATTTAGCTTGAGGGAAAAACTGATCTGTGAATGTTTTGTGACATGTTTTGCTGTTCTAGTTGAATCTGAATTGGCTGCTGACAAAATTCGATTCATCAAATAAAGTATATTCAGTGATATTACTTTTTATTGGCAGATTTTATGAAAAAATAAGCATATATTATAAAATCTGAGGAAATATATACAGCATGAATGATAAAAATATCTAACTCTGATATCCTTGTCATGGTTATACCAGTCTCATGAAGTGTGAGTTGATGTTCTGTTCTGAGTGACGGACACTTGCAAATGAGTGGTTTCAGTTGGGTTTTGTATTTGTTCAAGGAAAATACTATTCATATGAAGAATTACTGATAGTTATGTAGTACTAAGGTAGTTTTGCTCTGTAGCCACTGATGGAAATACTTTAAAATCCTCTTTTCAGTTGCATTGTCCTCATAGATTTTCTTGGTTTGATGAGTGCAGCAGTGGATCATCAGATAGTTCTGCAACCAAAAATGCACTGTGTCAGATCAACTAACTACAGCACAAATATTGATAAATTTGCTATAGCTCAGCAAGAGGTGAAGTAGGGTTTAGTTTGATTTGGCAAGACACAGTACCGAGGTTGTCAGTGACTTGAGTCTGAGAGTCAATCTTTCTGTTTAAAAGGAGATTATCATTTTTTGTTTAGTGCTTTGAGACAGGATGAAGAGTACAGTAGTGAATCTAGCCCTATAGCTACAGGTATGTCCTGTCCTGTCCCATCCCCCCTGCATCTCCCTCCCTCCTCCACTCCCATCACTGATAGATGACATTTATTCACTTCTGGAGTATGGTTAAAGGGATTTCTGAGGCATCCTTAAGGTACATGCAACCCTTATGCTGCTACCTAGAATAAATATTTAGAGTCTTTTGGTGGCTACTTTTCATTTTGCAATTGGAAGTCAATAAATGATCTATTAAACTCTCATTGATGGAGCTGAGCACTTCCTAGAGATAACATGGTAAATACATCTGTATTCCTTTCCTTCTGCTCACTCATTTTAACTACACAGGTATTTATTGTCACAATTATATCTGAGGTAGAGATTAAATTACTTTCCAGCTCTAAGAATTTTGGTCTGGTTTGTTAAGCAAAAACACACAAACCCTTTCTCTTTCCTCCTCTTGTATAGTTTCAAATTCTCCTGGATGCCATATTGTTCCATTTTCTATCCCAGTCACTGCTTTCCTTTAGGATCCACTCTGCCACTGTCAGATATGGGCTGGATGGGCTAGTGGTCTGACGCAGCATGGCACTTTTAATGTTATTATGTTAATTTTTTTTTCATTTGTCTTCTGTGCCTGTTATTTGGGTCATTTATTTTGGGACATAGCATTACATTCAAACAAGGGCATGCTTATAACAAAAACATATAAATCTTCTTCATCTCTAAGGTCTTGATCATTTTTAAAGTATTGTTTTGCCATATTTTTAATCATTTGAATTTATTTCTTGATATGTTTAACCATTACACTAGTAGCTAATTTAAAAAAAATCATTTTGTGTGGATATGTTTTAGTAAATAACCATTTAAACTCCAATAAGTCATATTTAATGGAATGTCATTACAGTAATTCAGAAAACTCATAGTCAATGGATATAAATTCAGTTCAATATGTTACATGGAGTTGTGACATTCATTAGCAGGTTTGCTATAGCACTCCAGGTTTTAATATAGAACGTCTTACTAAATATTAATAAAAAAGTGTGCATTTCAGTAGCGATATTGCTATCATTGTTAATTAGGGTTTATAGTGATACTGTTGATATATCCTTAACCAATAAAACATGACAGGCACTGCAGTTCTGGGCAATTATAGCACACCTCAGGTGGTGTTACATGGCATTAAGCCAAATTATTATAATTTTCCAAGAAGTGTAGTAATTACTATGCAATGCTTTGATTTGAGCATCTTATGTCTGTTTTGAAATTGATTTAATACAAAACATAAAGAAGAGAGTTAGACATCTTATTTGCTAGACATCCTAAACAGGGGCGCAAGGTATCAATGGTAGTCGTTGGTCAAAAAGTCAAAAGTCATTTCTTAATTTAATTATAATAGTAAGTGCTTCTATAATTCATATTTGGCCAATGTAGTGAATCAGATACTTTAATAAGCAGATTACATCCTTCCATTATATCCAAAAATGGAATTACCAAGAGGTAATTACAGCAAAACAGATTTAACTTATATCTCAAGAAAATATTCTTAACTATAAGGATTGTAGGATAATGGAATAAGCTATCTAGGGAAGTTGTGAAATCTCCTTCCTTGGAGTTTTTCAAGGTGAGTCTGGACTGGATTGGACTGGCGATTGGATTTCATGAATCTGTGGGTCCCTTTTAACCTCACACTTCTATGGTTCTGTAAATTCTTTAACTACTTAAATGTGGCCTTCTGGGAAGTGCCCCAGTCTCAACAGAATCTATCTCATCCCTAATCTGGTTGGGATCCATAAATTTGGAGTTCCTCTACTGCTTGCCTGAACCTGTTACGTGCTCTTAGAGCATGTCTAAAAATGCACAAAAAAATGTACAAAATGCACTAGCAGCTGCTGCTTTTGAAAAACAACTGAAGGAGAAGCTGCTACTTTGCATATAAGATATATTAGTCCAGAGAGACAGAAAGCAAGACTTGGTGTGACTTTTTGCTGGAGTTCTTCAAGATCTCATCTGGTAAGAGGGAATCTAGGTTTTAATACTTGCTCTAATGACTTATGAGACATTTTGTTCAATTATTATTTACTATGTAACATATAAGCTTCTGTTGAAACACTGGGCTGGAGAGTTGTGCCCCTTATGGCATTCACTCTCCTGATCTCCATAATTATAGCTATATATGGTCTGTAATAACTAGAAATCTTGGGAACGATTGTGCCATTTGAAGCTCAACCTCTCTCACTGGTTTCCTTTGGCTGGTGGAGCACTATCTTCCATCAGTGAAGGTATTTTATACAAAACTTCACCAGTGAACTCTGTAGCCTGGTGGTTAGGTCATCTGGGCACACAGGAGAGGTGTATTTGAATGTCTTCAGGAGATTAATAAATTTAACCCTACTATTTCATGTCCTGTATGCATGTTCTAATTGCTAAGTTATGTGGGATACCAACCCTCCCAAACCCACCTCCAACATCAATATATTTGTAAAAAATGACATGATCTTTGTTTTGGAATAAATGTGTTTCTGTACTTAAGTTCAAGGTTCACAGCTGTAAATGCACAATGGAACAAAGAATGTCATAGTTGCGTTAATTAGGTGTTTCAGCCTTGGAGAGGGGTACAATTTCAAACATGTCCTATGGTCAGCACTTCTTATTGGCTACATAGATACCTTTCTTTAGCATGCTGACTTTTGTGGATGCCACTCTGATACGTCCAGCTCTTCCAAACAGGAGCATTTGAGCGCTTAATTCAGGGCTGTTAACATTTCTACATGATCCCGATTCCTAAAAGTTAGGCATCAGGAAACTGACCTTCATAATGCCTATATCCCCATTGTGAATTTGGGCCAAAAAATTCAATGGGAGTTGAATTTGTGTAACAAAGTAAAAAACTGCCCTTTGGTAAGAAGTGAATAGGAAAGTATAAATATTGCTCCCTCCATGGGCCTCAGTTACAATCATCCCAAAAGAGTCAGGGAGAAAGAGGGGCCACAATGCTACTATACCCACTATCAGTAGAGAGCTGTGTACGAAGGAATGGGGCACACTGCCTACACTTAAGGCTGTGTCATTTGTATGTAAGGCATATGTGAGGTATATTTTAAGAGATTTAACTTCTCTGAAGGATTCCCCCAGAACGTTATTTTTCAGTATATCTTTTTTCCTATTTATTGTCTATAGTAAAAAGAAAACTGGGGAACTGATTATGGCTGCATACATATGTTCAAGTGTTCTAAGAGAATTCTTTTGGGTTTGTTTTCCTGGTAGAAAGACATATTCAGAGACACCTCAACAGGCAAATCCTAAATCCTTGAGGAGCAGTGAGCTTGCACTTGTGGTCTCTGCGCAGACATCCCAGTGTGCTCTGTAGGCTCTTTCAATCTGCCTGGAGAGAGAGAGGGTAGCAGTTCACAGGATAGCCCTGGTTGGCTGATTCAGACTGCTCAGTATTAGCCTGAATGTCACTGCAAGATAAGGTGAGGATTGTAAAAGGGTGTGTTCTACTCTCTGATTCACTGGAGCAGCACCAAGTGACATACTTTCTCTGAGAGGGGCTGGGAGCAAAGCACCCTGGGATGCTGGAGGTATGTGCTGTGGCTTCTCTCAGAAGGAATAGTGCATATTCACTCTCCCAAGAGAAACTCTAAAGGAAATGAGTTAACCCTTATAGTTTCTGGGTTATTTTACTCTTGGACCAACCATTTTTCTCTGGGAAAAAAAATCCTGAATATCTGTACACTCCTGGTTTCCATTGGAAGACCAGTAACTCTCCCAGTAGAAACTGAATGTCTGTACATGGCCTATGCCTTCTAAAGTTCTGAAGTCTCACTTTCAGATTTCCTTGGGCACTAGCCTTTCTTATTACTGTAACCAAATTATATTTTCTGCCTTAAAATTTATAGGAGAAACATAAGAAATATAAATCATGTCTACAATGGCCTTGATAAATAAGTAAAATACAGCTAGATCAACCAAAGATATCAATCAGTATAGCTATTAAGTACCAATTAATGTGTTCAGCAATTAATATGTAACGAATTTGCTCATAGTTGCATCCTTAAAAAGTCAATTAAATGCATGAACAAAACTTCCATATTTAATAAACTAAGAAGTGTTCATTCTTGTGTATGCATTTTTAATAATTACCCAACAGCTGTTATCTCTAATATTTTTATTAAACCTTAGCAATCCATTTAATAATTATTTAATAATAGAAATGACTTCTCATGAAATTGAATCCTCAGTTATTGTTCTCTGAGTGTTGCTTCATGTGATTTCTTTCTTCCTTGCATTTTCACCCAAATTCTGCTGTTTGTAACACATATACAACTCTACTGTAGCTGTATGCAAGTTATGTACTTGAGCCCTGAATTTTCATTATCCATCATATAAAATAATAATTTACAACTATGAAAAATGTAAATTTCCATCTACATTGCATAAATACAAGTAGAGGATCATGCCAAAGCTCAAGAAGGACTTTGTCTGTAAGATAGGAATATTAATACTTTTTCCAACCTTTTACAGCACTTTCAGATACAGAGGAAGAAAAACAGTATTTGAATTATCATTTTCCCTATAATGTATAATTTTGTTTAACCTCCACATAATCCACATAATTAATCACACCACAACAATATCTTTGAACTTAAAAATCTTATATTGGTTTTGAATATTACACTGATTAGGCATGTCCACATGTGGGCATTTAATGTGTATTAGCCCTATTTAAGGTGCATAAAGAAAGTACCAGATTTAGACATGATTAGTTAAAGTGCATAAATACATGTGTAGATACATTAGTGCACAGGGACTTTACTGCTTGGTCTGTCCAGACACTAGGGGGCTGGCCAGCCCCAGCCCCAGGTCTCCTGGCTGGCCATCTCTCTTCCCCCAGGGCTGAGCTGCTCTCTGGCAGACCCTAGCTTCAGGTTATACAAGCCGTCAGCCATTTTGTGCCTTGGGGCACACAGAACAGGGAGCCTGAAGGAGCCAGTGCTTTTTCCAGGAGCTCACCAAGCACCATGTGTCCCCCTGGACAGGACTCAGGCACTCTCTTCCTGTCCTGTCCCCCATCTGAAACTGTTCCATGGCCAGATGAGTGTTGCAAAAGGCTGCAGCCTCCTGTCTCCAGGGCTTTCTATGGCAGCAGGGCAAATACCTGTTCCCTGCTCATGCCAAACCCCAGCTCTGTCTCTTTGCAGACACTATGGTGAAGTGCCTCTGCCAAACTACACCCTATACCTGGCCATGCCCCTGTCCCGGGTGCTGCTGGCATCCCTCCACCACCAGCATCACAGGGACACAGAATAGGGCCCCAGCCTGGAGCATATGGTGCAGGGAGCATATTCAGCACTTTGTCCACATCAAGCCCCAAGCCTGACTGCATGCCCACACCCATTCCAAGTGCCTGATGCCCCAGCTGCACCCAGGAGGAGGTTCATGATCTTGTGGCAGCCTGAGGCAGGTCAATGTCCAGAGGCAGTTTGTGTGTGGTAGTAGCTTGCACAATCATATTTATGAGGCATTTCAGGTGGGAAGCTTGCTTGAGCCCACTCCCAGATGGCATGGCAATGTTGTATGAAGGCCAAGGTCTTGTGGGAAGAGTGGATGGCCATGACCAAATTTAATCATTGGTCTGGTCATGCCAAGAAGACCATGCCCCTCACACAGGAGCTGACCCACATTTTGGTGCTTGGGGAGAAGGCCACACCCCTGTTGAGTGGCACTAGCAAGGGTGTCCTGCTCTCACCCACTCCCCACCCTAATGCCTCTGGTGATATGTTACCAGAGGAGGGGACCTTGGGCCTTTAGTGTCCCACTCTACCCACCTCCCCAGCTACTGCATCCACTGGCAGCTTAGGGAGCCCAGCCTAGCACCCTTCAGCCTTGTCTCACACCCCATCACAAGGAGGATGAGGCCACTCTGATGACAGAGCTGGCCCCAGCAGCAGGCAGCTCCTGGGGCCAGGGAGCAATCTCCCACCCTCTGGTGGACAGCTGACTGGGTTCAGATTTTCTCCCAATCAGATGTGTACATGAGCACTACTGGGCCATTCCTAAAAAAATGTAAATTTGCTATGTGCATTTGCAAGTAGCAAATGTACTTGTTATTAGTGAGGTTTACTGTGTAGTAAGCATGTGCACATGTAGATGCACATACTTACTTCTCAGTAAACTATGATACTGTACAGTTAAGCATCTTATGTAGATGAGCCCAAAGAATAGTAGAAAATAAGTATTTTGTATTCTCAACCAAACCAAATGCACTACAGGTGAGTTAGAGGATTTTCCTAGTCTGTTGCATTCTCTCGGATTAAAAATATGAGGTAAAAATAATTTGGTAAAAAAACCTGAATAAATAAGTAAAATGGAATTAAGTCAGAATTATGTCAGTTAAACTTCCTTTCTAAAAAATTACATTTGAATAATGGCTTCTTTTTCAAGGAAGATAGGCACTTTCAATAATTTGTACTCTTAAAAAAGCCACTGAACACTAGTCTTATCAGGCTCTAGTTGAACTACTATCATAAAGATTCACTTTTAAGAACTAACCTAAATTGACATGACAACAGCTGTAGATTCTAGCAAATAGATGACACAGATTCTCTCAAGATTAGACAGCAACATAAGGTTTATATATTTCTAATGAGATGACACACTACTATTGATACATTTATATGCATGGTGATAACAAATAATACACAAGCTTGCAAGTTGTTGGATTGATTGTAAAATGAAAGTGTGATTAACAGGGGCTATAGCAAAAATAAATCTGTTCATTATTTTTCTTCTTCTTCTTCCCTAGTACTATCTTTGTAATTATGCATTAGTGTCATTAAGCAAATGTACTGCCTCTACATTTTTTTCTTGAGACGGCAGATGCTATAATATGCCTTTCCTTTCTTTTCTTTACAGTTTATAATTTCATGGATGCCTCATTCTGCTTAGCAGCTACTCAAGCACTGGTGATACATAGAGGGTGCATGCTGGTGCATGTGCACCCCCTGAGCATAGTGGTGTACCCTCTGTGAAAAGCCTGGAGGTGGTCGCTGCTCGCTACCCCTCACATTGCCACTGACAAAACTTGTGGCATCTGCAGGTGGTCCGTGATCACTGCTGGCCACTGCCAACATTGCTGGTAGTGTCTGCAGGTGGTCACTAACCACCAGTCAGTACTTGTCACCCCCAACTGCCAACTGAGCCATGGCTGCCTGTGCGAGCTCCCTGCTTGCCACCACCACAATCCCACTGCCAACAGCATCATTGCCACCTGCAGTTCACCATGCCCCTTCCCCCCCAACTCTGGAGGCATGCAGCATTAATGTACCCAAGCCTTCTTAGCCTCAAAAAATGTACCATTTTAAACATTTATTTTCTTGACAACCACTATTTTTCATGATTTATGAAATCAGTCACTTGATACACTATGTAATTAGTGGGGTTCTTTTAGAATACATTTATTGGAGCAAGAAAAGAACAGGTATGGTTTTAGATGTAGTGAAGCCCTAAGAAAATTGTTTTGTTTCAGCATGTCTACACATGCTAATATAAGGTACATTAATCATTTTTATGCTGCATTAAGACAGTGGGTCTACATGTGCACGCCCTTAATGTGCCTTACAAAATGTTGATTATTGGCTCTTTTCAACTAAATTTCATACCTGCAAAAGCAGGTATCAAATTTAGGCATGAATATCTAAAGCAACTTAATGCACATGTAGATGCATTAAGGTGCATTAACTCTGTATATGTCAACTGACTTAAGACTAACTTTAGTTCCACATCAGTCTGCACATTGTGTTAATGTGCCTTAGTGCGTGCATGCATAGGTGTGTGCCTAAATCATCTTAGTGAGCATTAGGCTAATGCACATTAAGCTTAGACGTGCAAAAAGGGGTGTAGGTAGTAGCCATGTTGGTCTAAGGACATAGGCAGGCAAGGTTCCTTGGGTGAATCTGATATCTTTTATTAGACCAACCCAAATAGTTGGAAAATAATTATTAGGCAAGCTTTTGGGTTCAAAAACCCTTCATCAGGCTAAGTAAGTTTCAACAGTTAGCATGTGCTCTTCCTGGATGGAATGAAAAGTAAAGAAGCCAGTGGCTGGGCTGGTATACATACAAGACAGGTAGTCAGTGAAAATGTAGATTGAATCAATGGGTTAGAGACAGGCTGGGGAGGGGGGATGGCAGGGAGAGAGAGAGAGAAGGGGAAGAAAGTGGAGAGATACCTGGGGAGTCAGATGTCAGGCAGGTTATAATGTGTAATAGATCCAATGTCTATATTTAGTCCATTATCTTTAGTATCCAGGAGGTTGATGAAGTGGAGTTCATAGGCTTGTCTTTGGGAAGTTGTGACAGGGGGCTTCCTTGGGCCCGCCCACCTGTTCTTGGGCTGACAGCCCACCTACTTGCCTGCCAAGTTTTTTATGTTAATTAATTAATTAGCGGGAGGCTGCCTTTATACCGCCCCCTCCACTAGGGGCACTATCTGCGGCTCCTTCCCTCCCCAATACCGTAGCCCAAGGCTCGCAGATGTCAACTTGGTCTTCCTTATCTCGGCCCCTTCCTATTCTCCCTGGGCCTTCTTGAATGCCGCTAACGCCTTCTCCTGGGGCTCCCCGTGCCCCACTTGGGACTCCTACTAATTCTGCCCCCTTTCTGGGCAAGCAGTGCCCACACCGGGGCCCTCCAATATTATCACCCCCTTTCTGGGGCTTGCCACGCCCACACTGGGGCTCCTCAATGGTGCCCCCTTCTTGGGGTTCGCTATGCCCAACTTGGGCCTCTCAATAAGATGGTCCCCTCTCTGGGGCTCGCTGTGCCCACCCTGGGCTTCCTACTCCTTGCCCTTCTTAAAATGCTGCCCTCTGTCTGGGGCTCACCGCTTCCAACCTGGACCCCTTACTAGCGCTGCCCCCTCTCTGAGGGTCACTGTGCCCAACTTGGGCTTCTAAATAAATGCAGCCCCCTGTCAGGGGTTCCCAGTGCACCCACACTTGGGCTTCTCAAAGTTGACCCCTTCCTGGGGCTCGCCGTGTCCACACTTGGGCCTCCTAATAAATGCTGCCCCTTATCAGGGGCTCCCAGTGCCCAAACTTGGGCTTCTCAATGTTGCTCCCTTCCTGGGGCTTACTGTGCCCAACTTGGGCTTCTCAACATTGCCCCCTTCCTGGGGCTCTCAGCACCCACACTGGGCCTCTCACTAAGGCACTCCCCTCCCCCGGGCTTGCCATGTCCAACTTGGACTCCTTAAAAGTGCTGCCCCCCCTTCTCTGGGGCTTGCTACACCCCACACCAGGGCTCTTCAAATGCCCCTCCCTAGGGCTTGCTGTGCCCCTGCTGGGCTTCCTAATAAGACTGCCCCCTCTCTGGGGCTTGCCGTGCCCACGCTGGGGATCCCATGCTGCCAGGGTTGCCCCTGAGGACACTGCGCCTTCACTGACGCTAGGGCCCCACACCCCTCTGGGCCACTATGAGGCCTCCCCCTAATAACCTCATACAAACCACTGTTGTCCGAACACTAACAAAACAAACACAAGCCTCCTGGCTATAACTTAACTTAAGGCTGCCTGGCTATAACAACACTGCTTCCATGACCCAGAGCCATCACCCTTCAGTCTGCGGTGTTCACAGCTTTGCTCCAGGAGCTTTGCCTCTCCAGCTGCTAGCCGGGAACTGCTAGCTTGGCCTCAGCTTCTGGGCTTTATAAGGGCCAAGCCCTGCCCCTCTCAGCCAGCTGGCTCTCATTAGTTGCCCCGGCAACCCACAGCTGTACTGCCTAATCACTGCTAGGCCTCCTGCCCTAGCAGTTTTTCTCCTCTCCAGGCATAGGGCACCTCAGTGCCCTGTGACAGAAGTGTTTTGTAGGTTTCCTCTGAGGATCAGGATTGAGAGATTGGAGAGAGAGTGGTTTTCTTGTGAGAAATGTGTCCCCACAGGTAATTAGGTATTTCTGTCTTTGATAGATTTCCGGTGTGCGTTCATTCTAGTGTACAGTTGTTGTTCGGTCTCTCCTACGTATTTTCCAACAGGGCATTTAGTGCATTGGATAAGATATATTACATTTCTGGAGGTGCAGCTGTAAAAGAGACCAAATTAAGAAATCCAAGCATCTTCCCTAACAATATACAATAGATACAAAGAGACTATGAAAAACTTTCTACGACATTCTTTCTACATAAAAAGAAGAAATGGAACAAATTACTCCAAGATCAAGCTCCCCAGCCACAAAACAACCATCAGAGGAACAACACCAACACTGTACAACATTCCAACCTCAACTTGATAAAAATGAAAGCAGCAACCAACCCACAAATATTATCAATTTCTCCACACACATGCTTACCAAAAATAGAAAATCTGTCCTTTCCAAGGGCCTAAATTTCTGTCTAGAAAAATACCCCAATATAAATACTACAATGTGGAGAACTAGAAGAATTCTTCTGACACCTCAAGGAATATTTCCACAACCAAACTGAACCCACTCCCAACAACAACTCATCCTCTGAAAACATTCAGGAAAAGATCATCATCAAAAAGCCCCCCAAAAATCAGATTGGACACCTCACAGTGGACAAAACCCTAACCTTGACCGCTACATTGACTGCTTTCGGGAAAGAATGAACAATGAAATAATCAGCAATGCATGCCACCACAACAACTTCTCTCTACCAGAGAAAAAAGCCATAGAATCTCTAAGTTCTAACCACCAAATAGTAATAAAACCAGCACATAAAGGAGGAGCC
The DNA here is from genome assembly GCA_030014935.1 of Caiman crocodilus. NCBI lineage: Eukaryota > Metazoa > Chordata > Crocodylia > Alligatoridae > Caiman > Caiman crocodilus. The sequence goes on from JAGPOW010000229.1 coordinate 3,304,365, forward strand.
ATAGTCATCCTAAACCATAAGGATTACATAAAGGAAGCCAAGAGACAGCTCTCTGATACCACCTACTACAAAGAACTACAAGAAGATCCTACTCCCCTTTTCACCAAAAAACTCAACAATACCATCAAATCATTTCCATCAAGACTACAAGAAAAA
>JAGPOW010000229.1:3304620-3335292 GCA_030014935.1 Caiman crocodilus
TACCACTGCATCTGTACTGAAGAGAACACCCGGGATTGCCACCTCACCAATCTTAAAAAGGCTTTCACCCAGCAAGGACACTCCTCCAGAGAGGTAGATTGCATGTTTGAAAGAGCCACCCAGATAACACTTGAAGAACTGCTACAGTACAGAACCTCCTCCCTCCCTGACAAATCACATGCTGCTGGTTATGACATATCACCCCTCCCTTTCCCTGTATGGAAAATCCTCAAACAATTGCAACGTATACTAGACAGAGACCCTATTCTTAAAAAGATCCTCCCAGAGCCACCCATCCTAGCCTTCAGACAAGTACCGCACCTCGCTAACCTCATCACCAGAAGCAAACTTCCTTAAGCCCAGAACACACCAAAAGGATCCAGACCATGCCAGGACAAGAAATGCAAAACCTGCCAACATATCTCCACCACCTCCACAATTACTACACCCCACAAGAGAGCCATCAGCATTCCTGGATCTTGCAGCTGCACCTCCAGAAATGTAATATACCTCATCCAATGCACCATATGCCCTGATGGAAAATACGTAGGAGAGACCAAACAACAGATGCACACCAGAATGAATGCACACTGGAAATCTATCAAAGACAGGAATACCCAATTACCAGTGGGGACACATTTCTCAAAAGAAAACCACTCTCTCTCCAATCTCTCAGTCCTGATCCTCAAAGGAAACCTACAAAACACTTCCCAGAGATAAGCCTATGAACTCCACCTCATCAGCCTCCTGGATACTAAAAATCATGGACTAAATGTAGACATTGGATTTATGACACATTATAACCTTCCTGACATCTGACTCTCCAGGTATCTCTCCACTTTCATCCCCCTTCTCTCTGTCTCTCCCCTCCCCCACCAGGCTGTCTCTCACCCATTGACTCCTCAATCTACATTTTCACTGACTACCTGTCTTGCATGCATTCCAGCCCAGTTGCTGGCTCCTTTACTTTTTGTTCCATCCAGGAGGAGCACATGCCAACTGTTGAAACTTACTTAGCCTGACGAAGGGTTTTTGAACCCAAAAGCTTGCCTAATAATTATTTTCCAACTATTTGGGTTGGTCTAATAAAAAATATCAGATTCACCCAAGGAACCTTGTCTGTGGCGTACATAAAAGCACTTGTAGAAATGCCCTTTGTGTTCCTCTCCTCCTTCCTTTGTGTACCAAATATTCCTCTCCTCCACTAAGTCAAGACTTATCCTCTGGCTCTCCTTTCCATTTTATTATAGTGACCCTTGCTACTTTTTTATCCTCTAATAATGCAGCAATCTGATACTCTTCAAAGGCTTCCCAAATCTATTCTCTCCACTTTCCATCTCTCTCTCATTTTTTCCCCTTCCATGCAAAAATCAAGGAATTTGTCTTCTGGCTTATCTATCACCTGATATAATCAAAGAATCAGTGGAGCATTGTGATTGCTGAAGAACTCTTCCCTTCCCACAGTCATGGCACTCCCTTTAACTGAAATTATTGTGCTCCTATAGCAGCAGCATTACCAAGGTAGTAGCTGGTGACCAAGACAAGATTTACAGTCTCAATATCACTTTCTTTCCTCCTGTAAACTGGACAAAGGGAAACTTACTTAAAGGGGTTTGTTTTGTTTTGACCTGCTCAGGACTTCCAGATATAGTTTCTCTTATCCATGTGTAAGATATCAAAGCCACAACCTGATCAAAGATCTACTCCCATCTCCTGTGGCAAGACATTTGCTTACTCCTCTACCATGGAGCACTTGATTATTCTGTTTAGTTAAAAAATATTAGCAGAGATATTTTTCATTTTTTTTTTAATATGATCATGGATTTAATAGATTTTTAGGGTCAGAAGGGACCTTAGTAGATCATCGATTCTGACCCCCTGATCTGGGCAGGAAAGAGTGCTGGGTCAGATGACCCCAGCCAAGTGCTTGTCTAGTCTCCTCTTAAAGACCTCCAAAGTAGGGGAGAGCACCATCTCCCTCAGAAACCAGATTTTGGGAACCTTCACCATAAATTATTTTGTTCCTAATTTCTAAATGTGCTCTCTGTCAGTTCATGGCTGTTCTTCCTAGTAATCCCAAGGGGCGCCCTGGTAAACAGAGTGCCCCCAATCCCTGCTAAGTCTGTCTCCTGCCTCCCCCCAATGAATTTGTAGATGGCCACAAGATACCCTCTCAACCTTCTTTTGCTGAGGCTGAAGAAATTCAGGTCCCTCAATACCTCCTCGTAGGATCTTACCTGCAGCCCCTTAACCATATGAGTGGCCCTCTTCTAGACCCTGTCAAGGATATCCACATTCCTCTTGAAGTGTGTTGCCCAGAACTGGATGCAGTACTCCAGCTGCAATCTTACCAGTGCCGCATAGAGGGGAAGTATCACTTCCTTAGACCTGCTTGTGATGCACTTTCTAATGCATGAAAGAGTGTAGTTGCTTTTACATATCAATTCATTACGTGGATGACTCACGTTCATTTTGGAGTTGGCTATGACTCTAAGATCCCTTTCTGCTGCTGTGCTGCTTAGAAAGTCTGTAGGTGTGTTGGTGATTGTTTCCTCCTAGATGCAGCACTTTACACTTAGATCTTTGTTAAATCCTATTCTGTTCTGCCTACTTTTCCAATCTGTCAAAGTTCACCTGAATCTGCTCCCTGCCCTCCAGTGTGTTTACTTTGCCCCATAATTTGGTCTTGTCCATGAGTTTGGACAGGGTGCTTTCTATTCCTTCATCCAAGTCACTGATAAAGATATTGAACCACTGGTCCAAGGACTGCACCTTGAGGAACTCCACTGCCAACATTTTTCCAGGTCAAAATCATTATAATACTGTATTGGAAATTGGGTTTCCTAACAGAAAATCTTAAATTGAATATATTGACAGATATTGGGGTCAGAATTTGGAGTGAGGAAGGGAGGAAAGGAGAGCAGGGGAAGAAGAGTGGAAGTCAGAGGACAGAAATGAAGGAGATATACTGAGAGGAAAGCAGAAATGATGCTGTGGGAAAGGGGCTGAAAGGTGAAAGGCACATTTGGATTTAGAAAAGGAAAGAATAGCATCTCAGGGGATTGAAGTGTAACTGGACATTTTCCCAGTGGGTGAATAGTGAGGATTACTTATTTTCCATACATTCTAAATTGTACTTTGGCATTGTGAGGGTTTGCCTGGGGCATAGGTGGCTAGGCCAGTGAGTATGACCTGAAGGGCAATCAGGAGGTCGCTATCAGGAAGGTAGAGGCTACTCTTAAGGTATGGGTGCAGCCTGCTTAGAAGGGCTGAGTGGTGTTCTCAGAAGCCAGTCCAGTTACAGACCTGAGGCAGTCATATTAGTTCAAGATTGAGGCTAGGTGTGAAGGCTCGAGATCCTGGTCTGGTTGGACCTGGCTGACCAGAGGCCCTGACAGACCCAGAACTGATCATACAAATATTAAGGGTTGTTACTTTCCCTCTAAAGTAGAAACAAAAATCAAAAGGGAAGGAAAATCAATGAATTATATTTCTAAACCTCATTATTTTTGGATGACTGACTTATGAATTTTAAATAATAAACCTTCAGGTTTTTCTGTTACCAGTGAGAAAATGTTAGGTCGAATTATTACAAACAGATTACAGAAAAATTAGGACTTTTCTCTTTTCCACTATGTCTCCTATTCAAACTAGAGGCATTCATAAAAACTCCTTAACTGGCTGAATGAGAATCAACTTAGCACAGATACTGTATTGGCTGCTTTTAACAGATCCTCTTACAAAAACGACATATGGCATAAGCTATAAGGATGGCGGTAGTGCTTACTACTATGGCTATTCTGTGCTACTGGATTGTGAGGTTGAATGTGAGTTTGAATATGCCTTCATAATTTCCAGCAATTGCTTAAATTGTGATGGAGCAGCTCTAGAGCCAGCCAGCCCCAAATCTTTTTGGATTAGCAACTTTCACTGAACCTTTATATGTTTCATACTGTACATTATTTTATGTATAGTGTGTAAGCGAGCATTCTGTTCTACTATAATGCCACTCTCAGAGAAAGAAAAACATTATTATTGAAGGATATCTGCTGGGGATAAAGAGGAAAAAGCCCAGGAGGAACTACTAGAATAAAGATTGGGTTTTAAAAGTCTAGGCAGAGCTCCAGAGGGAAAAATAAAAAAAAAGGAAAAGAACCTATTATAGCAAGGGGAATGAAAGGTATTGATAATTATATAGAGATGAAATCAGTTTAAAAGATAACATAAAGAAATGGGAAAAGACAAAAAAGAACTAGCAACAAATCTAGATAAAACTTGTAGAAAAATTACTTTAATTTTATTTACTTATGCACCACAATTTTACTTTATTTTCCTGATAGCGAAATGCCCAGGTATTCTGAATTTGTAGAAAATAGCTATTATAGACATTTATGTGGTATTAAGATGTTTTGTTAGGTACAGCCTCTGAATCAGAACTTCCTAGACCATTAATGCTGGAGGCTGCAAATAGGAAATGAACAGTGGAAAAAGCCCTAATCATACTCTGTTCACGCTCCCTTTCAGCATTCACTTTCTGCCATTATATGACACAGGATACTGAGCAAGATGGAACTAAAGTCTGACCCAGTAGATGACAGTTCTTATATTCGTATGTTTTGGACTCTGTTTTATAATGGAGAATAAAGCAGAAGTGATAAACCTAACTTCATGAGAAAGCTAAATAAATTATTATGTGGATGGAGTTTTATCCAATCTATTATATGGTGACAAAAAATGTCTAATTTGATAACAATGCATTCTTGGTTTAAACACGAACTGCTTCAGATCCCCCTACTCTTTTCCTGTTCACAAGAGCCAATTATTCTTTAAAGGTGAGCTCTAAATATTAACTAATTGCATCTCTAAAAGTTCCTAAGCTTAATGAAAAAATGTAAAAATAATCAAAAATTAAAAAAAAACAACTGTGAATTGTTACTTCTTCTGACTAACAAAAGCTAAAGTCATATCACCATTTTAAAGTGAACAGTTATTCAGGAGATGCATATTTTGTTCTTATAAAGGGGCTCCTTTTCGCTTGGGATGGAGCCTGGCTTAGGCCCACAGATTCCATCTTATAGTGACATACAGGGGCCACAGTGATTTTGGAAAGAATTCTTCCATTTTAGGATCACTGGAGGATGAATATAAGTGACCCTGCGTGCAGCTACATGTGTCATTAGGGCTGTTTGCACTGGAGTAAAGTGCTCCTGGGCACAGTGTCTTCACGTGCACCTGAGATCACAGCAGTCAGACCTAGGGTTGAGCATGCCCCCAGCTAGCTGGGCTAACCAGGCATGATTAATGTGCACAGGCAGTATCTACACATGTGTTTTAGTCCAATAAAGTACTCTACCATTGGATAGTGCTATCTCCAATGGTCCTAGGCTATGACAGAGTTAACTAGCTTAGTGTACCAAGAATGCTGCATCTCTCAGGAAATGCCAGCTAGAATCTAGCTTTTTTTTTAAAGTTTAACATAGAGGCAGTGATATTTCTTCAGAAATGAAGCTGTAGTTCTCTTTCCTTATCAGTCTGTAATCCAGCAGGGATATTTATTTAGACAAATGAAACCAAGTTATGGCATATGCTCTGCTTTGCATGGCTGTTTTCCAATGCTACGTTCATTTTTTGGTGAAATGAATCACAAAGCACTGAACTGTAATAATCATACTTTTACTGCTATAGATACAGGTGCTTAACACTCTAAAAGTTAAAAGAAAACCCCTCAAAACGTCAGCTTAAAAGGCTGTGGATCTGCTTGAGCCATTAGAGGAGCTGATTGAACTCAAACAATTTGCAGTCTGTTTTTTTGTAAGGTTACCTGAACTTAATTATCATGTCTAAAATTTCCTGAAAAGTTTATTTTTGTGTCAAAATAGCAGACACAATCTTCTTTCCATCATAAACTCATTCATGTCTTTAAAAGAGTGTTTGTGGTCCCTGCAGTGCAACTGTGGCATCACCAAAAAACTAAAAAAAACCAAACCTCCCCAAAACAAAAAAAGTCCTCAAAAGCTTCTCCTGAGTCCTAATGAAGAAAGGGAAATTGAATTAGACTCTTCAGCCATTTAATATATTCCTCCCTGTGTTTCATTAATATACATTCAGTTTGAATCCCTAATGTTAATGTTGGGGACTGGATGGCAGAGGACCTACATAGTAATCAAGTGAGATGAATTTCATTTAAGAAAATCAAGTACCAGAGAGAACACCAAAATAAATTGTTCTACCTCTATTCATCTTCTCCCTCTTTATGTTTGTTTTTCTATTGTTTCAACCCATTCTCTTTAGCTATTACCTGTACTATATTACAGGGCTGTTTGTTTAAGTGCCACCATAAGCCTGTATTAAGTTGCTTATTCATATTTGGTGAAAGATCACATGATACAGTTCTTTTTCCCTTCTCTCACTAGAATGAAGTACCCCCTCCATTTGCATTGTTTTTTCCAGCCTAGCTTTAGTCATCATTTGTCTTTCTTACTTTAGCACAGTAAAGGGTTCTTTTGTCTGACATTTCCTTTGAGATATTTTAGGCTATTGCTAAACATTATTACAAAACAATAAGTACTTTAAGAATTACTATATAGCATGCCAGTTGTTTGATGGCTTCTAAGGAGAATAGTGAAGAGGATGATTTGATAATAACAGGATTGTTTTCCTGAGCTGTGAAGGCTAAAAAAAGAATTCATCTTTCAAATTAAGTCATAGAAAAAGGCTAACTAAAAGACACATTTACTGGTTAGGAGACTTGGGGGGATATGTTAGAAAAGCTGTAGTTTCATACTGGAAATGAAATAAATAACACCTGAATATTGCCATATTCTTAACACAAAAACTGAAGTTTCATTCTTCCAAAAATAAGGGGAGGAGTTGCTTGGGGATTATTCATATTTATTTTTGGTTTTTTTTAATTTTTTGTTTTTTATTTTCTCTGAGCTTTTAGAAGAACAGTTATACATCTCCCAGATCATAACACTTACTAAACTTCCAGATTCCAAGGAGTAGTTTCTGTGGCAACAATCACTATTTGGCAGATTTCAAAACTTACCTTTGCCTCCAATGACTACTTAAATAACATAGATAGTAGAAGTTAGCTTAGCATGCTTCATGATCATTAGTTATGAAGAATAAACATGCAAGGATCAGCAAGATCACACAGGAGACAAAAAAGGAGAAAAAACTGATTAATCCCTTACTGATCAGTACGTTTCTTAGTAGGTACCAGAGCCAAATTCTTTTTTCTCTATTGTGTTATTAGTTCACTAGTTCCAGGAAACTACTGATTTCATACTTTGAAACTATAGCATTATTATTTATAAAGATCCTTATACTTAAAAAAATGTTGAATAAAAATATTCTAACCTAAATTGTAAACAGCTGTAATTACAAAGCTAAATTACAAAGAGGTGGATAAATGACAATAATACAAATTATAGTAACCATAATTTAACCACACCATTGTAAGAACTCCCCAACCCACCCCCAACACATATTTTGCGGGGGTTGTTTGCTTGCTCATTTGCTTAGGAATGGGAAGAGATCTAATGAGCCAGATTTTAGAGAAAAATAAGTTCCACACCGTGAGGGCTTCCACAGAATACAAGAAACTAAGTCAGGGTTTCAGTTGTGATAGCAGACCCCTTAAAAATGAAATAATATATACAAGAAAAGATTCATCAGGTATGAGATGAAGTGGAGGTTTCAAATCAGGATAGTCATGCTTTCTGACTCTCAAACCAGGAGAGCTGTCTACAAACTCCAGTCTCTCCTAAGTGTACCCAAGGATGGGAAGGTGGGAGTTTGGGGAGACGAGTGCTGCAATCTCAGCCAAACATGCCAGAAATGAGGTGGCTGAAAGCAGGCCACTTCATGACAGCGGAGGACCACTCACCTGGTATTTCACTCCCTGCCTGGGGAACACAAGTTCTTCAGCGTTTCTGTTGAAAATGGAAGAAAAGGATTCATCTCAATGCCAATGGGATGTCTGGGACAGGTGTTTAACACAGAAAAACCCAGAGAAAATAGGAGGTCTGGTTGCCTTACTGCAGATTCATTCATTGCCAGTCTCATTCAGGATATAATAAACCAGGAGATTTACAATAACCAAACCTTGAGATGATGGGGGCCTGCATGGCCATCATAAGGTCATCATTTTTAAAATAAGGGCACAGTCTACTCAAACTGCATAGCCAAAAGCTGTATATCAAAACCACACATGGCATTCCATTATAAGGGCATGGTAAAAAATAACACCAACTTTTTAAACTTAATTCACAATTTCCAAATGAGTCCCTCCAGTTACAAAAAGGAGACCAATTCATATTGTAGGAAAAAATCCTAATCCAAAAACAGCTTGTTCTCCACATGGCTGGGAGAGTTGTCCCAGCTGCTGGGCAGCTGCCTCTGAGACAAGTGGACATCAGACCCTGTCTGATCTCCACATGCTTGGGAAGCAGCCGCCCAATAGCCAAGCCAGCTCTTTCCTGCACTAGGGAGATCAGGGCTAGCCCCTGTGTCACTTGCCAGCCCAGGGCTGCCACCCAGGGTAGCCTGGAGCCCTCCCTGGCTGCTGCAGGGGGGAAGAGCAGGGCAGGAGAAGCCTTGGAGTGAACTGGCATTAATTGCATGTGTAGATGCACCTAAGGAAACTTAAAAACATTTAGACTTATGAGTCTCCAAGCCATGTTGAGATTACCTGTTTCCAGAATTGAGGCGATGGAACAGCTCTCTTCATGAAACAAAGAAAATGACGGTCATACCAATCAATAGGGTAGTCACACCATCCATATGTGCTGTGTCCACATTCAGCTCAATGTCAATCATACATCTGTTCCTATAAATACTATCCTCAACTTTTTAGGTAAAATCTTAAACATGCATTTTAGTCAATAAAGCACAAGCTACATCATTTAAATAGACATCAGTGGGTACAGGTAAGTCTTCAAGGACTACCACCCTTGACGATTCCATCTGCAATGCTGCCACCACATCAGTGAGCTCTGAAATATGAATGAACCTGGTGACCCATACTGTAAACTTTGATTTAGTCCCAGGGACAGAGGACATGACAAAATACTTAAATATCCTTATCTTCATGGTTGGCCATCTTGAACGGTGCAAACAAGGAAAAGCTACCTCATACCTTTTTTCAGCACCCCTACCAGTAAACCATCAAATCCATATATGCCAAAATAGTGCTTATAGGATTATCTAGCCAAGTTCTGGCAACCACCCCAGATCTGCATGGTGCACACAGGGAATTAGATCAGCCTTATTAGCAACAGGTAAGGATTTAATTATTGAAAAACTAGAAGATAGACCAGGATTATTCCTCTTGACCATCCAAGTTTCTTAAAAGAAGAGCTGGTGAAATGTTCTGGATACATTTCCCAAGAGATACTATTGCCAAGCTTTCCTAGAGATTGATGTTCTTTTGGGTATCTGCAAACTTATTCAACTTCCCTCCCTACGCAATACAACTTATAAGCACCTTCCCAAATAGATCATATTGTAACAACAAAATACCATAGCAATCAAGCTGATAGTACCTCTTACTCTTTTACTATAATAAAAAGGTAATAAGAAAGGTTAAAAGGGTCCCCTCTTCTTTCTTCTACACACCCATAGATTCATCCAACATATACAAAAATAGATAAAACACTTCTTCTACCTGGCTCTCTTCATTACATCAAAACATTAAAATAATAATAATAATAATAATAATGCTACTTTGCCTCAAGCTGGACTGAAATAAATACTACCATTGATGATAAAAAGTAAAAAAAAAAGTATAATCAAGAATATCTATGGTATATCAACTTATAGGCAACCTGCCAACAGCAGCCATGACCCTTAGGATCTGAAAGTTGTCTGCTGTCTGGAAATTACTGCCTAAGGGTAGTGGCATCCAAGATGGGCAAGGTCCCCAAGGACTGTCCCAGTTAACACCTGCTGATGGTAAAAACTTCTCCCTCCAGAGAGAGACAATGTAAAGGTCAAATAATGTTATTCCAAAAAGACAAGAAGCTGTATCTGGACATAACAATTCTAATAAATCTTTGTAATTATATTCCAAGTACTGACACACAACCACTTTTACTATTATTTAATTACTAGCCTGACATTACTTAGACAACAATGGTTGTTTCTCATACAATTGGGGATAACATTCTGGTCACACTGAAGTAAATGGCAAAAGTCTTAAAAGTTACCATGGCAAGAGGATTGTGCTTCAGCTGGGAGTCCAGATCCCATTTTCAGAAAGGATGTAGGTGGTTAGAACCAGATTTTTATATATGGCAGAATTCTATTTCTCATTACATACCTAAATCACAGTTTATCACTTGCCTAAATCACTTACAATTTATGATTCTATTGTCTATGCTGTATGGATGCACATATATCCAGTTGGCTACTAAGCATGTGCAGTTGTCTACACATTGGCATGGTAAGGACATAGCTATGTACTCATGTGCTGAATGTAAGTCACAAAATATTACCTTGTAAATCCTAAGACTAGCTTATTAGACACTAGAGAATGAGAAGTGTGATCTCCCATCTTTTACTCCAGGAGCTGAGTACCTAGAAAATTTGCCAAGGAAGCAGAAGCACCTTGCAACCAGAGGTAAGCTGAAACTGCTTGTTTGTGATTGCCTGAACAATGCTCTAGCCACCAGGCCACAGGTTGAATATCATGCAGTACTTCCTACAGTAAATGATTTTAAAGTTGGCTCTCCAGACAGTAAAGGGAAGGAGATGACAGTGCTGGGGGTAAGTTAGCTGGAGCAGGGGACTAACTACAGTACTGCAAGCTACTGACTACATAGACAGTGGGTTCTAGCCTACAACTTTGCTTTCCCACAATGGGTCAAAATTTCTCTATATGCATTGTTTTTAATTGCAGTGACTTATCTGGCTGGGGAACTGGCTCCGCAGTAGGACCCAGAGGGTGTTGGTTGATGGGAGCCAATCATCTTGGTGTGCTGTGACCACTGGGGTCCCACAAGTCTCTTTCCTAGGGCCTATATTATTTAACATCTTCATCAATGATGTGGACCTTGGTGTCAGAAGTGGAATGGTCAAGTTTGCCGATGACACCAAACTCTGGGGTAAAGCATCCACACTTGAGGATAGAAGGGTGATCCAGGCGGCTCTGGATAGACTCATGAAATGGGCAGACAAGAAACTTATAGTGTTCAACACCAAAAAATGCAAGGTTCTTCACCTTGGGAGGAAAAACCTGCAGCATGCTTATAGGCTCGGTAGTGCTATGCTGGTAGGCAGTACTACGTTGGTTAGTACTATATATAAAAGGGACTTGGGGGTCATGGTTGACCACAGGATGAACATGAGCTTTCAGTGTGATGCTGCAGCTAGTAAAGTGAGCAAAATGCTGGCTTGCATCTATACATGCTTCTCAAGCAAATCCCGGGACGTCATTCTCTCGCTGTACTCAGCCTTGGTGAGGCTGCAGCTGGAGTACTGCATCCAGTTTTGGGCTTCACAGTTCAAAAAGGATGTGGAGAAGCTTGAGAGAGTGCAGAGGAGAGCCATGCACATGATCAGAGGTCAGGAAAACAGACCATATGATGAGAGGCTGAGAGCCATGGGGCTATTCAACCTGGAAATGCGCAGGCTCAGGGGTGATCTGGTGGCCACCTTTAAGTTTATCAGGGGTGCTCATCAGGATCTGGGGGGACGTCTGTTCACCAGAGCCCCCCAAGAGATGACAAGACCAAATAGTCACAAAGTCCACTGTGACCAATTCAGGCTGGACATAAGAATTTCTTTACTGTCCAAGCCCCTGAGGTTTAGAATAGACTGCCACTGGAGGTGGTTCAAGTGCTCACTTTGAACACTTTCAAGACACATTTGGATGCTTATCTTGCTGGGATCCTATGATCCCTGCTGACTTCCTGCCCCTGGGGCAGGGTGTTGAACTCAATGATCCTCCAGGGTTCACTCTAGACCAAATGTCTATGAAATCTGCATTAGCCATGTGGATGTGTAGGCACAAGTTCATATAAAAGACTTTCAAGCTGTGTGTAAGAGGTAAAAAAAATGATGGATAAAAAAATGACATTTGAGCACATCAAATGACACAATATTTGGACTTGCGTAGATGGCTCCCTGCTTTTGGTCTTACATATCAAAGCTACAAATATGCACCTACTGGAATTTTCAGAAGAGCTTAATTTTCATTAAATTAAAATTAATGGGAATCATGTTCCTAAGTCACAATAGGCACTAGTCCATACAACAAATTTTAAAGTTAGTTGAACAACTCGCTGGTTGAAGTTTTGACTGACTAAATTCTGCCTTTTCTCTATTATCTTTGCAGAAAATTCACCTTGCTCTTTGTTAGTTTATTTATGTGATTGCTTCAGGAAAATAAGATTACTGACCTCATCACAGGGAGTTTTGGTTTGTTCTCACTTGGAGCAGTTAGTTTAAATTTGTATGAGTTGTCAACAAAGAGCTTGGCACCAGGAAAAATGTTTTTTTCCTTCTTTTATTTCTTTAATGAAATTTTTTTTGGAAAGTATGACTGGATGTGGGCAGAAATTGGAATTTGGGAAAAAGAGAACAATGGATGCAGTGCAATTGTTCCCGCAGAGAAAATGGAGGAACAATATGCAGCTGCTCCCTGCATGTACATAAATATATGTGGAAAGCCTACAGCATCAATCAAGATTATCAAGGCCAAGTGTATGAAAACAATAACCAATTGCCACTAGCATCAGGAGATGGCACAAGCCAACAGTAAGTCATTTAGCAGGCCATCTACAGGGATGAAGAGGCTCTAGAGTATATGGAGCACTTTCTGCATCTTCGCAGCCACCTCTCTCAACGGGCTACCATCGATGAAGAAGTCCAGCACCAGGACAGCTGTTCTTCACACTATGACAAACTGTTTTTGCAAATAGAGATCTTTGGAAGTTAACAAAGGTCCTGGTTTATAAAGCTGACATGATGACCACTCTCCTCTACTGCAGTGAAGCCTGGACCATCTACCATGCCATATTAAGACTCTTGAGAGTTTTCACCAACAGTGCTTGTTCCAAATCCTGGGGATCAAATGGGAGGACAGGCAGACCAGTGTGAACATCCTTCATGAAGCTGAGTCCACCAGCACTGAAGCCTTTCTCTTGAGAAATCAACTCTGATGGATGGGCCACTTCATACATATGACATAGAACTGCCTCCCTTGTCAGGCCGTCTTCTCCCTGCTGTCCATTAGCCAACAATCAAAGGGCAGCCAAAGGAAGCAGTGCAAAGACACACTCAAGATCACCCTCAAGCATGGAAGCATTGACACCAATGGCTGGTAGGAGCAAACTACCTACCACTCGGCATGGCACCATGTGGTCCACCACACACCACTTCAAGGCCCAAGGATTCGATACTGAGGTGGAACAGTGGTGGTGGAGGAAAGAGAAGGAGACCAACTCAGGGCTGCAAATCCCATTCCCCCACACAATAACATGCTTTCATTGCCAAAGAACGTCTGTATGCAGAATTGGGCTCCTCAGTCACATGAGAAACCATCAACCCTGATGGACATCATCCTCAACTTTGAGGGACCGCCACCGATGTTCGGCAGATTGGAGGTCTCACTATGGGTTTGACAGAAAGCGGTTGATGAAAGACTCCCAACTAGTATTTATTGGCTTTGGGTTAGGCACTTTGAAAATAAACTAAAAGTTCTTTGTAATGGTTTTGTAATTGCCACTAATTCAAAATATAACACCTTTTCCTAAAATCTACTTCAGGAGATAGGTAATGCCATAGTACATTAGACCTGAGGTCAACTTTGTTGGGTATTCTGCTTCTAAAAGTGAAGAAATTAGAAATTTCCCAAGAAACCCCAAGAGTAGGTGGATGTTGCATAATATGTATGCATGAAGATATGATTCTAACTTGTAGTAGTTTAAAGTTGGATGAAGCACGAGGTCTTAGAGGAATGAGTGTATTGGTAGGAAGGTATAACCACATACATGACAGATCCAGGATTTACTAAAGGTGGGGTGCAGTACACTTCCCCCCAGACCATGGCAGGAGGGGAGTGAATCATGGCTGGAGCCCTTGGATTTGCAGGGGGCACTGGAGACCCAAGCAGAAAGCAAATTCTTGAAGGAGACAAGGAGACCCACTGCTGTTGGCACTGTTCCTGGCTGGCTGGGTAGGGTGGGGAGAGACACAGAGCTGTACCTACCCCACATTAGCTGTGGGCTGCAGGGAACAGCTGCACATTGAGCTAGGTTTATTAGGGGATAAAGGCAGTGACACACAGGTTCCTTCTTTCAAACCCTACTTGCAGCTTGCCCTCCTCCTGGATGTCCCCAGCTGGCTGAGAACAGGCCTTGGTTTTGGGCAGCATGTGTTGTCCCCACAGGCACTGCCTTGCTTTTTTTATGTATACTTTTTTGGATCTCCAGGATTCAAAAAACTGGCATTCAGATATGTGGGGGTCCAGAAGAAAAACAAGGGTAACATTGGTTCCCTGCTAAACCAAATGGGACAACTGACAAATTTTGTCACTGGATTTGGACCCAGCCCCTATACCTTAGTCCCAGGACAGCACAACCCTCAGACTGACCACAACACCTTCTAGTTGATAATAAGTGAATCTATTTATACAGAGTGATAACAAAAAGACAACAATACAAGCAATCAAACAATTTTATATCTACCAATCCTAGGGCTGTCATCAAAGTCAAAATACATCTGATAAGGATGCAGGCTCCACTCTGAAGCTTTTTCTTTTAGGTGTCAGCAATCTGGAGCTGGGATGCCAAGGCCCACAGGCCCCCTTGAGAGGGGTGCATGAGACTCAGAAATATCACAACAGGTCAAAACATACTTAACACGATGGATTCCTATTTGAAATCTCTTGGTTTATCTTGTAAAACATGTTTGCACACCCAGCAACATTAATATTACATGGCACCCCACAGAAGCTTTGAAAGGATCTCAAGACACCCCACAGTGCTGTGGCATTCTGGTTGAGAATCACTATCATTATCAAACATAAAAAAGTTTGTTAGGGAGACTGAGCTTATGTGAAGCAACTGAAACTAAAAGGCAAATGCAGGGTTAAAATGAAAAGGCAACAACACATTAATGAGAAGAATGCTCATACTTGTATCTGTTGGGAACTGACTCATTTGGTATATCTCCTAAGTAAGTCTTGGTCAAATTTACAAAGATTCTTATAATATATTTGCCCTTTCTCAGCGTTTTGTAATTATATAATACACTGAGCCCAGAAAATTCTTTTGGCATTAAGGGGTAGAAAGTATTCTGCAGCTGGGATTCCATATAAATATCTGAAATCTTGACTCTAAAGCCAGTGTCAGTGGTTGCATTTCTGAAAAGCATGTGGTGATTCACATGGAGCTAGAGGTTTTATGAGTTGCTCAAATTATTTTTTGTCATGTTTATAGATTTCCCCCCTTATATTGTCAATGAATATTCACTTACTTATTATTCAGAATCTATCTACTCTTGATCTTAGTTGTTACCAAATTATTCCTCAAGATTGTTTTTCTGATATTTGTTTTGTTCCCTTTTTTAATCTTCTTAAAGAGAAATAGAAATGGAACAAACTACTGAAATACAGAATAATCCTTTGATTTAAATTTGGCAAAATGCTTCCTTAATCAGAAGTCCAAATTTTTGTGGTGGGACATGGAAAATTTTACATAAAAACCTGAGACCATTGACTGATTAAAGACGAAAGACTGAAGTATTTGGTTCAGAATACACTTGTTTTAGAAAAGGATATTGAAAATAATCACATATGGGTAGTTTCTGTTTCTCTGCAGAACATTTTATATTTTGTGGCATGCAAGTAAAATTTCACCTCAAGAGAATATAGTTTGTAGCTAGGATGTAAGTTAAGTGATGTGTTAAAAAGGCATTTGGCTGATACTATGCATCATTTTTCAACACGGTTCTTTTCCGCTGGTTCAATTTTTTTGTTTGTTTGTTTTAATGAATCAGTAATCTAATGTATCTATAGGCAGAGCTAATTCATATCAATTAAAACTATTATTTTGCCAAGACCATTATTTTGCCTAAAGTAAAAAATAATTAAATGAACCTGAAATAGATGGTCTACATGAAAAGTTGAAACCAAAATGGTTAAAGTTTTGTAAAATTATAAGTAATTAAAAACAGGATCTAATTATGGGAGGCATCAGACAACCTTAACAATAGGAAGTGTTACTGGCCTCACCTATGATTAAAAAAACCCCAAAGTTTTAGATACGTTCAGTAAGAGCTTAAATCTGCACCTGTCATTTTTTCATCAAAATACGTACCAGGACATCAGAAAAGAGAATTTCTATTAGTATCAGTGGGACTTGTTATAGGTTCCTTGCTGAGATACAAGACGTCCACTTAACCCAGGAGGTGCACAGTCCCACCAGGGCAGATGACCTGCCAGACTTGGTCCTGGCCACAGGTGATGACCTGGTGAGGGGACTCCAGGTTCTTGACCACCTGGTCAACAGTGCTCATCGCCTACTCGAATTCATCATCCAGCACAGGGTGTCAAGGGTCTGCAGAAAGGCAATAGCCTTTGACTTCAAGAAAGCCAACTTCAATGAGTTGAGGAGATTGGTAGGAGAGGCACTGGGGTTCTGGAGGGTAGGGGAACATGGGTGTCCAAGATGAGTGGTCATTCCTTAAGGAGATGATCCTCTGAGCCCAAGGAAAGACAGTCCCAATGAGAATCAAAGGGGTCAAGACTGCTCAAAAGCCCCCCCACCCCTCCCAGCTCACCAAAGGCATTCAGGAATGCCTGAAATCCAAAAAGGAGGCATACACCCAGTGCAAGGCAGGAGCTATCACCAAAGAGGAGTATACCTCCATTACTTGGGTCTGTAGGGGGGCTGTTAGGAAAACTAAGACAGATATGGAAATACGGCTAGCATAAAGGATCAAGGATAACAAAAAATCCTTTTTTAAATACATAGAGAGTATGAAGAAGGGACCGGGTAATGCGGGGCCCCTGCAGGATATGCTAGGCGACCTGGTGGTTGCACCAGAGTAAAAGGCAGATCTTTTTAACAATTTCTTTGCCTCCAGTTTTTTATGCAGGGACCAGAACTGCCTTATCAAGATTCAGGATGGACTCAGGAGAGACTCCACCTGGCCTGCGATCAGGAAGGACCAAGTTAGGGATCTTTTAGAGGGGCTGGACATGTTCAAGTTGGCAGGTCCAGATGCTCTCCACCCCAGGGTTCTGAGGGAATTGGCAGGGGTTATCTACGAGCCCCTGTCATGGCTTTAAGAGCATTCATGGTGCTCTGTCCAGGTGCCAGATGACTGGAAGAAGACCAATGTGGTCCCCATTTTCAAAAAAGGGAGAATGGAGGACCCAGGAAATTATAGGCCTGTTAGTCTTACTTCAATTCTAAGGAAGCTCTTTGAGAAGATTACCCAGGAGCACATCTGTGAAGGACCAGCAAGCAGGGTGATGTTCAGGGACAACCAGCATGGGTTCATTAGGGGCAAGTCCTCTCAGACCAAATGATTGCCTTCTATGACCAGGTCACAAAATCATTGGAAGCAGGTGTCACGCTGGATGTAGTCTTTCTGGACTTCAGGAAGGCTTTTGACACTGTCGCCCACCCCATTCTCATTAAAAAGCTAGATGATTGTGGCAGTGACGACTACACAGTCAGATGGGTCACAAATTGGCTGACGGGCTGCACCCCGGGAGTGGTGGTAGATGGGTCATATTCATCCTGGAGGGCTGTGGGCAGTGGAGTCCCCCAGGGCTCTGTCCTTGGGCCCGCACTGTTCAATTTCTTTATTAGTGACTTGTACTAGGGGGTGAAAAGCACCCTGTTCAAATTCACTGACTAGAGAGAATACTGGGATCATATGACCCTAGCTAGGTAATTATCAAGCTTCCTCTTAAACACGCCCAAGGTAGGACCCAGCACCACTTCCCTTGGAAGTTGGCTCCAGATCCTAGCCATCCTGACTGTGAAGTAGTGCCTTCTAAAGTACAGCCCAAACCTACTCTCAAACAACAGGGCACCAAGATTTGGGGTGAGGTGGGCACTCTAGAAAGGAGGTATAGGATACCGCTGGATCTGGACAGGTTACAGAGGTGGGAGAATGAGAATAGAATGGGATTCAATACTGACAAGTGCAGGGTATTGCACTTGGACAGTAAGAACCAGCAGCATACCTATAGGCTTGGGAACACTCTTCTTGAAAGCACAGTGGCAGAAAGAGATCTTGGAGTCATTATCAATTCCAAAATGAACATGGGCTGCCAATGTGAGGACATGGTCAGGAAGGCCAACCACACCTTGTCATGCATCCACAGATGCATCACAAGCAAGGCCAAGGAGGTGATCCTCCCCCTCTATGCAGCACTGATCAAGCCACAGTTGGAGTACTGTGTCCAGATCTGGGTGCTGCACTTTGGGAGGAATGTGACTAGAATTAAAAGGGTCCAGAGGAGGCCACTCACAAGATCCAGGGACAGTAGGGCAGGCCCTACAAGGAGAGGCTACGCAACCAGAACTTGTTTAGTCTTTACAAGTGAAGGCTGAGAGGGGTGGCCATCTATAAACCTACCACAGGGGACTAGTGGGGAATGGGAGAGAGCCTGTTCCCCCGAGTACCATCCGAAGTAACAAGGAATAATGGCCATAAGTTGCTTGAGAGTAGGTTCTGGTTGGACATTAGAAGGCACTACTTCATAGTCAGGATGGCTAGGATCTGGAACCAACAGCCAAGGGAAGTGGTGCTGGCTCCTACCTTGGGGGTGTTTAAGAGGAGGCTTGATAATTACCTAGCTAGGGTCATATGATCCCAATATTCTCTCCTGCCCAGGGCAAGGGGTCAGACTTGAAGATCTACGTAGGTCCCTTTCCACCCTACATCTATGAATAAGTACAATATTTTGCTGTGGAAAATAGGATTACCATATTTCCACTTTTGAAAAAAAGAGGATGCCAGTTGTGTGTGTGTGTGGGGGTGTAATGTGCCCCTGACCCTCACTCCTAAGCCACAGCCCCCCCCAATTCTTTCAGTTCCCCTCACTCCCAACCCATAGCCCCTTTCTCCCCCAGCCCTACGGCATCTCTTAGCTGCCCTGACCCTGCAACCACAGGCATGGGCCCCAGTTCCTCCAGCCTGGACTTATATCTCCCTGC
Organism: Caiman crocodilus; assembly: GCA_030014935.1. Classification (NCBI taxonomy): domain Eukaryota; kingdom Metazoa; phylum Chordata; order Crocodylia; family Alligatoridae; genus Caiman; species Caiman crocodilus. Next base: position 3,323,805 of record JAGPOW010000229.1, read on the forward strand.
TCCCCCAAAGGGCCCCTTCCCCTACTGGAGGGGCAAGCTTCTGCCCATCTTGCTGGAGCCCCATTGCCTGGACAGCTTCCCCCAACAGCAGCAGGCACCTGCCCCCCCTCACACACCTATCCCCTCCACACACTTCTGCCACACACACACACACACACACACACACACACACACACACACACACACACCCCTAAGCCCTGTCCCTCCCCCCTCCCCATTTAGATTTACCTGCATCCAGCTGTTGGGGCACATGATGCCTCCAATCATCCTCCCCCTGCATTCCTGAACCCCAAGCAGATCCTTGCTAGAGCAATCTGGGAAAAAAAAAACCCAAAAAACTTCAATGCTGAGCAGAGCAAAATCCCAAACATTTGTTGATATTTTCTTAAAAACCTTGGGTAGGCATGGAAGGACCTAAAAAGAGGACATGTCTGAAAAACCGAGATATATGCTAATCCTAGTGGAAAGTTTAAGAATTGCACTAAGACTTTATGAACAAAGTAGTTTCATTTCTGAGAATAATTTATCTAATATAAGAAAGTAACTTTTGATTACATATAAGCAAGTGTGTCATGTGCTGTTAATAATATCTTTAGATATATTTAAATATATTTAAAAGCTAGAAAATGAAAATAAAAAATTAAAAAATAAAATAATAATGTAAGTGCTAGGATTCCTGAAAGAAGTGTCTAACATAGGAAATGTGGCAAGTAAAAATGACTTAATGATACCAGTTAATAAAGTCTTCAGAATTTATGTTTATTGACATTGCTTAACAGACAGTAGAAAACCTTAAACACTTATTTTTGTCAGATATATTTCCTAACTCTGATGAGAAGGTGCTTTAATTTGGCCATCACTTCAATGATAGGGCTGAATTTTCGTCTGATACAAACCAGCTCCATTGAAGCCAAAGGACATGTGTAAATGAAATGGGGTCCCTAAATTGAAGTGGTGGGTTTTAAAGAACAGCACTTCAATTTAGGGCTGATTAAATCTCCATGTCACGCACACACTCTGTTGATTTACCTGCCTCTCCAGCAAGGAGGGTTAGTGAGCTGCCAGTGGGCAGAGAGGTCCCTGGGCTGTGGGGGAGAGGGGCTGTTGCTACCCTCCATGGGAGCTTTGGCCCCACCTAGGTGGCACCTAACCACAGGCATCCAGCTCAGGCAGTCCTGAGAGGCAGTGGAGCCATAGAGAAAAGCCCTGAGCCCCCAGGCAGTTCAGGCAGGCAAGATTTGTGGGGTGGGGTGGGGTGGGGTGGGGGGAGAAGAAGATCAGTTTTGCTGCTTTTACTGGGCAGAACTGCTTTCCTGGACTGCTAACATTATTTAGGGTTCTGTTGTAAGTGTAAAATGTCAAGGAGAGGAAAGGAAACCAAGGATAATCTGCAAAGACAGCATTAGGTATTTAAAATCTATCTGAAATATTGCTGTCAGCTGAATCATTTCCTTTTTAACCTGGAGGTTAGGACACACACAGAGTTTGCAAACAGGCTTAACTCCTGTTATCATGAGACTAAACAGGAATGGATTCTTTATCACTTATTGAACATCTTCATTCACCAGAAAAAAAGATTTTGCATAGAAACTTGTTGGTTATAATTTTCCACGTGATTTTGAAAACAAGTGTTTGTGGAAGGAAGGAACTTTTAAAGACGGTATTTCAAAAAAAAAAGTTGATTTTCAAAAACCAGAAGCTTTTATTCAGAGAAAGTGTAATGGAAAATAAATAAATAAATAAATACATTTTACTCGGTTTAATCCACTGCAGTATCTACTGATATCACATTTCTTGTCATTGATACAAGTGTATATGAATATGAGGTCTTCTGTACCACTTTAAGGTAATTATAACATTTATTTTATAAGGCAATTTATTAGGAAGGCTTGATCCAGCCCACTAGGCCATTCTGCCCAGCTCACGGGGCCCCTACATTTAAATATATATATATATATTTTTTTTCTTTGCCTCTGACTCCTGTCAAAAATTACATGAGACATGAGCATTAGGACCCAGAGAAAGCCACATCAGGCCCCTAGAAGAGCAGGGCTTGCCTGGCCCCACCTCCACCAGCTGGAAGCTGATGCCTAGCAGGGGCTTCTGGCCTGGGATCATGGGGCTGTTCCTGCCTGTGCTGGAGTGGGAAACTCGGGGAAGTGTGGGGTCGGGGATACGTGCATTGGTCCCTGCCTAACCACGGGGCTGGGGTGGTGGGCTGGTAGTGAGGGGACATGAAGGAGCTAGTGCTGGTGCCCTGATGCCAGCACCAGTGGGGCCCAGAGTGCAGTGGCTCCCCTCTCTCCCTCCTGGAGCAGCCCAGTCAGCTGTGCCCCGGGCTCCTGCCACCCTGCTCTGTGCCTCACCAGCACTGGTGCTGAGACACTGCCTAGCTGTCACTGGCTCCCAACTCCCCTGTCTGGCTCTGGGTGCAGTGTGGGGGGCACCTGGGGCCACCAAGGGTGGCATAAGCTGGCAGGGACATGGCCCAGGGCCAGAGAAGTGTGGGGAGGTGGCACAGAACTTGAATCATGCACCTGAGACTTGGGGCAGCAATGGCCTGGCTGCCCTCCCCACAGGAAGCTTTGTCCCAGGGGGGAAGGCTCATCCCTTCCCCCCCCGCAGGGGCGCAGTGGTAGCTTACTCCTTGGCCTCCATGGGGGGGGAGGGGCGCAGTCAGGCCATTGCCATCCCAAGCTCCAGGCACAGGATGCTAATTCTGCACTGCATCCTTAGGTTTCCTTCCTGGGCCACATCCCTGTTGGGTCATGCCACCCCCAGCAGCTTCAAGTGCCCCCTGCATTGCCCCAGAACCAGCCAGGAGCTTCCTCAGGGCCCCCGGCCTCCTAGAAGCTGCAGGAGCTTCAGAAGCAGAAAAGTGGCCGTGGCTCCGCTCCAACTCATGGTGTAGCATCCCCACCAGTCCCAGGGCTGGGGTGTGAGCTGTTGCCAGGCCACCAGGCAGGCAGGCCTTCCCCTTTAGGCCACCCATGTGGCCCTCAACAGTTTGCCAAAACTAGCTAAGCAGCCCTCCACCTGACAAAATTGCCCACCCTTTCTGTAACTGATATTTTAGTAAAACAAATATCTTGTTATAAAAACAGAGTTTGTCTCTTTGCCTTATATTTAGCAGACCTAAGAACTCAAATGCACACAAATAGCTGCTTGTGCTTATGTCCCTGCATCCTGGCAACCATCAGTGGGACAGTCTTAGCCATCAGACTTTAATATCCACAGTGGCTGATGAAGAAGAGCCAAGTCATAGTCATGGAATACACAGAGCAAAGAGGAATTATTGCCTGATGTTCACAGAACTGCAACACTAGGTTCAGTCTGCTTTCACAATTCAGGACAGAAGAAAAGGTGTATTTTTTTTTATCCACTACTAAATACTGGGATAAATGTGTGGCAAATGGACATCACCTTTTTGCCACCATAAAAATGTTTAAGGTGGCACAAGTTGTGAGCTAACAGTCTTCTTAACCCCTTGTCATGATCCATATATCTAAAAGTGTTGTTAATGCCCTCAGTGGGAGGACACTTGTTCACGTATTGCATGCCGCAGGAGTTCCCCTTCAAGGGATTCCCAAGGTATGCATATACAGGCTGCTGTAGCACAACTGGGCACAGGCGTTCCCCTGACTGCAGACATGCACCACAGGAATCGTCTTCAGGGGACTCCCGCAGTGCTTGTATCTTGCTGCTGTATCCTGACTGGAAGAGATTCTCTGCTTGTAGATAAATAGGCCAAGCAGCCAGGACCTGACAAGCAGCAGTGTCCTGACCCTGAGAGACAATGGCCCCAGCAATATCTATGGATTTCAGTGAAGCAGAGCAACTGTCCCAAGACATATCCCAACACAGGTGATCACACTTTAAAGACACCACGGGAGGCTATACACATGCAGAAAGGCTGCTATGAAAAGCTGTAATTACAATGCATTGGATCAGAATTGATTGAGTCTGATGGAGGGGCTCTCAAAGCCACTTTAATTAAAACACTCCCCTACCACTCCCAGAGCACATCTATAAATATCCTTCTGTTTATAGCCATACATTGTAGCCACATTAAAGCCTGATCCAGGATAGAACCTAATGGCAAGCTAAGTTTAGCTGTATGGGTAGTCCCACTAAATTCTAGTTACAGTAGTTATGATATGCACATACTTAACTGCTTAATAGTTTTTTTTTTTTTTAAGTAATACTGACAGTTAATGGATATAGATGAGACAAATACTTAGTTGAACATGTCTCTTCAGTATTCCAGGATTGGAACCAAATAGCTCTTCAGAGGAACAGCTCTACATCTCTCCTCCTTGAAAAGACATTTGGGCTCTCCTTGCTGTCAGTTCATGGGATCTTGTGATGCTGAAGCTGATACTTAGGACAGAGATCTCCAGCCCATTAATTGTTTGGCATGTGACCTGAGACAGCTTCATGTTCTTTGCTCATCCTGTTGTTAAGGATAAGACTTTTGTGTGAATATTGAGAACAAGAAAATATAAAAGAAAGAGTGTAGCTGCAAGAAAATTGCAAATTGAAAAAAAAAAAGTTAAGAAGAGAGAAAGGAAACCAGAAAAGAGGCATTTTAGCTCACAAGCTAAGTGAGTAGAAGTTAGAAAAATAGTTAATTAGAGGGAAAAGGAGGAGCACAGCTCCAGTTGTATCCAGTTAATTAATTTCCAGCTGTCTTTGAAAGTTTAGAGTTGTAAGTATTGAAGTTAGGAAGGGGAAATAAGATATCTATTTGTACCTTCACCTGGGCTTTTTTGGCTGAGAAGACAGACAGACATAGCTGCCTCTGGATAAGTACTGGAAGTTAGTAATTGTGAAACAAGGCCAAGAGAATGCCAAAAAATCCATTGTTAAGTGGAATTGGTGTCACTGGGAATTAGCACAAAAAATCATACTGATATTATTTGAAAGTGACAAAACTAGAGCCCCTCTACATGTGCAGATAAAGGCACAATGAGATCTCATGTGCAATCCATACGATTATGCCTCCTGCTATGTCACACATGCATGGCAGGAGGTGTGATTGTGGGATCACAAATCAGATCCATGATTTATTGCCAATGCAGTGGGAGCCCAGGACTGGGCTCTGGCGAGAATCAAGCTCCCGCAGCTGGGAGCCACAGCTCATGCAATCTCCCAGCTGTGGGTGCCCAATGCACCCTTGTGACTGAGAGAACATAACTCATGCATGAGCAACCGCATGAGCTGCAGTATTCCAGCTGCAGGGGTGTATGAGACACCCCATGACTGGGAGTCCTGTCATCTGGGACATGCCACCCTCCACAGCTGGAAACTCCAATCATCTGATGGGGCTCCCAGCCATAGGGGCACCTGGGCATCCATTCAGTTAGTGGCATGATAGGAAGCACCTACAAACTACATACTTTTGTGAATAACTTGGTACATTATTCCTCTTTTTTTATAAAATTAAGGAGTAATTTTGAAAGGTTCAAAACAGGGTTTAATGACATTTATATCTGTGTAGGTCTTCTTAATTGTTTTATATTTCCTGTTTGTTTTATAGGTTAGACTACATCACTTATTTCACTAGCTTTCATGTAATATCCAACAGGGATTTCCAGAATGCAACTGTCTACAAAAGAGTCCTTTTTTCTGAGTTCTGTGATTTTCTAATACGGTACTAATATTTAAAAAATTTGCAAATGATTTTATGACCATTAATAACACTGCGCTTCATTCACATGGAGATGATATTTTGATAAAATGGCATCTGTTCCATTCAACAGTATTCTAATAATATTCATATATGGTTCCAGAGAGGGCCCTCAATTAGATTAAAAAGTTAAAATTGCGACAGGATGGACTAGTTTTTTTTTTCCCATTTTCTAATATAATTATATTTTTGGCACAAAGTATAATGATTTTATACAATGTTCAGCTCTTGTCATTTGTGCCATTGATGCTGTATTGCAAAAAGTCTTAAATCAAGTCATGAATTTGTTTGGTAATTCATTCTCATATCAAGAAGACATAAATTATCACTGTATTTCTAGAAATAAGTGTAATGGAAATGAAAAGTGGCATAACATTTGCTTGTTTCTCTGATAATATTATGGTCATCCTTAGGCAACTCTAAAATAAACTTATGTCATTTTTAAAATCAAATGAATCCACAGGTGTTTGTTGATTTAAAAATCCCCAGATAAATCTCTCTTTAGTAGAGAGAGTAAATTTGAGAAAAAATATATATTAGGCCCCTATTTAAATGGAGTTTTGTAGCATAATGCAACACCTAAGTAAGGAAGCAAACACTATACTTACTGTGCAAGTAGAATCAAACCATAGAGAATTCACACTGATTGAATTAGATTACAAAGAATGCTTAGGTTTGAACCCAGAATTGAGCTTAGTTTTCCAAAATCTTGGTTCTATGTATTACGTTCAAATTCCTCTTTCCTCCCTGGCTTCACTTGTATGATAGTGGGTGCATCTACACTTGTGCTTAACTATGTAGTAGACTAATTTGCTGCAATGTAAAGCATCACACTCTATACATACAATGCATAGATGGATTAACACACAGTATGGTGGGACCAGGCCCAGGGGCCCCTGTCAATCAGAGGCCCCCAGGAATCTGGGTTCCCATGGGAAATGAAGGATTTCTCTTTGCAGGTGGTCAGCATTCTAGCCCAAAAGAAGTGCTTGGGGCTGCTGGGAGTGAGACACAGGGCGTGCCATATGCCTGTGTGTGGCTGCGCACATGCACATAGCTCAGAACACAGCCAGGCATCATGGAGAGCAGCTTTCTGCAGGTAAGTGTATGGAGGGAAGGGGCATGGCGGGGGAGGGAGTGCAGATCAAGGCCCCCATGGGGAGGGAGGGAGTGGGGCAGGAGCTGGAGCTGGGGGTACTGCTCAGCCAGGGTGGTATGTAGGACCTGGGCTTGGGGCAGGAAGCGGGGAGCAGGGGGGGAGTGGGGAGCAGGGAGGAGAAGCAGGCATGCTGCAGCCTCCCTGAGGGGGCCTGCCCTGCCTTTGGCAGTGTTGGCACTTGGAAGGGATAAGCCCCCTCCCCTTGCTGGAGCCCAAGGCCCCAATAAATCATAGTCCACCACCAATGCAATACTATTAGTCTGTAGCAAACTGATTTTTGCTTACTTAAAATACTGTCAGGGAGAGTACTATCTTCTGCTGGTGAAAAAAACTGCACCTAAACACACTTGTAGATGCTGACTATCCAGCTGAGGGCCAGACCTCTGGCTCCTGCCAGCCCCTCCACTACCTGACAGAGCTTCCCAGAGCCTGCAACTGACCACTCACCCCCTCTGGGAGCCCAGGACTGCTCCATCCTGGCACAAATGTCTGTGTTCCCATGCACACCCACAGGGCATGTCCCCACATGAAGGGTTCACGCTTGCAGCACCAAAAATAGTAGCAGCACAGATTTATGCTACTACTTTTTGCCACAGCACGCACCCTTGCACATGCACTTCGATGTGGGGCAAATTGCCCTTTCTCTGCTCCTCTCAGCTCCTGGCATGCTGGAGAATCTGGGGCACAACTAAAGGAGAGGTCTCCCTGGAGGACCAAGCCTCTGTTTCTACCAGCACACACTCCTGTTGTATGCACTGCAATGCTTTTTCTCTTGCCATTTTTTTTGCTACCGGGATTTCCCAGTAACAAAATTTATCCAGTGCTTTAAATTTGCAGTGCGGGTCACATTTTAGTATTCTGGGCTTGTGGTCTGTGATGCCACAAATAAGTCTGTTGCATCACAAACGTCACATGCCTTCCTGTCTAGATGTGGCCACTGGGTCTACTTAAAATCTCTCCCTCACTGTCTTCACTTTGTATTATTTACCATAACTCTGCTCTCTCCCATTTACTCTTTCTGTTTTCCACTCCTTATCTAGCCAGAGAATAACCATATATTTTCACTTACCACAATTTCTTGCTATCCTAGATCTTAAGAGAAAGGAAAATAGGGGAAACTGTGCATAGTTCACATAGATACTGTCATAGAGTAAACTAGTCCAATATTTGTTTCATTTGAGAGTTGAATAGACAGAAGTTAGAATCCAGATAGGCTTGCCTCTATAGAAGTTCAAGGCAATGTCTTAAATTGGGAAATTCTTTCTAAAACCCTAGGATTGAAGCGTTCTCTGGATCCACTATGAATATATACATACATGTAGTCTGAGGTCTATACACATCATTTATATTTTACAATGAGATAAAAGACAAATACAAATGACAAAACTTGTATAAAAAGTTTATCAATGAGGTACTTAAAAACCAAAATAGAAATAACATTATAGGAACATTCCATGTTCTTTCTCTGCTTGACCTTGCTAAAACCCTGAATATTTTGCTATTGATGCAGCTCTAATCCAAATGCAGTTCAGCAAGGCTCAATGTGAAGTCATTAATGCAAATTACCAAGGCAATAAGATGACAACCAGAAAATGTTTGGAAAATGTTACAGTGATTTAAAGTGCCACAACCCCTGGCTTTATAAAAGCTTCTAAAATGTTAATTTAAGGATTTCATAGTCAGGAGTAGAATGGGAGTCTTTGAAAACAGAAATGGTTACATGTAAAATGTATGCCTTTTTTCTTGTTTCTTTCATGTTTGTAAATGGAATGCTGCGAATGCAGTTTCTAACTTACTGATCCCACCACCCAAAACATAATACATTATGTTTCTTACATCTCAAACTATTGGATTGCATATGTAATAAAATATTTCAGATTAAAAATATGGTTGAGCATAGAGCCATGAAGATACTCAAATGTTTGACACTTCAGAATATGTCCCAGGGAGGTGGATTCATGAGTGCAAGGCAGATAGAGTACTCAGGGAGAAAAAAAAATCTATTGTTGGACTTCTCACCCTTTTTTAATGTACACCTTCTTCTGTGGTTTTTATCTTGGTTTCTATGTTTTTTTCATAATATATTTTCTATAAGTTTTAAACTTCCTTAAACACTGGTAGATTCAGTAAATCTATGGACTGATGAATATTAGTGAATTGAAGCCAGTGCAAAGGACTGCAAGTTATGTGATGTTACCCACTTCCAGATTTGATCTAGAGAGAGTGATAATCAGGGTGCTTGGGGTGCCTTGAGAGCCTTTCAAGGGTGCCATAGGATACCTCAATATATTAACACTGTTAGGTGTGAAAGCAAGATTCACAAAATCAACCCAAAAATGTCAAATAGGAATTCTTAGTGCTAAAAACATAATAACCTGTTCTGGTCTTTCTGAGTTCTTCATGATGGATTTCCCCCATTATTTCTCTTTTGTCAAAAAAAAAAAATTCTGACAGGTGACTTGAGCCTAAAAAGGTTAAGAATTAGTAGGCACATTTACATGAGATGCTATGGTGCAGTAGCAATAAGGTACTGTGCCATAGCATGTTGCTACCATGCAGTGCCATTGCTAGGCGCTAACCATGTGGCAAAGATACTGCACAGTAGTAATGAGTTGCTGGTCATTATGAATGAGCTACTGTACAGTAGCTCATTCATAGTGATCAGTAGCATAAAGCAAAATCCATGCAGTGATGGTACTGACTGGTAACGCTGATTACTGTGCAGTCATTTAGCACTTGCTTATGCACAATGGGTGACTCATGTAGACATGTCCACTGATCTACAGTTATACAATAGGAATACTGAATATGAAAACAATCAAGTGGGCAAGAAGTATGGCTTAGCAAAGGCATTCAGCAATGCCTGAGGACTAAAAGGGAGGCATACAACCAGTGGAAGGAGGGACTATCACCAAGCAGAAGTACTCCTCCTCAGCCTGGAAGTGTAGGAGGGCCATTAAGAAGGCCAAAGCAGAGATGGAACTCAGGCTAGCGTCCAGGATTAAGGACAACAAAAAAATCCTTTTTCAAGTACATTGGGAGCAAGAAGGGGGCACCAGGCAATATAGGGACCCTGCAAAACACAAATCATAAGCTGGTGGCCATGCCAAACAAGAAAGCTGATATTTTTAACAAGTTTTTTTTAATAAGTTCCTTATTTTGCCTTTGTCTCTGTTTTCCTGAACAGAGACTGGGATATGCCACCTACCAGAGGTAGGGACAATCTTGGGAATAGTTCTATCAAGCCTTCAGTCCATGCAGACGTAGTTAGGGATCTTCTGGAAGGGCTAGACATTTTTAAATCTGTAGGTCCAAATGCCCTCCGACCAAGGGTGTTGAGGGAGCTGGCAGGGATCATCATGGAGCCTTTGCCCAGGCTGTATGAGCATTCGTGGTCATCTGGCCAGGTGCTAGGAGATTGGAAACTAGCTAATGTGGTCCCTATCTTTAAGAAGGGAAGGAAAAAGGACCCAAGTTACTATAGGCCATTAAGCCTCATCTCAGTTCTCAGGAAGATCTTGGAGAGACTCATCAAGGAGCATATCTATTGGGGGGCGTGCAGGGAAGACCATGCTCAGAGGCAATCAGCATGGGTTCATCAAAGGCAGGTCCTGCCAGAGCAACCTGATTGCCTTCTATGACCAAGTAGCTAAATCCTCGGATGGTGGTATCACCATGAACATAGTCTTTCTAGACTTTAAGAAGGCCTTTGACACTGCCTCTCACCCCATCCTCATCAATAAATTGAGTGGCTGCAGCATTGATGCCTGCACAGTTAGATGGGTAAAAAATTGGCTGATGGGGCACACCCAGAGAGTAGTGGTGGACGGGCTGTACTCAACCTGGTGAGATGTGAGCAGTGGGGTACCCCAGGGCTTGGTCCTTGGGCCTGCACTATTTAACATCTTCATCGGCGATTTGGACAAGGGAGTGGAAAGCACGCTGTCCAAGTTTGCTGATGATACTAAGATGTGGGGCAAGGTGGACACACTTGAGGGGAGAGAGAGGCTGCAACTAGATTTAGACAGACTACAAAAGTGGGTAAATGAGAATAGGATGGAGGTCAACATAGACAAATGCAGGGTGCTGCACCTTGGGAAAAGGAATCAACAGCATACATACAGGCTGGAGTTTCCTTCTTGAAAGCACAGAAGTGGAAAGGGATCTCGGAGTCATTATTGACTCCAAGATGAGCACGAGCCACCAATGCCAGACCGCAGCCAGCAAGGCCAGCCATACCTTGTCATGTATCCAAAGGTGCATCTCAAACCAGTCCAGAGAGATGATACTCCCCCCTACTTGACTTTGGTCAGACCACAGACCACAGTTAGAGTACTGTGTCCAGTACTGGATGCCGCACTTCAAAAGATATGTGGCCAGCCTGGAGAGGGTTCAGAGGAGTGCCACCACTTGGTGAGAGGACAGCAGGACAGGCTCTATGAGGAGAGACTGAAGGACCTGAACCTGTTCAGCCTCAGCAAGAGAAGGCTGAGGGAGAACCTAAGGGCTGCCTACAAGCTCATCGAGGGGATCAACAGCAAATAGTATCATAGTCATAGTATCATAGTATCATAGTACCTAGGGTCAGAAGGGGCCTAGAGCAGGCCATCTAGTCTGACCCCCCGCCAATTGGCAGGAAA
>JAGPOW010000229.1:3335392-3391961 GCA_030014935.1 Caiman crocodilus
GCTCTGCAAGGGCTCACGTGTGACCGAGACCACACATGAACCCTCTCCAGAGTCTTAGAGTCCCCCTGCTCCGCTCCTAACTGCCAAGCAGTGACTCAGACCCATAGGTAGAGGTAAATAGGCAGAGTTCTTTTCTCCCCAGCACCACCTGGGGTGATGAGGAACAATGTTATAAGCTAATGGAGAATAGGTTTAGGTTGGAGATGAGAAGGCACTATTTTACAGTTAGGGTGGCCAAAATCTGGAACCAACTTTCCCGGGAGGCATATTCAGGAAGAGGTCAGACGATCAGCTATCTAGGATCTTGGGAACCCAGCCTTCATTCCTGCCTGTGGCAGGGTGTCAGGCTAGATGATTTGTTCAGGTCCCTCATGACCCTAGCTGCTATGAAACTATGAAATTAATACTGAATGTAAAAACAATTAAGTGGGCGAGAAGTATGGGCTCCTATAAATGTGCAGGGAGCCTGCTCCGACATGCTGGAAATCCAGTATGTGGACAGAAGTATTGAGAAAAGAACACTGAGGACTAAAGGGAGGCATACAACCAGTGGAACGGAGGAACTATCACCAAGGAGAAGTACTCCTCCTCAGCCTGGAAGTGTAGGAGGGCCATTAGGAAGGCCAAAGCAGAGATAGAACTCAGGGCTAGCGTCCAGGATTAAGGGAAACAAAAAGTCCTTTTTCAAGTACATTGGGAGCAAGAAGAGGGCACCAGTGTGAACACAGAACCGTGTGAACGCGGAAATTGTATCAAATCCCCATGTGTGTCTGCGCTGAAAAAACGGTGGTGGGTACTTTGAAATAATATTTGTTCAATGAGCTTTAGTTCATAGCATCTTACTGCCATTTTTACCCACCCTATTTTCTCAAACAGATGTGCAGTGGCAGAGAGACTAAAGTGCCTTGATACAGAGACAAAGGCCATGTGGAGATGACACAAGAGGCATGTGTGCACAAGAGTTTAAAGCAGGCTAAATGCTTTTGCACTGCATTAATGGTATTTGCATGCTTCAGTAGCCTATTGTGCATTAATTCCAGCTGCTGAAGGAAATGCAGCAATGTAATGCATTTAAAATGACTTGGGGTGCAGCAAAGTAAAACTCCTTTGAGTTTTAAATCAAAGAAGTTTTAGTTTGCTGCCCCTACAGCCACAGAGCAAAGCACAAGACTCCTTGTAGCTCTGCGGATTTGCAGGAAGCCCTGCAGGCAGGCTGGCAGCAGCCTGGGAAAGCAGGCTCTACCCAAGAAAAGTGGCGAGCCTGATCTTTCCCCTCCCCCCTGGAGCCTTCCTGCTTGCCTGAGATGCATGGGTGCCTTGTGCTTTTCTCTATGGCTGCAGTGCCCCCGGGACCACCCAGCTGGGTGCCTGCAAGTGGTGCCATTGGGGGAGGGAGGAGCTGTCACTGCCACAGAGGGAAGCACCAGCCCCTCCTACCCCGCAGTGCAGGGACTGCTCCACCCTTTGGCAGCTTGCCCTCCACCCCCCACCAGAAAGGCAGGTAAGTCAGTGGGATGTGTGAAAAACATAGGGGTTTAATCAGCCCTGAATTAAAGCAGTGATTTTTAAAACCCACCTCTTCAATTTAGGGCCCCTGTTTCATCTACATATGCCCAAAGATACAAGCTCAAGTTTTATTCCAGCCTTGTACTGAAGTCAACTCATCTGGAAATGTAAACCTGGTCCTTTAGGCTGGGGAGTCAAAGGTGGCCAAATGTGATGGTAGCCGCTTTTGTTCTTTTGTGAGTTACTGCCTAAAGAACCAGGTTTGTCTTAACCATGCTAACCCAATGGCCCATCTCAGTTTGGCCAGACTTTTGATTTTCTCAGATATTAATTTTAACTATAAGTGTTGGGCTTTTCTTTTCTCAACACTTCTTAATTGTACTGCTTTAAATAATACAACTACAGTTTAACTGGGAAAGAAAGCTAAATTTTATTGATTTGATCAAGCTAAAGACTTAAGTGTAAAGAGTTTTAAATAAGCGATAATAAGGTAAGATAATAAGATAGTGAGCATCACCTATTTTTTGTTTTTTAAATCATCTCTGCCACAGAACTTTTATACCATACTTTTGAGATTTTGTGATGTTCTTATAACTCTGGGGCCAGATCTTGAGCTGCTGTAATTTGCATTTTCTGCAGAGCTGGTATTTTCTGGTATATATCTGTGAACTATGTGGGATGAAAAAGAAAATAGTCACACGTTTTAATCCTTTCTCTCAAGGAGAATAAAATAAAAGTAAGCTTGTAGTATTTTCTTACTAGTTGCCAGTAACAATTATACTAATTCATTCATCCTATTATGGACTTGATACTGCACATTGAACTCAATGGAATTTTTGCTATGGATTAGGTGGGAACAGGATTGGGGTAGATAGGCTATATGGGTTTTACAGGCTACGTACAGAAAAGAATAAAGGTCTCTTAGCACTCACCATCCTGATGCCTAACATTTAGCCATTCTATCACTTTGGAAATACAGAATCCTGAGCTGTGTGCCTAAGCTTTATATACAGTGTATGCAAGAAGTGGCCTTATAAATTAATAGCATTAGAAGGGAACTCAGTAATCATCTAGTTCAACCCCTACCTAAATGCAGAATTTGCTTTTGCTAAAATATCCAAGACTGATGCCTATTCAGCCTTTCTTTGATAACTTTCTGTGAAAGAGATTCCTCAGTTTTGTTCTATCATTTTACTAGTCTTACATTTAGAATTCTTTTTTTTATATTAGCTTAAATCTAAGTCTGCTTAAAATCATTCTTAAAGTATAGTGCCCAAAAGTGGACATATAACTTCAGCTAAGGTCTAACCAAGTAGTATGCTACTATCACCTCCTGTACCTGGTGTTAAATGCTTCTTTTATTGCAACTTAAAATTACATTATCCTTGCTTCCCCTTTTTCCAGTGGCATCACGCTGTCTCATTCTGATTTTGTGATCTACTGTTACTGTCAGATTTTTCTTAGCAGTCCTATTGCTATTTTTGTGCATTTAGAGTTTGTTTGTTTTTGTTTCTTCTTTTTCATTGTAGCACCAATTTGGCTTTGTTACATTTCAGTTTGCGGTCAAAGTACATTTTTCTAGATTATCAAGATGCCTTTGAATTTTAATCCTAGCCTCCAACAATTTGCATACTTAATCATCATGATTTATTTTTCCATATCCAGACTGCTAACTCTGAAGCACCTAAGGAACAATACTTGTCTGTTTAGTTTCTTCCTACTCAGGGTTTTAAGGTTCCTTATTTTGGAGTTAGTCGACATACCAGTTTGATTGTGAGAGACGGGGTTTTATAGTTTTTTTTCCAAGTACTCTCTACCCTATTGGCTTCAGTATCGAGGAAACTGATGATCTTCAAGATATGGGCATACGTGCACACAAAATTTTCATTTTGCATCAGTTTATCAGAGCTCATTTATATCAAGTAGTTTCCCCCAACATTTGATAATCCTAATTAAAATAATGTCTAAAACAAGATGATAATGATTGGATTGTTATGGTTGTCTAATATTCAGCTTCACACACTCATGTTGAACAAATGTCTGTCTCAAAGCCTGCTCATTTGACAAATGTTATGGTTATGATTTTCTGCTAAGTAGTTTATCTGCCTCTGACTTAAAACATTTTTGAGGATTTCTCAGCCAATATTTTCCTGGCAATATGGTACACCTAATTGCGTTTTTCCATCATTCTTTTAAGAAGCCAGACAGATGAAGCTCTCTCTTTCTCTCTCTCCCCCTGTCTCTTGACCCTTAAACAATGTCTGTTTCTATGAAGAATGATCTTTCTTCTGTTTTCAAGGGGTCCATCTCCTCCAAAGCAAGAATAAGACCATTAAGAATATTAATAATTATTGTCCAGTCGAGTCCCTTTCAAGGTTCAAGAATTCATCTGCTTTCTTTCTGCCTTTTAATCATAATTAACACTGGATCATTTGTTTTCTAGATTTCCTTCTCAATTTGAGCAAACTGGCTTTCTGCTACTTAATTTAAGGCAACTCTATGAACACTTTGCTCCTTTTACTATTTCTTCTTCACTTGAGAAGGATCAGATTAAAATAAAGCTTCTTTTCATGTAAATTATAATATTAATAAATGTGAAATAAAACAAAGTTTCTTCAATTTGGTTGGAGATACTCTGTTGACTTAATATGATTCTCTTGCAGTCCTCTAATTTTCACATCCACTGGTAATTGCTTTGCCATCTGTTTATTTGTGAACACTTTTGTCTCTTGCAGTGTCTACTTACCTTCTCTCTACTCTTAAAGACTACAGAAATGCTACCTCATGTTTTTAACCTTCATTTGATTAGATATTATGTTCTAATTCTCAGTAAAACTGATAGTTTAATAAGTTATAAATAAATACATAACAAATTCATTTCAGTAGTGCTATGCACTTGAAATACTATTATCATTATATCTGGAATGTCATGAATTCTTTATTGATCAGGCAACCCATCGCCACTGGAATGCTTTCCGTAGCAGGGAAGCTAAGCACTGACAATTAAGAGACTGAAATAGACCTAAACCAGTTGTTGCATTTCATCTGTGTAGAACACTACATAAAAAGGATAAGAGACCTAAGTATCTAAAATAGGCTTTAGACAGGAAGTAAGAAGATCCAAAATTCAAACCTCAATTCCCCAATTAAGGTACAAAACAAAAAAATCCTATGAGGTGATACCCAACTATTATCTTACCCCAATATATCTGCTTATACTAAGGAACCAGTTCAGGATAGTTTCCCTAACTATAAAGTCAAATTCTTATATTGCTATAATGTTCAGTAATTGTTTACTGCAGAGATTGATCCTGCATTTACAGAAATCAGTAGGAAAGTTTTTTGACTTATATAGTGTAGATCAGGTTTTTGATCTCTTAGGGCTTGATAACTTTTTCAATTTAAGCTGAACCCAGTGCCAAAGAAGTAAAATGAAAAGAGTAAAAATCTAAGTTTAATGTGAATGTCTCTGAAATGTACTACTATAATAAATATGTAAAAGGGGATTTGAAGAAACAATAGGCCTGACAATGCATGCACAAAATATAATACCATGGTAAGACAAAATTATTTCGTTATTATATGTAATTGCACCCACATGTGTACACACAGGCCTAGCACTAAACAGTCACAGGATTTTAGACAAATCTAAAGAGTAATTTCCAAAACTATATATATTTCAGAAAATATAAAATAATTTTTATCATTCATAAATTAATAACATTTTTTATTTAAACAGATGCATAGTATAATCCTACTAAAGTTCATGGCTTTCTTTAAATGAAAGGTGGATACAGGAAAATACTTTAATTACTACATGACAAGTATACTATACTTGTAGTCAAATATCCACAAGCTCTCTGAAATCTATTGCTTCAGCATCCTGTTTACAAGATTCATGACATACAGAATACAAGAGCTGCATGCTCTGGAAATGCTGTAAATTAGAGTACCCCTAGTAATGACTAGCAGACATGGACAGTAATCCATATAGTTGTCCAATCTTCTTCATATCCACTTCTGTAGAAGCATTTTTTCTCTTTTTTCCCATTTTTGCACACATGAGCAGTAAGTCATCCATAATAGCAATGAAGCAAATGAAAAAGCACCCTCTAGGGAATAAGAAAAGCCTTATTTTTCTATCGATCTACATGTTTTATATGGTCCTCTTGCTATGGTCTTAAATTCATTTATTTTTATTGTTATTTTCATCATGCTTTTGTTTATTGAAGAATGCAATGTTTGCAGTTCCTTAGAATTTCCCACCCCGCAGGTAGAGAAGGATTCCTAATTGCTTTGTACTTCCCATTCTTTTTGCAGTGATTGACACCTAAGACATTCCACAAAAAGACTGCTTGGGAAAAAGGAAAATTCTCAAACAGATCTTTAATTAAAATAAGAACTAAGAAATACTTAGCATATAGGAACATAAGGAGAAGAAGATTAGATACCTGTGTGTTTTGTATACGTGATGCTCATTTTTTATCCTAAGACTTGAGCATTTCTTGGGTTTTGGTCACAACTCAGCAAGATATTTACTGGAGGTGAAAAAAGATCATAGAGCATTTTGCATTGATGGGGGCAAGTGAATGAGGATTGAGGTAGATGAGGGGGGAGTGAGAGGGACAACATGGGTAAAGGGAAGGAAAGTCTTGCCCACCAGGGCTGCTTCTCAGCATCAGCAGCCCCATGGCTGAGTTTCCTGGGAGCAGACCCTGGTGCCTATTATCTCCTCACCCTAGACATACATATTGGAAGCAGGGCTATGCTTGGTCTAAAAAAGGCTTTCTTAGGGAGAGAGGTGGGGGAGAACAAGCACCACTCTTCTCACCCCACTTACCCACACAGAAACACTGTTTGATGCAGGGGGCAGTACCATTCCGCTTTCCCCCTGCCCGTGTGATATACCACTTCATGAAGTACTGTGCTGCCTGGTTCCTATGGCAGGGCAGCTGCAGTGTGGGGCTTCCCCTGTCCCAGAATCCCCTACTGGGATTCTGGCCCCTCCTCATAGTCAGTGCCTGGGACAGATGCTCCAGTGGTACATAAGTTGACAAGAAGTTCTTTAGGAGTGCTTAAAACTAGGTGCCCCTGGGTATGTCTACACGTGCACTTATACTGGCTTAAACTTACTGTGCAGCAAATTACTGTGCAGTGAACAGGAATAAGCTGGCATCTACACATGCAGGTGTTAAAGCGCATTAACGCTTTAGTCCTAAGTTGGTCCACACACACACTGTTACTGTGCAGTAAGGCATCTACAGGTACATTACTGTGCAGTAACTAATCAGGCACAAAGTTGATATCTCCATGATGCAGGTATCAAATTTATGCTCAAGTCAACATAAGCCACCATATTTATGGCTCAGTATGTGTGTGCACATACAGACATGCACCCATACTGCTCAGTAATTTTGGTTACTGTGCAGTAAATGCTCACATGTAGATGTGACTTCTGTGACCTTTAAGTTTTTATGATTCTATGGCAATCAATTTGCTGAATGAACGCCTGTGTTATAAAATGCCATTTCTAAGGATATTCCATTATTGGTCACTTTTTCATCAAGTAGAATATTTTCATTATATAGAGGTTACTGTCTAAGGCTTTCTAATTTCGTTTTTGGTAACTTGATAAAATGACCATAGTATTCATGTTATTCCCTATTCTATGCAAAGAGAAAATGGAAATAATGCAATAAAGTCATTACCTAGTGACCAAGGCAATGACAACTGAAATGCTTTTAAGAACCATTCATCATAAATCTCTGTTCCACTGCATGTGGTATGTTAGACCTTGTCAGTGAGTATGGCATACTCATTACTTAAAAAATGTAATCATTGCTTGAGACTTTTTGATGTCTAGGAGTAACTTATTAATAAAGGATTTATAGCAAATCCAAATTGCTTTCAGAAAGGTACATCATATCTGCAGCTGGCACCCAGTGTGTATAACAGCTGTCCCTACAGTGTCCTTGTACTATATCGGTGTCATCCTGGCAGCACTTCTAAATCTAAAAGCATCTGTTTCACATTTAATTCCTGTACTCAGATGACTTATCTGCATTACTTGTTACTGTAGCGTGTTTCATTTATTATTTATTGTACACAGATGTTTAAAGAAAACAGCAGCTTTGCATGTGCCACGTACCTCACCTGCATTATTATCTATTTATAAACAGTAAATACAGACAGACATTTTGATAAACTACTTCAGAATTCAAAGAATATTCTGTTTAAATGTATGCCATATTGATCAGTGGATTAAATGTTTAAAACAACTAAATTTCATATAGAAAATCTGTCATTAAAGTTTCATGTCCTCTTAACATATATAATATATTTGATTATAATGCATCAATAAGCTCTTAGAGTGCTACATTATTTCCATTACCTGACATGGGCATTGTAGTGATACTAATAGCAGTTAGTGAGCCTCACTTTTTTTATTATAAAAGAAGTGATCTGACTGCACTGCCCTTATTTCTTTTGTTTACACTCGGATCTCTCTCTATGAGAATTCATTTTGTGCGAATTCGCCTATATGCAACTATCTTATTTATACCAGAAATTAGCTTTGTGAGAGAAAAACACAATCTTAAAAAAAATCAGCCAGCAATGAGCTCCCTATAGGCTGGCAAAGTTCCAGTCTGCAGGGAGCTGGAAGGAAGCAGAAAGCAGGTGGTGAGACAGAGGACACCACCTGCATGTACAGTATATGTATGTGGCCCCAAGTAGCCTCAAGGGCAGGTCCAGCAAGTAAGTGTGTGGCGGGGGGGTGGGAGAGGAAGAGGGGGACTGAAGCCCCTGTAAGGAGGGAGCTGGGCAGAACTGGGGTTGCTGTTCAGCCAGGTGTTGCTTGGAGCCCGGGGCAGCAGTGTGCACCTGCAGGGCCCCAGCAGGCAACAGGATGGAGCTTCCAGTGGCTTTTCAGGGAAGAGCTGGATTTTCTAAAGGGAAGGGGCAGATGCGTGGGTGCAGTGGGCTCTGGCCCCAATCCTGGGCCCAGCTTGGCTCCTCTCGCTGCCTGGTACCAGCACCCCACACCCTGCTGTCCTGGCCATGTGCCTCCTATGGCACAGGGCTGCACCCCCCAAAGAGCAGCAAACACAGGAGGTGCATCCCCAGGGCAGTGCAGGATGAGCACCTGCCATTCCCTACTGCCCTGCTTCTCTGCCCTGGGTGTCTTTCCAGTGTATTGATGACACATCTGGAAAGAGTGGTGATCTGGGGAAATAGTATGTTCAGCTTAGAAAAAGAGAAACCTTGAAGGCGATTGAGGGGTGGGGAATACCATAAAAAAATCTGTATGAGATGCACATTACAATCACCCTACTCTACTCAGAGTAAAGTGTTCCTCTTACTGCACAAAGGTAAAAGCTGATATTAGTACATGAAGATTGTATTCATTTACAAGTATCTTGTTAATGACAACCACTATTAAATTCCAGACTCAATATGGATCACTATGTCCCAGTAAAATCCTGTTGATGTCATGTTATTGTGTGGTGTTCTTTATTATATATATTGGGAGAGGATGTAGGTCAAAAGACTATAATTCTAATGGAAAGTCAGTTTTATTATAAATCAATATAGTTACATAATATTCCCAAATTTCTGTATGCTTAGTTTGTGTACTAGGGTACATTTAATGTAACACAAGGATTGTCTATGTGGAAGTTCTTTCTCCTCATCTGTTCCTTCAGGAAATTCCACTATGAAGGTGAGTTCTTTGTTTTCTGTTTCTTATTAAAAGTTTGAAGATAAAAACAAACAAACAAGCAAACAAAACATCACTGGGAAAAGGAGGGCAGAGGTATGGATTAACATGTTTTAAGCATTCTACTAAGATGAATGAAAATAACTTCGGTAACCTAATTATGTAGTTAAGCACACAAAACCTAAGGCTCCACATCCACATGGTGTAATTGCCTTTTAACTTGAACCAATAACAGATATTGGAAGATGTGCAAATCACAAAAATATGTTTAAGTGACATCATTCTGAAGAACCTGGGATGTTCCAATCCCTATCTGAAAGTTTTATTGTTATACAAATAACTGCTCCAACAAACTACTGCTTACTTAGTAGTGTAATTAGATAGAGGCCACCAGAACAGATATCCTGGGTACTGACCTGTGGGGAGGGCAACAGAGAAAAACTGTTGCCACCACAGCTTGAACAATCATGCCAGTGACACAATGACAGCTGGAAGTCACCACTACCCCTCTGTATTGCAGTTGTCTTGGGCATTTAGGTGTGTTGTTACATCTCTGACCTGACCTCACCTCTTAATTTGGCAAACAGTCCACGGATAGTGAATTGGAGTTGATTTACTTTAAACGAAAAGTTACTTCTTAGGTCATTTCAAGTAACACTTCCCAATGACTTTTAGATCATTTATAATTAAGTCATGGTCTGAGTCATGCCAATTTCTTACCAAAAAGTTGTATTTCTGTGCTAAGCCAGGGCCTGTCTTGCATTAACCCATCTATTTTGGACATAATGTTCTTGGGGTGGGGTGGGAATCTATAAAAAAGAATTTAGTTTTTTGTCCTATGTCTCAGGGTGTCTACAGAGGCACATTTCCAAGCAGATACTCAGTATTCTAAGAAAGCTGGTGCTTCCAGAATTTTTTTAAAATGTAATAAATAAAAAGCTATATTTTTAAAATATTATACTAGAATCTATTCATTGTTATACTATAAATGCTATTTGATGAATAAAATGATGTATCTATTATTGACTTGGCATGAAGTTTTTATAAGTACTTCAAACTTATGCCAGGGAAATAAGGTCTTTGACAGAAAAAAATATAACCTTACGACATAAATAGGAACTACTATATACTGTACAGTGATATAGAAGAATTGCATTGAATAGAGAAAAAGTAGGAAGAGAATTTCCTGCTGTTAAGAAAAGTTTATCCCATCCTACAGAATATGAAACACACAAATTACTTTTTCTTTTGCTCATAAACATACTTTCTGCAGCTTTGTCTCTTCTCCCTTTAAAATACACAAAATGGTGTGTTTATAATGTTATTTTTTTCCTAGAAAGGGACAGAATACCTACAAACAATATATAAGTTAAGATTCAACACCCCCCTCCCCAACTACCCTTGAAAATTACTGTCATTAGTATTGCCGTGGTTGCACAAAATGTGAATGTAGAGACAAAAATGAGCATGAAGCAGCTGATGCTGTTCCATGTACTACTGGGGCTTCCTATGGGAAACAATGGGTAATAAGAGTTTGTTGAACATATTATACCTTAACTGATCCTTTTGGAACCATAAAAAAACAAACAGACATACAAACAGACACAACCCCCCCCCCCTGTAAGTAGCCTTAGAAATTTTATAGGGAGTAGAAGGAATAAAAATAAATGAAGAGGGGAGGATTAATCCAGTTCCTTGGATCATTGCCCTAAAAATGAAGTAACTAGTTCCCCTGACTCCAAAGAGCAAGATAGGCCCTGAGTCCTTTATTTGAAGGCCAAAGTGCTAGATGAGAATGCAGTAAAACTCTAGACAAGGGACATACAGTAGTTGCTAATTGCCAAAGGGCTTTATATAGGCAGCCTGTATAAAAGACAGATATGCAGCATCCTAGGTACTGTCATTCTATGTACTGTATAAAATAAATTGAACCTCAGTTGCTGAAATCCCTATGATCCAGAACCTGTTATCTGAGTGCAGACAGGAATAAGACAGGAAGACATGGTTATGCCTTAAGGCTGATCAGCTGTAGGAAAGTTGGCAGTAACAGTAGCTACTGAGAGACATCTCCCCTGTGTGTGCACATCATTGTACTCTTTGAACATGTTGAGTGTATCAATTGTAATCAGTGTGGGCTAGCTTTCTCTGTACAAAAAGAAAATACCTGTTGGAGGATCACACATTGGAAAAAAAAATGCACTCGGTAGGTGCAGAATTGAAGGTTTGTCCATGTTGCAGGATGACTTGTCTTTGCATTGTAGATAGCTTTCAATATGAAAACAAACAAAAAATTGTAAATGTCTCTGTAAAAAAAAATATCACCTTTGCATTTAGATACTAAGGAGCCAGGAATTATAGTAAAACTTCAGACAGGTAAAAACTCAAAGAGAAGCTGAAGGGTCTACAAATTCTTTTCCTCTTCCCTCACTATGAACTGAAAACATATTACATGAATTTTGGCAGGGTTTTAAAAATAATTTCAGCTGGGCTGAGATCAAGGGAAAGTTTAACAGCTTTTCCCCTGGAATTGTTATACATTATCTGAAGATAGCAACTTATGCCAAATATTTTTTCAAACTTGGATGACGAAATAAAACTGAAATCAATGAGCAGAGCAAGTGCCAGGGACTTGTGGAAACCAATGACACTTTTTATTAGGTGCCTAATTTTTTAAGCACATTTTTTGAGAATGTTTTAAAATTTTAAATAAAACTTTTATTGCATTCTTCCTTCAGTGATCTAGGGAAGACAGAATTGCTGTTTGTGACATATTGGCCTGTGTTTTCTGTGTATGTTTCTTTATAATCATAAGACTATGAGATGGGCTTGCCTATTTTTGCCTGGTTCCTCAAGCTTAGAAAATTGCCAAAGCAATTGGTGGAGAAAACCCACCAATCAGAGACCAGCAGAGGAGGAGCCTCGGGAGGAGTCTGCCC
Source organism: Caiman crocodilus (assembly GCA_030014935.1). Taxonomy (NCBI): domain Eukaryota; kingdom Metazoa; phylum Chordata; order Crocodylia; family Alligatoridae; genus Caiman; species Caiman crocodilus. The sequence continues at coordinate 3,347,552 of JAGPOW010000229.1, forward strand.
CAACCCTATGTTGGGGCAAGGTGAGGAGCAGACCTCACTGAAGATTCCATCTCCCCCCGATTGGTCAAGTCTTCAATCTTGGAGTGGAAGCCCAAAAGGATATATAAGGAGCTGCATGCACAGCATGTTGGAGGAGATGATGAGGAACAGAGAAGAAAGAAGCAGCCAGGGCTGAGGAAGAGCTAGGAAAGAGCTACCCAGGAGGCACTTCCAGTTGCCCTGAAGAGTCTGAAGACTCCACCATCGGATGAGAGTGGCAGGTGGCCAGGTCCACAACCCCTTGCCATGAGATGATGATGAGCTGATGCAGGCATTGCTGCACAGAGGATCCAAAAGGAACCAGAACCTTGGGAGCTGCTCAAGGCAGCTCAGTTCTTCAACCCTGGCATGAGGATGGACAGTGCAGATGTCACTGCATGGAGGGTCTGAGGGGGACCAGGATCTTGGGAGCCACTCAAGGTGGATCAGGTCATCAACCCTGGCATGAGCCTGGCACTGGTGCAGATGCCATTGCACGGTGAGTCATTGTTGGACTGAGGGCCCTTGGAGGTGGCAGGGGGCAGTTTGGACCCCATTCCCTGCTGTCAGGTGCCCAGGCCCATAACTTGCTGAGAAGGCCAAGGTATCTGGGCATGTGAATGAGCCACGCACTACACATGGGGGACTGAGACAGAGTATCTGCTGCAGGAGCCACTTGCCTAGCTGGGACCAAAACACCGGGAACCCTTGCTGAACTCCTACTCACCAGGAAGCATGAGTTCTTGGGCAAAGGGTTTCGCACCGGGGAGGGACACAGTGGATAGCCCCATCAGAGGTAAGAGGGAGACAGACTCCTTGGGGGGTGGAGGGAGTATTTGGGATTACCACACCCTATACTTTGGAATGCTGATTAATTGCTTGCTGCTTGATGCATCTTATATTTTGGAGTGTTTATTAATGGCTTGTTGTCTTTTCCATTCTGGAGTGTTTATTAACTGTTTGTTGTGATTTACATTTTGGAGGTGCTTTCCCATTGATTACTGGGACATACTTACCCTCTGAGGATCCATGGGCAAGATTTCTCTTGTGGGTCTTGGCGACTGCTATACTTACCTGTCCTGTTATTTGCTGACTTAAATATATTAAATGTAAATATTTATCTTTATCACATGTTCAACTTATTCTATCCCCTCCCCTTTTATTCTACATCTGAATAAACCATGTATATAGTTAAGATATTGTGTCCTGGTCTTCCTGTATAGAGACACCAGATAAGGAGAAGCTGTGAGCAAACTGCAGTTTCCATCTCTAGCACATACATTCTGTTGACCATCCCCTTCTATTGGAAAGGGGGGTGCACACTTCAGTACACCTGGGTTACAACTATCCTACTTACTCAGCCTATTGCAGAGGCAATGAACAATATTTTTTCTAGGTTTTTTTTTCCTTTGCCCTGCCTTGAAATTGTTGAAAAGTTCAAATTTTGGCAAAAACACGGGGAAAATATCAGCAGAATTTGTGTTCTATTCTCTATGTTTGGCTGGAGTTTTGTAAAAATGTGGTGAAACAAAAATATTTTGGCAGAAATAAAGTTTCCACTTTTTTTCTCTTTTTGACCAACTTTAACTCCAGGCTTAGAAAGGAAAGAAGTTAGTGTTATTTCCCTAAATATTCCCACTTAAATCAGTGCTGTATTCAAACACAGATATAACTTCACTTCCTCTTAATTCTTTGGAGGACTGCATCCTTTGTCTTTACTTCTCTTATTCTTTGTTTTGTGATTTTTATAGCATGTACTAGAAGTAATTCATAGTTGGTATATATAGTTATTTTCTATAAACAATATAATGATGACTATGGTCCAGGACCTGATCTGTCTCCATTAGAAGTCAATGTCAAAATTCATATAGGGTTCAAAGGAAGATGATCAGATCCTTGATGTTATAAAAGATGGTGGATGCAGAAATTGGTATAAAGGCAGCTTAACCCTAAAACAAATTCAGGAGTTTAAATGATAAAAGGAGCTTATGAAAAGGATTTTGACATATCTCAGGCATGGCAGAGAAGTGTATTTATTCAACTTAATCTTTAAGTACCATATTTACTCAAATCTAGGAGTGCTAGGAGTTTAACTGGAGTAAAGAAATGTCTATGGAAAGAAAACAAAGGCTAAGTAGAGATATTAAAAAAGCCCCTGGCAGAAGCACTCTATCATGCTTTACCTAAAGTGCTGTAAGTTAGAGCGCAAGCAAGTCGAGCAGAGATTCTCTGTTTGGTGATGGGGGTTTCTCAAAGCTTGCCCACACTGGCCACTGGGGGCACTCCTGCATAGCCCCCAGGAGGCTGCCAGAATAAGCCTTGCTTCTGGCCCTTTCTCCCCACCCCCAACAACTTGACTTTGTTAGCAGCTGCTGGAAGGGGGAGAAACACTGAACCCTTCCTCTGCAGCAGCCCCTGCCCTGTAGCATGCTGGGAGTTGGGCTTCTGCATGGCCACAGAGCCCAGATCCCTTGCCCTCACAGACTGCCTGACTAGGGAGCCCCCTCCCCACCACGTATCATGGTGGGAGTGTACAGGGGAGGCACACCACAGGGACAGGGCAGCTGCATGGAGAGAGGATCCCTCTCCTCCCACACTTCCCCACCCCTTTGAGCTTACAGCTGGCCAGAGGGAGGAGGCATGCTGGAATCGGAAACTGCCACTGATTCAGGTCAGTGATAGCTGAGGGGGTGGGACTGGTCCAGTGCTCAGCAGAGCAAACCAAGTCTGCTATAGAGCATAGCCATGTGAGGGGCCCCTTGGATGGTGGCAGAATGCAATCTAGCTTAACTTGTGATCGATGTGGCACAGACATTTTAAAAAAGTATTCTAACAGAAAGCACTTTAGTCTAGTACCATATCCATCAAGGTTTAACTTAGAGCATTATCCACCATTTTTAAAGCACTATAGAGCCATGAGTTCATTTATGGCTTTAGAACATTTTCTGCATGCTTAAAGCATGATAAATATAATGCCTGTAGCTAGTCAAAGGGTCCAGTTATTATATCAGGTACACCTTGTAGTTACTAACCAATAGTCTTCCAATAGCTTTGACACTATGACCTCTGTTTCTAGATTCCCTGAGCTATAACTACAATAAACAACTCCTTTTCCCCAGAAAACCAATGCCTCAGGTTAAAAATAAGTCCTGCCTTTCTCCGACATCTCTTACCATGCTCCATTTTACTGTTGGATATACCTCCTCTCCTTTCACAAGGCCCAGCAGGCTGATCTTCAAAACTTGATTCCCACAAAGGGATATTTTGTTTATTTTTCCCCTTTCATCTTCGCTACATTGGGTTTCTCACTGTAGGCTACAGCAGGGTTTACTACCTGCAGTGGAATCTTTTCCATTACTTATTTATGTAGAGCAAGGAAATAACAGTCTATGGGTATACAGAACAGGAGGGAGCACCAGCCACATACTACAGCCCTTGTGCATTCTCCACAGAGAGCAGCACTGGGAATGAGCAAAAGTAAGAAAGAATGCACCAAACTATAATGACACCCAAGACTCACAATTTCAGTCCAGTTTCAGTTTTTTCCCTGCTTTTCTGCTGCAACACTGTATAGGAACAGGTGCAGAATCCAGAGTAAAGCATAGAGGCAGAAGGTTGGGTTGAAATAGCTGGTCAGCTCACAGGGACATTCTTTGGGGACTGAAGTGGAATCTGGGCAAGGGTTGACTTAAAGAGGGAGCTAAGGACAATGTTCAGGATGAAACAAGGAAAATGTTGATGAAGCTGGAGAAGCATCTTTATCATTAGTCAAAGGTAAAAGGAAAAAGAACAACCTCAAGCATGCACACATTGCATGTGTGTGTACAAAGGGGTGTGGTTTCTTACAAGTCGGACATGTCTACATGTGCATTAAGGTGCTTTTTCTAATGCATATTAAATTTATTAACTCCAATGTAAGGGCACTGTTACAGTATTCCAAGGGCGGGGTGGGGGTGGTGCATTAATTAGACCCACTCTGAGAGCCACTCTAAATAAAGCACCACAGTATCTCATGTATCAGCATCTCTATTTTGAAGTGGTGGTGGGGGCACTTGAACTAAAGCTCATTCAGCAAGATTTAGTTCAAGTGCCCGTGCTGCCATTTTGAAGCTTGGGGATACCAATACACAAAAAACAAGAGGCTGCTATACTGCAGTAATTATGCTCCAGCAGATTCAGTTAATTGATACATAATTAAGCACATTGCAGCAGCTTCTGCACTTATGTACAGGCACCCTGAGGTACTAAAGAAATGTGTATTAAGCATGCATTAAAATGCACATGTTGACATGCCCATTATTCCCTAAGATACACTTAGGCAAAGATAAGGCGTTGGGTTTTGGGGGGCTTTGTGTTTGTTTGTTTTTGGGTTCTGTTTTTTTTTTAGTGGCAAAGAATAATATTTTCTATGAAAGAAATGAAAAAAAAACCCCTCATGATCATTAGATCCAGCTAATTTATTTATTTTTGTCCACCTCATGATTTTTGAATGTGAGAGTTTGCAGTCCTGTAAATATTTGACATTTACACCCACAAAATAATGATTTATCTATTTCTACCTTTCATCTATATGGCATTTATACCTCACATAGCACTAAAATATTTTCACAGCATCCACAGACACTATTTTAGAGGTATAGAGGATTCAGTGCTAGAGAATATCAAGTAAATAGGAAATCCCTTACTTATTTTCCTTAAATGAAAATTGCTTTGAGAAATATGAGGCCAAGTTCTACCTTATACATGCACAATTCCTAATTATTTCATTGGCATTTGTATGTGTGAATATATGAGAACAGTATTTGGCCATATATTATCTGCCATAATGTTTCCAACATTTTACTAGCAGCTAAGTTGAGAAATGGCAAGTTGCCTCAAATGAATGGGCTATGGCTTAATGTGAAGAACACTCTGGAGAAACAAAATCAGATGATAAACTCAACGAAGACAATTCCTGGCCAAGCAATGAATCTGCTGTATGGATGTATCAGATAATAAAAGGCATATCTGGTCAAACAAAATTCTACAAAAATCACCATTTTCAGATTAGTTATAAAGATGAATACCAGTAGGAAAGGTGGAGGGAAACCCTAATATTTATATTGCCTTGTATAAGGATCTTCTGGTTACCTGTTCTAGAGTTCCAGCAGTGGAATAGGTGAAGGTGGCTGCTATGGTATTCAGGAACCACTCAGATTTAAAGAGTTTTGCTGAGGTCTGCAACATTAAGTCCCTTTCAATGTGTCACACTTATGCCATGAATAATGTTTTACTTGCACTACAAATTACAAGAGTGCTACACGGAGACCTAATTTAAGGCACCATAAAATGGTAAACTCAGTATAAAAATGTTGCACATATCATTTAAGGTGCCATACAGAGCGGGTAAACGCTGAACATTTTTACAGCTGCTTTGTATGGCACCTTAAACTGAATGTGTGAAAGGGTCAGAGCCAGGGCTGATGATCAGCTAATTATTTGCCCTAGTTCTATCCCTTGCCCTCAGACCTGCACATATCCAACTTTCAACATGCCAGTGTAGTGATCTGATCCCTGACCCCAGAATGTTCCTTTTGCCATGCATGTGTAACATGGCAGGATGCAAAATTTGTGGGATTGGGTATCAGATTTCATGTACCTTTAAATGAAGAAGTGACAGGGACAGGGGCGGGGCCTGAGTTGCAGCAAATTGCAAACAGAACAACCTGTTCTAACTGCCTCATTACAGCTTCTTAAATATAAACCCCCCCACATCTGGCAACCTCCCTATAAAAAAGTGAGGTTTCAAAGGTAGTTTCCTACCATTTGCTCTCTCCCTACTATAAATTTATGGCTTTCTCTTCCTGCTTAAATGCCCCCCAAAACTTAGAGACCCAACCTATAGAAACATTATCCCAAACTGTAACATATATCACCTCCTGTTTTTCTCTGTTCCTCAGGTGTCACGTATTAGCACCACATTCTTCAAGTAGGAGACTCCTTCCCTATTATGAATATATAATACACAGGATAGATATATCTAGTCACATAGCATGAGTCCCTACACATTTTATCACGTTTTGAAAAAAAATAATAAAGCAGGACCATGGATACTGCATTTTTATAAATGTACCAAATATCTGGAAAGACTGGAATAGTTAGAGCACAGTATGAAAATGTGCATATGGGAGACCAGGATTAATAAAACATTTAAGCCCTATATTTATGTGAAAAAATACAACCTTTATGCATAACATTGATTTTGCTTTAAAATATATATATTAAAAAAATAATTTCAAAATACCTGAAATAGTTATCCTTGGAAAGAATGTCTGTGTTCCAGTTGAATGCATCTACTTTTGTAGATTTTGTGGAAAAAATAATTTTTTACTCATACCGACTAGAAAAATCTTCCTTTAAATGACTTTTTTGTTGGCAGATTAATAAGCAAGGGAAAATATTGTATTGAAAGTTACTATTTTTTTTGTAAATAAATATATATACATATGTGTGGATGTATGTATGTATGTTCACAGACAGATTCTAATTACTCAAACAATTTAATCTGAAAATGGATACACAACCAACACTGGAAATTTTTAATGAATTGAGACAAAAAGTTTCATAAGAATTCAAAGGTATAGGAAGGGGGGGTTTCCTCCTCCAACTTATACTCCCTTAAGCCCCCGTTCATATATTAACTTTAAAATATTCTGAACAGTCTGTTTTTGATCAAATTAGGATTATCCAACGGGTGGCCCATGGGCTGCATGTATCCCCAAGGGGTAACCTGCAGTTCCCAAGCTCCCAGTCTGGGCACTACTCTCCCATTTGTCTCCTGCTGCTATAGCTAGAATCTTCCATCTGTACTCCCTCTTCCAGCTTCTGCTTCCTGCCTCGTCTTCTGGAAGATGGGACTGGGTGATTCAGTGTAGTCCACGGAACTAAGGTTGCCTGCAAGTGGGACTAAAAGTGTGGACCCAAGGACTCCATGTGGTTTGGGGGTACACCCTCTACGTGGTTTGGTATGAGAGTCCACATTACACAAGGTCTGGGGGTATGTAGGTCTTGTAGCATGATGCTGGTAGAAGGGGAAGGGACTGTATCCCTCAGCCACTCAGAACTTAAGTGTCTACCTGTTCATAGATAATAGTCTTTTTTCCATGTCCTATATCCTCCTGACTAACCTAGCGCACAAGATAGCAAACCAGAAGTAATGGCGATCATAACCATCACTATATCATTAAATCCTTGAAGAGTCAGTGCAAATTTCATGTCACCACACTGACTTCAGTGTAACTGAAGATAGTAAAAAAGATATGTAATTGACCCATATAAAGCAAAGAAAACCAAAAGATATTTTATTGGAATATGTTATGTCCAATATTAACAGGAAAAATTAATGTGTTCCAATTATTTAAGAGATATCCATCTCTATGTACAAACTTCTAAATGTCTATTTCTATAAATATTATTTTAGTAGCTAAATTTATATTCTGTATTAATGAGAACATAGCTGTATATTGGGAAGTATTGTGGTCTAGAAGCTAGCATCTGGTACTAAGACAAAGATTCAATTCCCAGTTCTGCTGCTTTCTTGGTATGTAATACAGGATGATCCAATTAACTGCAATGAATTTCAGGTTCCTCTCCCACCCTTTCTTTTTCTGGTCTATGCAAGATATTTTGGGGAGGGAATATGTGTTCATACACACATAGACACACACATATATGTTGGTTATATACCATAAGCTTTCATGAGCTAAAGCACACTTCATCAGATGCATAGCCCATTTAAGTTTATGATCTATACTGTATTTACTCAAATACAAAACAAGGCTTTCCCCCTCAATTAGCATGGGGAAAATAGCTGCTTGCCTTACATGTAAAGAAACCTTGTCTATCATACAGTGCTGCCAAAAACAGAACTTGCTTAGTCATGGAGACCAGCTGATGAAGTTGATTAAATGCAGCCAATGCCAAGAAAGACTATAAAAAACATGGTCCATATTGGGCAAATATGCCAGTGGGAACTTTTATATATATATTGTGAAGGGATTAAAAACTTAAAAACCTGCTTCCATCAGCTTATATTTCGTTACAACTCCCCTCCTCCTCCCTCCAGTTACAGGCCAACAAAACAATCAAGTTTTGAAACTTAAAACATGTTTCCATCAGCTTACTTTGCCTTACAAAAATAACATCAACTAAGGAGAAAATGAAACAGAAAATTGTTGTCAAAATTTAAACTTGCTTTCATTAGCTTCCAAACATTCAACAAATAAGACCAACAAAAACATAAAACATTTATACATTATCTATGATTCATCCACCCCCACATTCCCATTAATCCAGGGCCTGGACATTTTTGTTTCTTAAAATTGCATTACTCCCTGTTGCTTTCCAAGCTCATTTGTTAATGCATATATATCATTCCTTATCCCTGTATTTCTTGCCTTAGTCTTTCTCACACTATAGCTCTGCCACCTCTCAGGCCTTATCATTTTTTCATCTTCCTAGATCTACTAGGTATCTATTCTTCTCTTATACATAAATCCATTGCCTACTCTTTACCTACTTCTCTTGTGTCCAGCCAGCAATGCCACCTCTATTTGCCCAAGCACAAAAGCAAGGTATCTTCTACCAAAGAGTTTCACTTGTTGCAAGACTAGTAAGTTTATTTCCTTTCACAATGCTACATGAAAGCTCATCGCAGCTTCCCAGCTTCTCTGTCCTTTCTCTGGGCCCTGTCCTACACTTCATATAGAAGCACTTTTAGTATGAATTGGCTTTTTGCGCCCAGCTGCTTTAGGAGTTGCTCTGTCTTTCCCCAGACTGTTCTGGCAAATGTATAATTCTCCCCCTTTATGCGGCGCTGGTCAGGCCGCAGATGGAGTACTGTGTCCAGTTCTGGGCGCTGTACTTCAAGAGGGATGTGGACAGCCTTGAGAGGGTCCAGAGGAGGGCCATTAGATTGATATACGGGCAACAGGATAGGCCTTACGAGGAGCATCTGAGGGACCTGAACCTGTTCAGCCTCAGTAAACGGAAGCTGAGGGAGGACCTTATGGCAGCCTATAAACTGCTGAGGGGAGATCAGCAGGAAATAGGACAGGCTCTTTTTTCCCGGGCACCACCAGGGGTAACTAGGACCAATGGTCACCAGTTACTGGAGAGCAGGTTTAGGTTCGACATTAGGAAACACTACTTCACAGTTAGGGTGACTAGGTTGTGGAACTGGCTTCCTAGGGAAGTTGTTCTTGCTCTTATCTTGGGCATCTTTAAGAGTAGATTAGATAGGTACTTGGCTGGGGTCCTGTGACCCTGACACTCGTTCCTGCCATTGGCGGGGTGTCAGACTAGATGGCCTGCTTTAGGCCCCTTCTGACCCTAAATACTATGATACTATGATATTATGATAACCCCACATCAGATGTCATATGCTTTCTTCCTTGTGACATGTTTGTCTGGGGCACTCAGCTGTTCTAAACAGTCCCTAACTGTGACGGAGCACCTGTACTGGTACAATCTCTGTTGGCAGGCTACCAAAGCTCTTGTGCTGCTTCTGTAAACTTTTTTTTCAAACAATCCCATCTAAATTGTCTGTACTTCTTCCCTTATGGACATCTTCTATTAGGGGATACGGTCTCCTTTTTCCTGACCCAAGCCTTGATTTTTTTTATGGTCTACTGACTCTGTAGCAGCTATTGTCTGTATCCTGTACTGATTCACACATTTTACCGTCTTTTCATACATTGACACTACCCAGGCCCAGGGCTGTAATAGTGACCTTTTATATATGTTATATTTATGTAATACCATTCCTACATAGTACCAGATACACCCAGCCCATTCGGTGCCCCTCTTTATCTGTTCTGTGCAGCACAGACTAACATAATCTATATAAGCAAACAATAAAACATCTGGGAAGTCCAATCCACCCTTCAATTTCTCCTTCTAATAAATCTTCTAAGCCTTTCCCCTTTGGCTTTCTGAAAGAACACCATCTGTTCTTGTTGAATCCTACACATTGTGGTCCAGGATGAAGGGAACACCACACCTACATGCAACATGATTAGGAGTACTGCTGCCATTTTTACATTTATCTGTCTTGCCATCAACAGTTTGCAAGTGTATAAGTTCCTCAGCTTTAATTTCACCTTCTCCCAAGATGCAACCTGGCAGTTGCATGTCCACCTCCACTCCCAGTCTCTTGATTTGGTTTGTTCTGACCTGTAAACTTAGTTTCCCATTCTTTCTATTTTCCCCACCACAAGACACTTTTTAGTTTTGCCCCTGACACCTTTTTGTATTCATTTGTATGTCTTATAGCCTATTCTAGTGATGCTGTATCTTGCTAAGATATTACACTATTGGTGTTCAACATATATTTTGTTTGTATGCACTTTCCTCTGGGGATTGGCATGCCTTTGATCATGTGATCTGTCCTCATCCTCTGTGTGTAACAGGAGCCACTCCTGTTTCATGCCTGATCTGATCTTGGCTTTTCTATTAAATGACCATTCACTTCTGTCTAACACAGAGCTTCTTTGTATAAACCTTGGTGGGACTCCCATCATCTTCAACATGCCAAACAAGAACTCCTAGTCCATCTGGTCATACGGTTTTTCTAATCAAGATTCAGGAATGCTACATTCAGTCCTTTGGCTCCTATACATGTACAGAGAGTTTGCTCCAACACACTGCAATTACAGCATGTCTGAGCAGACATGAGCTGTGTAATCTGGCCTGTGGGTCTCCCCAGAGTTCCAGAAATTTGGTGTAAGAAGCCATGACATATAACACTTCCATGAATACACCATCAAATTTTGAAACCCAGTGCAACTTGATGGTTCCAGGCCCTGCAAGCCCCTGAACTGACCTGGCACCACTCATTCGGCCCATAGGGTGAAAAGGTCAGGCATCACTAGTTTATAAAGCGCACATCTACCATGCCTCCTAAGGGAGAAAGTAAGTTTCATCCCACAAAAGTTTGTGCTAGACAGATAGACAGACACATACACACTTTGGTTAGTCTATAACATGCAAATCTACCCTGCCCTCTGTAATATCTTTGACCCAGTGTAATCTTTTTACCATGCCTAGCACAGGGATGTGCTGATCTGTGGCTAGGACCCTTGGACTTCACAATAAATAAAACAAAGAGTAAATGTAAATATTTAAAAGTCCATGAGTAGATTTACTCTCAGCTTATGCTACTTCAAATTAAAAGAAAATAATTATTAGTAATTCATATGTATATATCAAGGCAACGGAATGATTATACCAATCTTTAGTTTTTGTTATGATATTGCAAACTTCCATCACAATTGTTATTGACAGGTATGTATACAAAGCAAAAAGATTGATTACTTGCCCTTCCATATCTCATTTGATTAATGGCCCTAGAAACATACTTCTCACCTCGTTTAGAAGGAGAAAACTGCTGTGCTAATTACTGATATTCAGTTTCTGTCACCTTTCACCACAATCAGTGCCAGCTGCAAATTATTGCACCTCTTGAGAATCACACCAGCAGGCAATCCTCAAACACTAGTGGTTTTGCATTGTGTGCAGGGTTGGCCATTTTCCCTAGGCAAGAATTCCTCTGATTGTTTGGACATTCTGCAGAAACCCTTCTGGCTGATTAAACCTCCTTCTGTCTATCCTTTGTCCTTATTTTTAACTAACTGCTATTTACTATTTTTTCTAAGACCTTTCATTTTTAAATATACTACATGCTTTTCCTAGTTTTTTTACAACTCAATGGGTACATCTACAGATGTGTATTTACTGTACAGTAACCAAAATTTCTGTACAGTACAGGGATACATCTACATTTGAACACCCATACTGTGCAGTAAATACAAAGACTTATGCCAACTGGAACATAAATTTGATACCTGCATCATGCATGTATCAGATTTATGCCTGATTATTTGCTGCACAGTAACCCATATGTAGACACCTTACTGTGCATCATTAATGTGCCTTAATGCCTGCACATGTAGGAATTGGCCTATTCCGACTTACTGCGCAATAAATTTAACCTGACTTAAATGCATGTGTAGATGTGCCCAATGACTTCCAAACCCTCAAATATGTACAAATGGCCAAACAATCATGATTTTCTGGCATAAAAGTGAGAAGTGGAAATATATTCACCAGAACAAGAATATATGGGTTGACCAAGAATTGCACCATAAATGTTTGTTAAGGTGCCAACATAGTCTAATTTAATTATTTATAATTTTCTTCTTTTACATGTTTTAATATGTGCATAAAAATTGGTATTAATAAATAAAAATCAATTGGGCCTTATTAGGGCAGTACCTACCAGGTTTAGAAACATTCTTACCCTTACCTTGCCCGAAACTTTACCGTATTCAGGAAATGAGATCATATTGCAGCAACTATTGTAGTGTTGCACTTCTGTCTATAGGTGGAAAGATCCTTGTTTGCATTCTCCTCAATAGGCTCTCTGAGGACATTCTGTCCAAGTCAAGTAGATATGAACTTTGATCTTAGACAGCTGCAGAAGTGCTGCAAGCAACACCAAGATCTTTACATGGTCTTCATTAACCTAACTAAGGTCAGTCAACAGACAGGTCCTCTGGAAGATCCTGATGAGGTTTGGATGCCCGCCAAAATTTGTTACTATTATCAGACTTCTATATGACAGTATAACAGCAACTATCCTAAGCAATAGTGTGACAGGGTGAAAAGTCCACCCTGTCATGCAATGCTGAAAATATAGAGAACAAGAGTACTTACCAACTGGCAAAATTGGCTCAAGAGCCCCAGATAGTATTTAGCTCAATCAGCTAGGAGAGCCAACTAGGCAGCTAATGGAATGCTGTGGCTGGCCTCACAGCTGATTGGTGCAGGGAAGTGAAAGGAAGCTGAGCAGACAGTCTGCATCTGCTGGGGAGAGAAGGCTATGCAGAAAGAAAACTGAAGACATGCAGGGAGATAGCCATGAGAGACTGACCAAAGGGACTAGAGAGGGAGTTCCGAAGACTGAATTACCTGTGGAGGCAGGGATATGAGGTGGCTGCCAGATCCAAGCTGGTGAGTCAGAATTTGGTGCGTGCAGGCAGACACTCCAGGAACCCGGAGGGAAGAAGAGATCAGACTGAGAGTTTGTGTGAGCTTGAGGCATTGGCCTCAGATGACTCTTCCTTGAAGGCTAAGGGCAGAGATGAAATGCGGGATGGTCGGCTTGGGACCCATAGAGGGAAGAATGTGGCAAGTGACTGAGAACAAGAAACCAGCTGCCTGGAGGCTGATCAAGGCAGTTCAGGGATTGAGACTCCCATAGAGGAGAACTGATGGAAGTAAAATCATAACATCTGCTGTGGTGAGGACAGGGGATGGTGGAACCTGTGAAGACGAGCCAACCTTTTAAGTTACAGAACTAATGTCAACCTTAGTTGACTGAAACCAAGGTTGTTATCTACCAGGTTTTCTTATCCCTACCCTATTGTATGGAGGTGAAACTTGGACAACAATTTAGAAAGTTATCATTAACAATGTCTTTGGAAATTTCTCCATATCAATTGGGAGGTCACAAAAATGAATATTAGTGTTCTGAGTCAAGCAAACATCACCAGCATTGAAGCCATGTTCATACAACATCAGGTGTGTTGGACAGAACATATCATAAAGTTGCCTGCCAACTGGTTCCCAAAACAAATCCTATGCTCCCAAATCACTGATGATCACTACTTTAGATTCACAAGAAGAGGCCCATCTTAAGAAATGGAATATTAAAAGCAATACCTAGACCGAAGGTATGACTGAATAATACCCAGTAGCTCAATGCCATTGATCATTTTGAACAAACTTTCTGGCCACGTTCACATGATCATGGACTTTTGGTTCCCTAGGGACAACTAGCAGAAGCAATCCTTGCGTTGCTGCTAGTTATCCCCAGGAAATGCCTGTGCCACATACCCTTTGGCATAGGGCAGGTTATCCCAGGTGGAGTAGGGTAGGGTAGACCCAGCAACCTTACCTGGAGTCCTGGGGGCCTCCTGGGTCTGCAGCAGCAGCTATCCTGCCACTTGGCCAGCAGCTGGACTGTGGCTCCAGCTGACCAGACTCTGGTCTTGGGTGACATATAGTGTTCTAGCATGTGCTGCCCTACTTTTTTTTGTTGCATGGGATTTTTGACACGGGGATCTCCTACAGTCAAAAAAAAAACCTCCGGCACTGCCAGCTTGCAGCACGGAGAACACCTGAATGTGTGGTGTGTGGTGTCACAGATGTGTCTGTGTGCTGTATAGCTGTGCTCGTCTGGGTGCAGCCACTGTGATAGGAATTGGAGTAAAATCAGTATCTTACCCAAGAGAACTGCTGGGGAAGTGAGCAGAGAACTCAGCTGCTCTTGCTGAGAGGCAAACTAATCCTGGAGGCACACTGGCAGCTCCACAGGTTTGCCAAGCCTTATTGGACAACTTTCAGCCATCTGAAGCTGTTGGCCCAGTGATGAGGAAGTTGATGAGTCCTGGAAGGACCAAGACCAGAAATAAAAAACCACCAAGTGAAACACTACAGCGGAGGGAGGGCCCATGTGGGGGAACCCAGAGTTGTGTATACAGGCTGCCAGAGAGGGTAGCAATAGATGGAACTGTTGGAAGAGAGATGGTGGCAGTAGCTACCCAGCCCAGCTGTCAGAATTGTGAGGACAATGAGAGGACTGAGATCCTGGAGAAAAACACTGACAGAAGCAGCTTGGCACAGGTTTCAGGTCCCTGAGCCTACAAGGAAGAAGCATTTTCTTAAAAGGAACACTAGTTCTTTTCTTTGTTTTCCTTCTGTGAATATTGACTTTGGGGAAGGGTCCCAGGTAGGGAAGAGCCTCACCTAAGGCAGTTGCCTGGGTTTTGTTGGACTCTGCCAAGGGACTATAAACTTGGTTTTGTTTTGTGCTTTAACTCAGTGCAAGATGCCTTAAGGCAGTGAACACAATGCATTTAATTAGGTGGACCACGAGGGCTGAGGAAAAGCCCAAGCCACAGATTACTTAATCTTCAGATTAAAGAGGCAAAATCTGAAGTGGTGTATGCACTTCAAGCAAGAAGGGGTATTTGGAAGCAGGGATATGACAACACTTCTGAGGATGGAAGTTTTGTCTTATTTATTTCCTTTTGGTACTTATTAGTTTTCTGTTCCATTTTTGGGAGTCAAATTAAAAGGATAATAGCTCAGTTTATCAAGAGAAGGCAATGGAACAGGGTGTTGTGTGGAGGTGGAGCCCTGCAGAATAGCCCAGTCAGCAAACCAATGATGGAGATCTGATCACAGCCACAGAAATCCAGTGCAGCTTCCCATCTCTCAGGATTACATCAAAGTCATGGTAGACGAAGATTAACGAGTGGCTATGAACTGTGGCTATGCTACATCACCCAAGGACACTCACTTCACTATGGAGTCAAATAGATGAGAGAGATGAAAGGAAAGAACTGTGGCTTAACATCACCATGATCTACTCCTTCCTCCCAGAATTATTTTGCATGTCTACAGTCCAACATACAGCTCTAATATTGGCTTCCCCAGTCATCTATGGGACCTATGATGACTTCCCTATTTACTGGAACACTCATCCTCCTATCAAGGGACCACCACCTTCACTGACAATCATGACCCTAGAAATTGATTTTGAGTCACCTCTTACATGTCATTTACACCTACTTATTTTTAAACCTATCCAGCCTTCACTTGAAAAGACTGAATGCAGTGAAAATTCCTAATCATCCACGTTTTATTCACCAACAGGCTATACGTGTTTTATGTAAATATTTACTCTTATTAAATTAAAAATTAGTAGTTATAGGACGTATCTACCCATGCATTTTACTACACAGTAGATTCATTTGCTTTGCAATAAAGCATTACTGTCTATGTGTATGTCAATTAGATTGGCATAGATTAATTTACTGTGCCATCAGCTAGTCCCAAGAGACACAAGTATTATCCAATGGTGGAGTAAATTACTGCAGTTAAAGACACTTGTAGACGGTGATGACAGGATTAGTTAACTCCAGCTCAAATTGTACCGAAGTTTAGTCAGTTACATTACATGCATATGTACATGTGCTTATATTATACCAAGCCACACTTGTTTAAATGTTATTTTAGAAATGCCAAGTGATTTCAGAGTAATTAATCAAGCAAAAATCATTTTAAAGGTTAGGTTACTAACTATATATGTAACAGAAATATTCATAGACTTTTATCTTCTATTTTCATCAGTAACAGAAACAATAAAGAATGTTTACATGTAATACATATTTTTAAAATGTGGTACTTGGAAAATAAAGCAAGTTACACACTATTTTGATATATCGGTGAGATACATATCCTGTTTTCTGCATAGAACTCATAGCAGAATGAAAGTTTAAATTATTGGAAAAAAGATACTTTTCATGCTGAAAAAGGTTGATCATATACCAGTAGTAGTTTCTTTCCTTCAAGAAAATAATATTTCCTTTTCCTTTCCAGCAGTCTCCTAAGACAGTTTAGTGGTACTTTATGTTAGCCCCAGTTTCTTATTCAAAAACATTTTCCTCTTTAATCCATATTTTTTATATAAAAACTTTGTGTTTGCCAGTATCTCAAAGGACATGATAAAATATCTGCGATCACTTAAAAAATGACATCTGAGCGTTGATATAATTTGGTGCAACTGGAAGAAGAGCATCTCTCTTTTCCCTTCCACAAATGTATTACAGCACCAGCGAGTGGCATTCTATCATTGAAAATATACTGTGGGGAAACACAGCAGTACAAAGCACAGTCCAGAAAATAGTCTTAAGTGAAGATCTGTTGGTATTAAACAGTTGCCTGAATAGGCCGGTCATGGTTTCTACTGAAAAATCATAGTTACAATACTATTGTGACAGCAGTATTGTGTGCACATGTGTGTTTAATATCAGATGTCTCACTGAGAGACTTTTCTTCAAGAACTTGGAGAAGTGTATCCTACTATTATATAAGGTAATTGCATAAGGAACTACTGCTTATAACATGGGTGCAAAACTTTAACCTGGTCTGAGTTCTCTCTAAAAAAAGAGATAAACCTTAGTTGAACCAAGCAGGTGGGAAGGAGTTAAGATCCTTAGTTAGTTTAGCAGATTAAGATTGGATTTGTTTCTTGTTAGGGATAGAATTTTGATCAGTAGAGATGAGTATGAAATATACTTAACAAACTGCAGCTGCATTATGTTCTTGTTTTAAATCTTTTTTATCAGTTATTAAATAATACATAGTCTTTATTAAAGTGAAATAGATTACATTTTCCAAATATTTGTTTCTTGTTTTCTATTGTATTATAAGACATGATAATACATAACTGTACTAATAATAATACAGTAGCAACATGGTGGTGCACTGCATTTGCGGGGGGACTTAATTTTACAGCTTAATGGAATTTGTTAGCAAAACACTGCTAAATGTGATCCAATCCCATTATCCCAATTTAACATGAAATTCCATTGGAGAAGAAATACAGCCTGAAGAGAACAGGTTTAATACAGTACCTGGAGTCTTTAAGATGACAAAGAGTAATTTGTGATGAGTTAGCTCAGTAAAGGTTCTTTGAACATTCTTGAATGTGTTGAGATTTGTTGTAGTATTTTATTCAGCTGAGGTAATGAATTAAAAATGATTTATCCAAATATGGGTAAAAAGTTGCTAGGTTTTTCAAAGTGCTTTCTGAGAGAAAAAGAGTTTGTCTGTGTAGCTGACTTTTTTTTTGTGAAGGTCCTAAAGGAATTAGTGCTTATCTTGAAAGGTTCATGCACACAATCCTAGAAATCACTCTCTCAGGTAATTACTCTTTCCAAGTACTATATCTTTGTAGGAATATATTAACTTCCTCCATTCCTTTTTCACTGAAACTTTGGATGAGCTGAGTTTAAAACTGTCTTTTGCTGTACGTTAACATTTGAAGAACTTATATTCTCCACCACAATTATTTTCTAATAATTCATAAGTTATTTTTGACAAATTTACAAAAGCAAAGCTAGTTAAGAATAAGAATTCTCCTACTCTTCAAATCTCCTCATTATTTCTGAAAAATATAGAGGTCTTAGATTCATATGCAGCACTAATTAAGGATGAAGAAAAGGCTTTGTATTAAAGAGTAAAGAAGTTTTAATACCCATTTTACTACTTAAAGTGTTTTCAAAAAGGTGACCTGCAAAGCAAATTCTAAAATAAACTACTTTTTTGTTTTTAATCAGGCTCAATGAAGCTTGTAAGGAAGCAATTTGTCAAGGAAATAAGCTTTAGCTAACCACTTTTTAATTATTTTCTCCTTACGTGAAAATTTGTATTTTCCTGGTGTTTTGAAGGTATATGTAAGGATATGAAGAGATGAAACTATACTGCTTTCTATATAATCAATGTTATTTGTGATATCTTGGAATGTATTTATGTAAAACCTTTCATGAACTAAGAACTTTTACTTTGCCACACTACTTACCTCCCTCTGCCACTCTGAGAATTTGCTGTCACGCTAGTGAAAGGATGATATTGTGTTGACTACACAAGATGAAAGGGAAAAAAAAGTCTGATTGAATTTCCTGTATTGATTTCAATTTCTGCTAGAAAGTAAGCAGGTATCTCATGGACCTTTAGGTGGCAGACAGGCATTGACATTATGCTTAGATCAACGTAAGTAGGGTTAGGTCAGTCTAAGTGCTGACCTGGAGGTTAGATCAAGCAAAGATGGACATCTAACTTCACCTCAAAAGGTGAACTAAGTTATATTGGGAACAGGCTATCATGATCTACTGAATGTCTACATATTCAGAGCACAACCCCAGGTTTAGAAAGTCAAGCCATTTGCCCCAGCCTCAAGCTGTGTTTTTCCAACCCTTCCTCCAACCTGACTGGGATATTTTTAGCCCTTCAACACCACCACACCTGGATGGACAACCTGCACCCTCTCCTTGCACACCCATCAACCCCACTTAGGACCAGCTAAACCCCTGAGCTTTCCCACCACTCCCCCATCAACTCTACTTTATTTAGACTGTGTTCCCACATAACTGCCATCACTGGTGAGCGTCTGCACAAGAAGGATTTGATTTATGATCACACAACTTAATGTAATCCATTTGATCAAAGACTAGGTACCAGGAATGTCTGCACATACTCATTATATGCTGCCCTTCCTAGTTTGCTTCCAGTTTGCCTTCTTAACTCCCTAGCAGTCTGCCTAGAAGGCTTCTATTTGAAGCGTCACAAAGAATTTTGGACTTTTTAATCTGAATCAGGACAAATTCCATGTTGATTTTAACTTTTGTTGGAAAGTAAGCAGGTATTTTGGTGGATCTTTACCTGCGCACAGACAATGGGAACACAGAGATGTTATGTTTAGGTTGGTCTAACTAGTAGGGATGTGCAAAGCTTTGGTTGCTGATTTGATTCAACAGAGATTCAGCCTGATTCAGTGGCCAAATCTCTGAATCTGAATCAAATCAGGAGCCCCTTTAGCATCTCTGAATTGATTCAGAAAGATTTGATGGTTCAGACATAGACACAGGTTTAAATGTTTTTCTACATACCTCAAGGTACCAGATGGCTCATGAATGCTGAGATGGAGGGGTGGATGGAGTGTCCTATGGGAGTGCAGGGGGGTCCCCAGCATGCTGAGCAGCAGACCCAGAAGTGGACCTGAAGTACTTCCGGTCCACTTCCAGGCCCACCAGGGAGTGAATGGGGGGAAGGGCCACTCCCTGGTTCAGCAATGGGTGCCTCCTGGGTCTGGGGAGGCATCCAGGGTCCCCCCACGGCTGGTCGCCAAGCTGGGGGAACATGGTGGGGGGTGCCTGCATGCTTGGCAGTAGATCAGAAATACTTCTGTGAGATGCTTTATCTGCCCCACCATCACAGCATTCATATACCATGCCTGATACCTCAAGATATGTAGAAAAAACATTTAAAGCTGTGTCTATGGCCAAAGTTTAGCTATTGGTACTAAATTTTTTATAAGGGATATAGATATTATAGGAGAATATACTCAAGGGGCACATCTAAATGTGCAAATGCTGTGGGGTGGGTTTGCTCGAGAGTAAATTACAAGCAGATATCTACACATGTGAGGAAGTGGGAGCAGATCTACTGCTCCTGAAAGCAGCCTGCTCCCGCCCTCACTGGCCCTGCACCAGCTCCCTGCAGCTGCCAAATGAAGCTCTAGGCTCCCCCTTGGTGCTAGCCCAGGTGCTGGTAGAAAGTGTGGATCCAGGAGACAGCTATCTCCTAGTAGAGGCTAGGAGATTGCTCCCTGCCCCTGGGAGCTTTCTGCTGCCAGAAGGGGCTCTACCACCAGATCCCAAGTGGGGATAATGTCTCTCTGCCTCAGCAACAGGAAGCTTCTTACCCCAGCTCCCTGGTTGAGCGGAGGGGGCTTGGAAAGACATACAGGAGAGGAGCATGTCCCAATCTTAGTCTACTTGCCTAGTATAACACCCATTATAGCATCATAGGGATGCAACACAGCCCCCTACTCTAATCTGCTGGTGAGGTAGCTAGCAGTGAGCCCGTTTCTAGGCTGGCTGCTAGCTGCCCCACTGTGGGTCACGGCAGGGGACTAGAACCTGCCCCATCACCCCACAGCTATTTCCAAGCCCCATGCCCATCACCTAATATTGGCATGGGGCTAGGACTTGCCTCTGGGACTGTTCCCAGCCAACTCCAGGATGGGCAGGGAATTCTCTACATGTATGGAGCAACCTGGCCCAGGTCTGTGATCATGGAGTGGGTAATCTTTGCTGTACAATCATGGAACTGGGTCTGGGAGCTTGTTCCTAGACCCAGGTCTGTGATTGTGGAGTGGGGGCTGGGGAGACTATTTCCAGCTCCTGCTCCGCAATTGCAATCCTAGCCTCTTCCAACTCCCAATCCATGACTGAAGAGCAGAAGCCGGGAGCTCCCTGCTAGTGGGTCATGAGGACATTGTCTCCACCCAGGGTCTAGTGGTGGAGCCTGTCCCACCAGCAGGCAGATACTGGGAGCAGGGAGCAATCTCCCACCTCCTGCTGCCTGGCTGACCAGGAACAAGTTTGCTCATAGTCAGCTGTCTACACACGCTGTACTGTGCAATAACTAATCACAAATATATTTTCTACCTGTATTTACTGGTAGCAAATTTACTTGCAATTACAGCAAATTACTGTACAGTAAATATCTGCACATGTAGATGGTGATGCTTACTGTAACAGTAACTTGTGCTAATCTCAAGTAAAGGGGCTCATGTAGATGTGCCCATGGGGAAATTGTGGGAATTTTGTGCTAGATGCTTTTGGAGGGAGTTTGCACTACAGTGAAAGAAGCGGGTAGAAATGGCATACAAAGATATCTAGAAGGTATTATTAGAGATTATAGAGTATACAGACAATTTTGGAATATGCGAATGGTTGTGAGTGTTTTGGTCAGTCTGTCAATAGGTACTTGCTCTGGGTCAGATTAGAGGTGCTGAGACAGAGGTAATGAGTTTAACTGACTAGAGCAGGAGGTTACCTGTAAAAAGCCTTCTTATTAATACTAAGGGTTGTCATAAATGACCCAAATTCTAAATTTGTAATTAGCCACGTGTAAATGTTCATTACTAGGGGGAAGGGGACATGGAGCCCTGAAATCATGGGCATTGATTAGGAAGGCTATTTGTTTTCAGGGAGCCAGACAGAATATGTGCAGGGCCATGCAAGGAGGAGAAACTTAAAAATGTTGTTTCTCTTCATTGACAGGGGAGGGGAAGGACAAAGCTACATGCACAGTGTCAGGCTACTCATCATTATACTACCTGTCATTAATGTTCTGATGAAATAGGACAAGGTGTTCTATTCTATCTGTGTTCAGGAATTACATTTATTTTCTTGATTATATTAAGAGTGGCAAGAGACAGTGGAGTTAACATTGGGCCACCTCAGAATATCACACATCCTTTGGGAATAAGGTTTCTGAGGAAGCAATTTAGCAAGACTTTAGCTAACCACATTTTAATTATCTTGCTCCCTATGAGAAAACTTCTTATTTGTTAATTAACATTAAGTAAAGGATTTTTTTTAAAGTTTTAATATTCAAAATTGTAAATCTAACTTAACAGTGTGGGGGGGGAGAGGGGGGCCCTCATTGTTTCACTGTTATAGTTAAAGGTTTCATTCCAAGCTGCCTGCGTACTAAGCTGCTAGATTTCATACACTGTTCCAAAGCAACTGAAACATTAATAATATCCCTAGCAAAGGAGGGAATTGAGTTAGAAAATGGAAGATTGTGGGCTAGATTTAATTCCACCTGTTAAGTGTGTAAGTGGAATTAGTACAATTCTGTTCCACGCTAAGATTCTGAAACAATGTTAATATAAAAAATGGGTGTGTTCTCCTCTGCTACATTTTTTTTACTCAGTCTTAAGGATCAGATGATGTTGTGTTACAAATGTATATACATTAATGTATTTTCAAGGACTTGATTAAAGTGGAATAGAATAACATTTAGGTGCCTAAGTCTAATTAAACACTCAACAGGTGGAATAGAGCTTGGCTGCATGTATGACAACTCATGTAAACATTGAGATGCAAGATATA
Source organism: Caiman crocodilus (assembly GCA_030014935.1). Lineage (NCBI taxonomy): Eukaryota > Metazoa > Chordata > Crocodylia > Alligatoridae > Caiman > Caiman crocodilus. The sequence continues at coordinate 3,370,144 of JAGPOW010000229.1, forward strand.
AATATACCTCAGCAGAAAGAAGGTCTCATTGATAGATTCTGGTTCATACTAGGCACATCTAAACATTCATTAATGTGCCATAATTACTGCATTTGGATAACCATATACTAAATTAATGCACAGTAACTTATGCTACTGCGCAGTAGTGCCAGCGCACAGCTTTTTAATGATGCTTACTGTGCATAGCCTAATACTACTGCACAGTAGCATATTAGCATGGTTTTTGCCCAGCACACTACTGCACAGTGTTATTAGACTACTGCATAGTTAGTGTCTTGTGTAGCTGCACCCACTGTTATGAAGAATACTGCTAAACTAACTACATAAAGACTTTCATTACTTGCAGTGGAATGATACTCTTAATAATTTAATTATAAAGCAGGATACTATGTAATTTTACAAAAACTTCTGTAGAAGCTAGACAGGGTCAAAAATAGAAGTTGAGAAATGTCTTTCTCCTTCCAACACTGAAAACAAACATTGTATTGTAGGACAAGGGTAGTGATCTAAGTCTAAGTAAGAATTAATTGTTACTCTAATCAACCAAATTATTGTCTTACCATCTGTTTTAGATACCCATACAAACTGTGCAGCCCACTCACTGTGATCAAAAGAGATTCTCCATCTCTCTGAGTTGCTGATTCACAGCATCTTCTCTTGCATAAGTCACTAAACTAGTTTTACAAAATTTAGCTTCCCGTGAAGCATGCAGTTCTTTGTACCACACAGCACCCTGTTCCTTGTTTGGATAGACGGGTTAATTCCATACATAGTGCCTCTCCTGGTTCAGTGATCTAGTTGACTCTTGACCAGTCTAAATTAAGCTCTTCAGTTCACTTGTTCAAGAAAGAAAGACCTTTGCCTTTTGATATCACATCTTTTAAATGTACTTTCTTCTCCAGATATTCCATTTTCCTCACTGTTTCTAGCTGCTGTATAATCCATATACACCAACAAATCATAACTAGTGTTCATTTAAGAAATATAAATTCCCTAGTAGAGAATATTTCATTCAAAACAGTTATTTTGCCTCAGTATTTACTTTCCTTCTGATTATTGCACCATTACAGTTTCTTCCTTACTACATATGTCTTAACATTCATAAGTTATATTCATTATAAAATTCTCTATCTTTTTTGTCTTTTTCTTTTCTTTCTTTTTTTTTACAGTCTCTAATGTTACCATTGCAAGGATTTGGGAATGTGGATGATTAGCAGGAAAAAAAGTTGTCTGGTACAGTCACTGTTAGACATATTGTCTCATTAGTGTTTCTGAGAAGTAATGTTTGAGAGCATTATCTGGGCAATAACTCTGTCAGACTTCCCCATTATTGTAGATAATCCACTATTCTATCTAATCTGTCTTTCTGACTATTCATCTGTGATATTTATAGTGTGCCAATCACCACTGCATCTCAGCACCTGTTTCTTCAGGCTCTTTATTTATATATGTGCACAATGTAATCATGGCTGCCATGGAAAAGTATTAAATTTGAACCTCAGTGCTGAAAATCTTGTCATAAAACAAGAAAATCAAACTCTCCCTCCCCCTTATTGTTGTGCTGGCTGACTCTTCTATTATTTTTTCCTAGTTATAACCTGCTGTCCTCAAAGAAAACCTTTAAACTGCCCCTCAAAGCTGGGAGAGGTTGGATGGAATTATTTCTATGTTGTTTTTTTTCCAATTCCGAACTCATTGTTCAGAGTTCTTGCCCAATACTTGTTTTCTCTGAAGTTAGAACTTAGGCACTGACTATTTAGTTCCATAATATTAATTGCACTCACACAGTCATCTCTCCTATGTTACTCCTAACTAAGACCAAGCTTGCACTTGAGGTAAAGCCTCTTTGTGATGTTATTAATTTGGACAACTTTTAACCTCAGTGTAGTCTATGATTTTGGCACTATATACCAGCTCAAAGATATTATTTCTTAGGCACATAACTATCTCTTAACACTTTAATTAGAACACTAGGATCACTTTGTATGGACTTTTCTGGTGCCAGAAGGTCCCTTAGCAGACTGAACTTTTGGGGGCCATTTACAGAGGCAAAGCTCATTTTCTGCCTTCCTTCTGTTTGCTTTTCTTTCAAAATGTCCTTTAATCATTTGTCATAAGCAAACTTTGTAAAGCCAAATCCATCATGATTCCTTAACAGGAATTTTCTTTTTTCTTCACAGAAATAAGTTTAAAATGCCAAGATACTTTTTACACCAACAAGTTTTTGTGTGGAGTCACAGTAAAGAGTCAGGCACGCTAGAGAAATGTTGTGCTTATTGAATTAACCTAAGCAAAATTAAATTGCATAATGTACTGAAATTGGAATGCCAGCATGATCAAATAATTAAAAAATGAGATATTAATATCAGAACAAGTTATACTAACTGATCAATTATCCTCAGTGAATGATATTGTGACAAATAACTTTTGAGTTGTTGATTCACCCGGTAATGGATGAAACAGACACTCAGAACATTCACAGTGGAACTACTGACAGACAACTCTTAAAAATGTTTCCAATACTTTCCTATGCAAGTACTAGAATATTTTTTTAGTTAACACTCCATTAGTATTTTTCATCAAGTGCAGTGACTCTAAGCAAATGCACTTTACATTTTGATAACACTTTTTATGGCATAATTTCAAGGTTGTCCCAAGTAGACCACTACTTTTTAAGAACCAGGGGTCAGATTTTGTAATATAAAGCGGGCAATTGAAAAAAAAAAACCAGACCTGTGAAAATTTAATCTTGCATCCTTATTTGGTGAGGCCTATGGAATAGGTGGTTCTTAGACTTCTGTTGGCAAAGAGAATGAAACCAAAACCTACCCCTCTGTCCCTTCAAGTTTTCCATTAAAAGCATTTATAACTGCATATGTGTTTCACTCATATGGAGGAAGTTCAACTGCCAGGACTACTTCAACCCATGGATGAAACCAGGCATACCAGTGGAGCTTGAAACAGTGTCTGAATAAGGAAGCTACTGATGTTGTTAATATAATCTGAAATGCATAAATGAAACCTTAGCTCTATCCCCATAACCTGGCTTGAGTAACGACCATCCTATTCAGTAAGTTAAATTCTTGTTAAAATGTCAGACTGAAGGTCTAAGACAAGTACAGCTGTTCCTGTTATAGATTTTGCAAATCCATAACAAGGCACAAGATCATATCTTAAGGAAACCCCTTAGTATACATGCAACAGACTGAAACACACAAAGCTATTACATATGCTTGACAATGCACTTTTTCTGCAAAAGGGATCTTGTGTGCAAAATTAAGCAGACAGACATGACATATTTTGGAGGAGATCATTAGCTGTTTTTAGATCACTAAATTAAGGAAATGATCACATTCTGGGACAATCCATAGGGACAAAATGTGGGACCATTGCCCCAACTAGCACCAGCAGTTATCTCTTCACCTCTTCTCTAGGGCAATGTTTCCCATATATTTTCCAGTTACAATTTGACCTAGAGATTGATCATTCATGCAATGCTGTATAGCAGCAGTTGTTTGTGTACCCAGTATTACAAGGAGGAAGAGATTTATCAGAAAATGTTGTGTGCCTAAAACTAATATTCATTGTACCTCCGCTGCTCTGTGGTAATTGTCCCTGTGCCTACTCTAATCCTAGGGTGAGGGCTAAACAAGGACACTTTCCCTTTGAATAAAGTAGGTTTAAGTTACCCCAGTGAATCTTTTACTTTATCCCCCTGTAAATTGATGCTCCATGGGGCAACTGTGGATTCCAGGTCAACAATAGACTTCCTGGGGCTCTTGAACTGACTCTGATTCCAGGGACCTCACTTGGGGAGTCACAGCTTCTGTTTCAGGACCCACTCATCTAGGCTAGGGACAGACATTCAAAAAGCCAGAGCCTGAATATGTTCAATCTTTGTAGGTTAGTCTAACCTGACTAGGCTGAATTAGTTTGCAACTGGACAGACATTTTCTCTGGACTGAGGAAACTCAGCCTGAGCCACATGCCTACAGTGGCTCAAGCTGGAAGCTGGTGGGGTGGGCACTACAGCAACCCTTCCCACCCTTCCTTTGCACAGTACTGAGCTGAGGAGGGTGTAGCCAGGCCCGGAAAGGACCTCTGATTAGGGAGATCTGCTTGCACTATCCCTTGCTTTTCCTGACTCAAGGGGCCAGTACTGTTTCCAGCCCCAGCCCCTGGCTAGCACTCTAAGGCAAAGGGGTGTGTGTGTACCTCTGTTGATGATATGGAGCTTTTCCATCTCCATCCCTGCTTCTGTATACTGTCTGCAGCAAACTGACAAGTAAGCAAGCCAGCAGGGAGCTGGCAACAGTGTTTATCACTGCATCAGCAAAACAGTAGTCTCTCTTCATTAGTTAAAAATAATCTTAAACAGCTTACCAGATGGCCTGTTGATTAGCTCCAAAATGCTCTAAGTGATCACTGTCTTCCCATCCCAGTGAAACTGGAAACACACACAGGCACCCCTCAGCATTAGCTATAATACCGCCTACCTCGGATCCATGGGGCTGGGGTCTATGCTATGGGAGATGGGAGGTAGGGAAAGAAGGGGGGATTTCTGCTTCAGCAGCAAGTGGGGTGGTGGTGGTAGGGCATGGTGAACCCAGGCAGACCTGGCTGTGCTTGCAGTCTGTGCCTGAGCTCCAGCCAGGGAGCAGAAGGGAGGGGCCAACCATGCTGTGCAATAGTGAGCCCTGCTCAGTCCAGAGGGCATGCTGGGATGTTGGGAGATTCTGGTTTGTCTTAAACCAGCAAGGGGTCTAGGTCAGACATTGCATAAACTGGCTTGACTCAAATCAGTTAAGTCTGATACTACTTTCAACAAGGTTTATCTTAAACCGGTTTCAGCCGTTTTCAAAATGGTTTATGTGCACTGAACATCTGTTCTGTTACAAGTTTAAACCAGTTTCTGATCACTTAAACCAGTTTATGTGTAATGTCTGTTGCTAGTCATAAGGGCTTAACACCAGCCCACTTAGACTTTGATCCAGCCAAGCATCTAATCATATTAAGTATGTGAGCAGTCCCACTGTGAGTCGATATTATTATACCACTACTTACCTTGAGATACTTAATGTTGTTACAACACTACTGTATTTTTATAATACATATCACAGTGCATGTAATCCAGAGAATTACAAGGATATTTTGTTTAAAAAAAATAATGATTTTTTTTTATTTCAAAGATTGAGTTACATTTTTGTGTTTAAATAAATCCAAGCCTGAAGAGATGATATTTCTGTATTTTCTGTCTAGATACTAAGTCACCAAAACTTTTAAGCATTATCAATTATTCATAGTGACTGTGGTACAAGCATGGGTGTCTGAGATTATTAATTTATGACAGAAGTTCAACCAACTGAAAAGTCTGGAAGAAACAATCAAATTCTATGTAGTTAGTTGAAAATTGCAAAGAGATCTGAGCAGCTGCTTATTAGTAGTATGATTTCCAATATGAGACCGTCTATACAGGCAAATAGACAAATTTAGATCAAGGTTCAGCAGCATTCAGATGTCAAGATTTTTTTTCAGTGAGGCCAAAATCTTGACCACTTTACCACTTCCATTCCATCCAATATCCTACCACCGTTGTCTTCCTCTAGGTTTGTTTGTGTTCTTGCTTTGGCTAGGGACTCTCTCTTATTGCATGCTTTTTCAGCATCTAATTGAACAGGGTCAGATCTGTAGCAATACAAATAGATAAATAAAATAAAAAAGCAGAGGTTTGGAGATAATACAATTACTGTACTTAACGGTTCTGTGCGTCTTGGCCACTGGGTCCTGAACTATACAAAAGTAACTTTATGTATGCTATTGATTTCACCTAATTCAGGAGAATTGACTATAAGTATAAAGTTAGTCATATTCACAAGGGTTGGCAAGTTCTGTGACAATTATATTGTCAATGAATATTCATAACAAGATACATGTATATGTATAAAATCAGCAATTTAATTTGCAGGAATTGCTGGAAATGAATGTGCTCTTTAAAATATCTAGAAAGTAATTTTTTTTTTAAGTTACCTGTAAATCAATCAAATTTAAGTTTATCTGCCCCCCTGCACTCCTGAAGGAGGCAATAGTGGGATTTGTCCACATTTGGCAGAGAATAAATCAAAGATCATTCAGATTCTCACTTTCACAAGTATTTGACATCGTGGTTAAGAATGGTGCAGAGTTTACCAAACTAAATGATGTATCTGATTGGTACAATGTAAACAAAGCTATGTGGGTAGCAAACATAGCAATTTAGTTGTATCATGGAAGTTATCTTAATACAGAGGTATTCACACATATTTAAATTAACTTATATATTCTTACCGTGGATCAATTTTCCCTTATGAACTTTATTCCTTCTTAATAACAGCATAAAGTTTATTTTTAAGTTTTAGCTATTTTTAAGTAGCTGTTGCTATTCATTCTATTAAGGGTGTTACAACTCACCCATAAATATTTTATTTGTTCTTAAATATGGTACACAGTTTTAGCCTGAAGAATCAATGTATTTTACTTTATTAAAAAACAGACATAGATGTTTTTAAAGTATTAAGTGAAACATAAACACATAGATGATTACTAGAGTCGATTCCATTTTTCCATATCACCCATAATGATAAATTTAAAAATAAGAACAAAATGGAATGTGCATCGTTAAAATTGGTATTTCTTTGCCTTTATATCCAGAGCCATGTAACCTTAAGCCCTGATCAGAAATGCAAAAATACTGACAGCATACTGAGCCCTATTCAGGATCAGGGCCTTGATAATCTCCTAATTTAGTCTTTTTGTCTGAATTGGAAATATAGAAACAAGAAACCTAGCAGAAACATGTTTAAGGGCGATAACAGGACTAGATATCTAAAAAACTTCAAAAGCCAAGTCAAGACTGCAGCTGATCAAGCCCATTCATTGTGGAAATTTTTGCTCAGTAGTGTGTGTGTTCAGCAGCATGCAAAACATAACAATTATGCCACCATGAAACATTTAATAGTTAGATGTCTACAGTTATAAGAAGGCGGCCTGAAAACCTTTTGTGCATGACACTCATATTCAAAGCAACTGTTGTGTCATGCATAACAGGTAAAGGGTTTGTGGCATCCAGACCCAAACTCCAGGTTATTTTTTGCAAGAATAAACTTCTCAATATAAATTTAACAAACAACATATACAATAAATTATAACACGCATAAGATTCTTAATTAAAGGTAAAATAGAGCCATAATATGTGGTTATATATTTAGGCCATGTCCCTGCAAACATCCATGCATTTAGATAATTCTATACATATCAGTAGTCCATAGAAGTCAATTGGAATATGCACTGCATATAAAGTAGTACATGCACATTAGTTTCTATATAATAATGACAAAGGCCTTAGCTATATAACTACCCACAGTATCTACATGTGTGCAATCCCAATAAAAACAACATAGATAAAATTAGTCAGGTCCATGTTTACTCAGAGACTAAGATCATAAAATAATTTTGTAAATCAAAATAAAAAATATAATTAAGGCATTTCCAAGAAAAAATAAATAAATTTGGGAATAAAATAATTGCTGACCCTAGGTCAGTGCACCAAATTAATTATGTCTATATGTATTAACCATGGACCTAAACTGACTTTGTACAATATACAAGGATCCAGTTCTATGAAAATATCACCAATAATACTTTTCTTATTTAAACCTAATTTTAACATAAATTATCTTGCAACCTGATACACCTAAAATAAATCATTATTGTCCTCTAATGACTAATCCAGGTATACCAAATTATTATAAGATTTCACTCATCAATTTTTAAAAATCATTCATTATTTACCAATGAAAAGAATTTACTAGATGGTGTCCAAAATTATGCTTCCATATTAAGATGCAGAATTCATTCTTGGATCTACTCTGTGCTAATCTTTGGACTCTTGTAAAAAGCTGATGAGTCAGTTTTGGTGACTCGTATTAAAATCTATCCGTTTAAGAGAGTTTGGATTTGGATAAACAAATTATAGTGATTAAAAAAGGAGGGTGACTTTCTGCAAGTCAACCCTATGCTTGTTCCTGGTCAGCCAGGCAGCTTAATCCCCTTTTGGAAGATTGCAAACATTCTCCTGAACAAGGATGCTTTGACAGGAAATCATACCTTTTATGGGCATGATTATAATGACAAGAGTAATTTGATTATAACCAGTATTCTAGTTCCTGTTTCAAAATTTCCAGAGAGCCAGTGCAGGATTCACCACTACCATGCCCTCCCTAACCTTCCCAGCGAGGTCTGGCCCCACTCATGTGCACTGTGCACATGCCTGATCTAAGTACCCAGGGCCCCAACTGGACCCAGAAGGAGGTGTATGACCTTGTGGCCCTCTGCAGGAATGTGAAATCACAGAGGCAGTTTGCATGGGGAGAACACTTGACTGTCCATGTTTATAATGCCCTGTCAGGTGGGCTGCGTGAGAGAGGCCACTTCCGGTTGGCATGGCACTGCTGCATAAAGGTTAAGGCCTTGTGCACACAGTGAGTGGCCATGACCAATTCCAACCATTGGTCCAGTCGTGTCTGCAAGACCATACCTTTTATATGGGAAGTGATCAGCATTTTCGTGACCCAGGACACAATCCACAATCCTGCAGTTTTCACCAGCAGGGGTAGCCTGGCCAAGCCCAGGCTCCACCCTGACCCCTCTGAGCATGACACCTTCCCAGAGGAGGGGTCCTTAGGTGTTCAGCACCCTGCCTCGCCCACCTCCCCAGCTGCTACACCCATTAGTAGCTCAGGAGCCCCTGGCCAGTGGATGCTTCACCAGTTCTGCATCCCCTCCCCACCCCTCCACAAGGATTGACCAATCATGACATCATCGGTTGCCAACAGTGCCAGCTCCTCCCCAGGGCATACCCATGGCCAGGAACCAGCACATCAACCACCACGGGCCATAGACACTGGGTGCAGCTGCTTGTGCATGCTGAAAGTAGTTCATGCTGAATCACTAGCCATGCCTGCCCTGGACATGCAGTAATGCTATTCCTGCACTCGGCGGAAGGCCCTCTCAGTCCCCAACCCTGTCCCTGCCCAGACCACCCACACTCCTCTGGCTCAGGGGCCCCACCCTACAGCATGCAGAAAGGTGGGATACAGTTCAGTACTTTATAGGGCAGTGCATGTCCCCACAGCTGGGCAGGCATGTGGCTTTCATACCCTGAGTAAACACGGGCCCTGTTGCAGAGCATCTTATCTTTTAACTGTTGCAAACTCTTACAAAAGGCTTCTGTCTCTTTCCTCTGTGGGCAAACATTTGGACATGGGGGAGAGGTCACCAGCCCCAGGATGCGCTGGCACTGGCAGCAGTACACCCAGGACTAAACCATTCTGTTCCAACAGCTGGTGGCAGTGTCTGAGGAGCGGGAGCCACAGGACCGGGCATGGTACTAGGCATGGGAGGAGCAGGAGCTGGGGTGGTGGTTGGAGAATGTCACCAGGGAGATGTTCGAATGAGTGATGTATGAGTACTGTGACCAAATGGAGGCCCTTGAGGAGTGCCACACTGTGCTTCTCAAGCAGCAGACCAAAAGCCAGAGCCAGGCTGTGTTGGCCACGGATGCTGACCGCTAGGCCCTGGATGCCTTTCTGGGCCTGGTGATTGTACCCATTCCCTTTGGCACCCAGACCGACAGGGCACCTTGCTCCCACCTGTAGTTCCACTGGAGCCCCCTCCTGGGATTTTAGAGAAGCCAGGTGTTCAAGGTGTGGCCCCACTAGGGGATGCTGGCCATTGTGGGCCTGGACTTGGGTGGCCAGGAGGGGCACCTCCCACCCTGCAGGAGCACCAACCACCTGTGCTGCAGCAGTAGCCTGCCACCCACAGAGGGCATCCAAGGCATGGGAAGGCAGGGTTGGTAAGAAGGAAGCTGCTACATGCTGCCCCTGCACTGGGCACAAAGCTCCCAAACAGGGAAGGGCCTGGTCAGGGGTCAAAGGTTGGGGGAGAGCTTCTAAGATGGCTGCCAAGTGCTGGCAGATGCCTTTGGCTTCAGCACAGCTGCCAAGTGATAGCAGCCATGTTTCTGGCAGTTGGAGCTCCCCCCAGTAGCCACAAGGGCTCATGGTAGCCTTCTCTAACCTGGGAATGAAGTTAGTTCCAGGTCACCTGCCCATGTAGACACCTGCCTATTCCTGCTTACTGCACAGTAACGTACTGCACAGTAAACTGGCAGAACTGTACAGAAATGCACAGAAACTGGCGGAAATGTACATGTAGACACCCCCAATGTTCATCAAAATGTAATAAAGTTTCCCTTTTTGATGATAAATCTAAAAATTGAAATTATTGTGTTTGTCTTCTGAAATGGAACAAAAAAATTAGAATTGTTCTATAAAATTAAATGCTGATAAATATTAGCATCACTGAAATACCTCATTCTGAAAAAAAACTAAAATATTTCAGTTGTAGTTTTTATTGTATCTTTTATATCAGGATAAAATGTCATGAAAAAATATTTTGCAATAGCAATTTATTCCATTCTGAAAAGGTTAAATGAAACATTCTATTTGTGGGGTGTTTTTTTTTTCTTAATTAGATTTTTATTGAAATTGTCTTATCATCTAAGAACATTTTGTTGAAACTTAACTGGCATTTTCCAAAGGAAAAAAAGTTCCATTAAAAACATTCCATCTAGGTATAATAAAAATAAAAAGTTAAAAACCTTCAGATATTCTACAGGAATGACCATCAAATCCAATAATTGTGCTATGGTACATCAAGCAACTAGCAACACAACAGCTAAGCCGAACTTCCCATCATTGTCTGTCTTTCTTTAGTACTTCATCTGTCTACTTCAGTGACCCTGCTCTGTTCTACTCTCTCACGGGTAGTTATATCACCACAGGAGTCTTACTTGAGTAGCAGACAACTGAAGCAGTCAGCTGAAGCAGAAATAAAACCTTTTCTTTAGTTTTAATAGGGCATCTAGACCCCACATCTAGTAGGAAAAGAAAAAGCGAATCCTTCAGCTGAAGAAGGGATGAGAACATGCCTTGACCTATTAAGGCTGCCTGAGTTGTCAAAAATGGCAGAAAGAGCACCCGGTAGAACATTTTTATCAGGCATGTTTAACCAAGGGCAATTGTAAGTAAGTAGTATCTGATGTGAAGCAGTGTCCATACTAACCTAAGCAAGACTCATAGTATTGGACCTTGAAGCTGAGCTTCAAAACATAATATAGCCACATTCCTTCTAGAGATATAAAGGAGAGAAAAGGATGAATTCCACATGAAATGATTCATATTAAAGAGCAAAGGTTTTTTTCATGGGCTGTTTGCAGGACAGAGCCACTTTTGTGGGCATTTTGTGACAGCCCTGCCCCACACTGCCGATTAACTGAGAAAAGCCCTGGAGACCCCTCCCTTCACTGCTGATTGGCAGAGAAGGCTGCTTTTCATGAGACTCCACTCCTTGCCACTAATTGGAGGAAAGGCCCCGGAGAAGATGGACACAAAAGCAGCCACAATCTTTAACTGCGCCCCTTAATGCTGCTCCACCACTTCCCATTCCCCATGGGCTACAAGCCTGGGCATCAGTGTCCACGAGGACCACTGGCTGCCACTGGGGAGCCAGCATTTTATTTTTAGTAAGTTTTTATTGTTTGGGGGGGTGATTCTGTGGCAAATCATAGCAAACACCATTTTGCACAGCATTCACAGAAACTGCCATTATTAAGTAGGTCCCTACTCAAAGATGCAATTCCATATTGTATTAATTGACGTGTTAATTTTGCATTTACTTTTTGATTGTCTCAGCTGCTTTGGCAGCTTTAAACACACCATTCCCATTGAAATGGGATTTATGCATCAAAATCTCTTCAATGTTTCTGAGGGCACATGGGGCAGGGGCAGTTCCTGCCCCTGTTAATACACATATCCATGAAACAAGCTTACTGGCATATACCCACTAAGTGCTATGGCACAGGTTATCTGCATAACATCAGAAAGCTGAGAAATATTATAGTGTTATAAACTGATGGCATTTTTAGAGCAGTCTCAGGTGAAAACTTCATTTCATTTCATATCTGCAAGATTGTGACTTGCCGATAGAGGGCTAGTGAGTAGGGTAGTGGAGAGGAGCCAGGACTCTATTCCTTCCCTGTAGTGGGAGAGGGGAGGGAGGCGGGCATGTAGTTGGGAGGAAAAGAAATCAGCATGAAGGCTTCCCTCCTTCCACATCCAGCAGGACCCAGCCAGAGCAAATGGAACAAGAGGAGACATTTTTCAAAACTATTTGAAGGGAAATTTGAAATGAGGGTGGGGAGGGGAGATAGGAGAATGAGAAAGAAGTGAGAAAAGGTTGTTAAAAAATAAAGGACTAAAATCTTGCATGTATCTCAGTGAACTGGGATTGGGTTGGGGTAAGGAGAGTGGGGTTAGAGGAAATAGGGGTTGTGCTGGGTGGGAAGGTGGGGGAGGAGGGGGCGGAGCTGTCCTGGCCCAAGTGGCAAGACCCTGGGGTTGGGAAAGCATGTTTCACCCCACTCCAGGGTCCTGCAGCTGTTAGGCAGGGAGTCTGCTTATCTGGGGAGCTGTGCTTGGGCTGAAATAGACAGGGCCTCTCTGCACTTAAAGCAGAGCAACAGCAGATCAGTAGAAGCACAGAGCCCCTGGGAAGTATCCTCCCTGGAACTCTGCTCAGGCTGAAACTGAGCTTCCTGCAGCCATACCATGCATCTGGGGGAGCAGGCTTCCCCACCTCTAGAGACTCTTTGCAATTATGCTCAGAACAGTTGTTTTAGTAGCGAGTGGAGGGGTGGTCCACTAGAGTGTCACAGGATAGGAAGGTGTACAGCAGGTGGGATCTCTCCTGGCATGCTGAAGGAATTAACGTAAAGCATTGTACTGCCCCCCACCTTTCAAACAATACCCTGGAATGGCATGGGTAAAACTTTTCCAAGGTAAACTGTCTTTTGAGGGGCTTAGCTTTAAAATGTTTTGAGGCTACTTATGGTGATTTAACACCCCTTTACTAATGACTGCTCTTGTTTTTATCTGCCTTTATAGCATTTTAAGGTAATTTGTGCCAAGACCCTAAGACAGTTATATTACATTTGTTCCACTGGTTCTACTGGTTCCACATCTGTACTGTTGCCATTCTATGATATACTCTTTTGTTACCATAATAAGCAAAACAAAACAAGACAATACTAAGCATGCAGACACAGGAACCATCTTTAAACCATATTTATTGACTTTTTCTATTTGTTACACTTCCTCTATATTTAAATACAGTTTTTACTGTAATCTAAGTCCTACATCAAGAAAGACCTTCTTTTTTTTTATCTAGTAGTAAAGTTGTGTGAAGAGTTTCTCCTCTTTACCTATTTTTTCCCCTATGAATTTTAATAAAATTTTAAGTAGCTTTCAAATTTATACATTTCAACTATGGACTTCCAGAGCAAAGAGCCATCTTTCTGTGTACCTGCTATACATGCCAACAGACTTCCAAATTCTAACTTTTTTTGACAGATTTCTGGCTTCCTTGCTGACTAGGAACTCAGGGTTGCTGTTCAGTTCTGTGTATATTATTTTGTTATCCCACTTGTGTTGTCAGGTAACATGTGACAAAATCTTGTTCTGCCATGACATGTTTTGCTGTGTGACTTTTAATTGAAACATAATGTCACTTCCAGTTATAAATCCAGATATGTGAGGGCATATCATCCTGTATGCATGAAGGTCTTTCATATAAACTATGCTGCATATTCCAAATTCAGGTCTTCTTGCTATCAAATTTCCAGTAGAAAATGATCCACAGTGAAATGATACAGATGGCTTTATACAGTGACAATTTTACAGTATAGCTGCATCCAGATGAACATGGCGGAGAAGTATGTGGCACTGCAGACGCAGTGCCACATACTGCATGTTCTGTTGTTCTCCATGCTACAAGGGAGCTGCATGGGGGATTTTTTTTTTTTTTGACCCCTGGCTATCCAGGATAGCCAGGGGTCAAAAAAACCTGGAAAGAAAAAAAGCAGAGTGGTGAATGGAACAGCAGCATGCACCACCCAAAGCCAGAGTCTGGACACCTGAAACTGTGCTCCCCTGACACCCAGGCTCTGCACAAGAGCACCACCACTGTTGCAGCCCTAGGAGGACCTCAGGACCCCAGCTAAGGCTGCTGCAGCCAGCCCAGTGCTGACCTAATCTCCCCTACCTCATCTGGAATAACTTTCTGTGTGCCAGCACACACATGGCATAGGCATTCTCCAGGGACAGCTAGTGGCAGCACAAAGTGCAACGCTGATAGAGTTCCCCAAGAAACCATGTGTCCACGAACATCTGGATGCACCATATATGTTCAATTGTTTATATTTCTTAAAAAAAAAAGAGAGAGAGAGAGAGAGCTCTAGAAGATAAGCTAATAACCCATGTTGCTCTTCATATGATATAGTACAGGATAGTGGGGTAGTTTTAAGTTTCCTAAGTATTAAGTATTTCCTAAGCTTCTTAAATATTCAGTGACTGCTGCTTCTGTCTGTCATCATACTTATGTCAAAGATAGCCCAGAGAGTAAGGAAAATCAGAAATTCACATTGCAGAATTTCCCTCCTTGGCTTCTCCCTTTTTCTCTAACCTCCCCCCACCCCCAAATATTTGGAAAACAACGGAGCTGTATTAATTACAAATAAACAATGTTGACCATCCAAATGTATTGCACTGGATTGTTATTTTTGTGAGCTTCTCAGTTACTCATATTTTTAAAGAGACATGTATTAGTTGTAATAATAGAAAGAGTTTGATCATTTGGTTAAAAAAAATATGATATATGTATTTCAGGGTCCAAAGAGTTAGTAAACATTATTTTTCATTTAATGGGGCAGGTAGAATTATAAATTATTACAAATGAGTCCATGTTCAGTTATGGGAGTAGATCCAAATCCAAAACTCCCTCAACTTCACAGAGTATTTGGAAAAAGAGGCCAGAATTAGATATTTGGATACCAACATAATTCTTCCAAATGCAGATGTGTTTAGACTTGCTATTCCAGTTTCAACCGATTTCTAATTACTTTATTAACTCAAATATAATATAAGCCACCCATAATAATAATTTTATTCTAAATATTTAAAATGTATGCTTTTTTTTTTATAATTTTCCAGCTTTAGAATTGAATTATTGGAGGTTTTCTTTGAATATCTTCCCCACCCATACAGCCACTGCTCCAGCTGGAAAAAATAAATCTGAGGGGGCATGGCTCCTTTCTTTTCTGCCCCTCCCAACTTCTTCCCCTTGCTGCCTCCTGCTTTCCTAAAGAACATGGAAGTGAGGGGAAAATCTGAAAATCATGACCTTGAAATAAACACCTCTATAGTACCCATTGCAGAGTGCATGGTGCTGCTATATTCCTTGGCCTAGCTAATCCGAAGGTGATGTTGTAATGTAGAAAGTTCAAGTCCTGCACTTGCACATTAAGTCAGGGTTCTGCAGTGAATTTATTACCTCTGAGAAGAGGCTGACCTTAATACATATATTAGTGTATGCAGTAGAGACCCAGCAACAGGGATTTTGGCACAAAAAGTGGTGACCACTATTCCCTAAGGACCGGTGCTTTCGTGTGTGTGCCAGCGGCCTAACACTTTTATGGTAATGTATTACCCATTCCCTGGATTGAAGGAGAAAGAGTACCCTGAAGAAGGGAAAATCTCTTGGGAAGGTGGGGAATCTGTATAGTTCTCATTGTAAGCATAAAGCCTGAGAGTCTATAACAGCAGGCTCTCTGTATATGTGCCAATGTAACTTCCAACATGGTTCGAAGCGCTCAGACTGAGGGTCTGCATCTGTTCTATTCTATTCGTTCTCACTGTTTCCTTACTTATCATTGTAAATAATCTTGTAATTACTGTAAGTACTGTTGTTGTCTGTTATCATTAATACAGTCCTGTGATTTTCAGTTTAATTGAAGAGTCTAATCATCTGTTTTTGTGGTGGAGTAGCACTGGGCTGCAAGCAAACAACCTGCTTGGAGCCTCCCGCCACCTTAAAAACCCTTTCCCTGGGTGGGTTAGCACCCTCATTTGCTTAATTAAGGGTCCAGTGCTTAACACCATAGACTTAGTTCATCCAGAATTGATGCACTTACCTTTTTTTTAAACTAATACAAATTTCAGCACAGGTACTCCATAAGCTCAGTTTTAAGCATCAATTTTGTATGCATTTTTTGTAGTACAAACTGTACATATTAAAATAAAGCCAAAAGGCTCATGATTTACCAAATTGTTCATTGGGCTGGACCCCAGCAGAGTCAACATTGTTTCAAGCTATGATGAACCCATAGCTCATAGATTCATAGATGTTAGGGTCAGAAGGGACCTCAACAAATCACTGAGTCTGACCTTCTGCATAGACAGGAAAGAATGCTGGGTTCAGATGACTCCAGCCAGATGCCCATGTAACCTCCTCTTGAAGACCCCAGGGTAGGGGGAGCACCACCTCCCTTGGGAGCCCATTCCAAATGTTGGCCACTCTAACTGTGAAGAAGTTCCTCCTAATGTCCAGTCTAAATCTGCTCTCTGCTAGCTTATGGCCATTATTTCTTGTGACCCACGGGGGTGCCTTGGTGAGTAGAGCCTCACCAATACCCTTCTGTGTCCCCATGATGAATTTATAGGCAGCCACAAGGTTGCCTTTCAACCTTCTCTTGTGGAGGCTGAAGAGGTCCAGATGCTCCAGTCTCTCCTTGTAGGGTTTGGCCTGCAAGACCTTAACCATATGAGTGACCTTTCTTTGGACCGTCTCCAGGTTATCCACATCCCTCTTGATGTGTGGCGCCCAAAACTGCACTCAGTATTCCAAATGCAGTCTGACCAGTGCCCAATAGAGGGGCAGTATCACCTCCTTGGCTCTATTTGTCATGCACCTGCTGATGCATGATTAAGTGCAGTTAGCTTTCCCACTAGGACTCCAAGATACCTTTCTCCTTCTGTGCTACCAAGCAGGTCATTCCCTAGGCAGTAGGTGTGCTGGACTTTTTTCCTCCCTAGGTGCAGCACTTTGCATTTCTCCTTGTTACACTGCAGTCTATTGTTTTCTACCCATTTGTCCAATCTGTCCAGGTCTGCCTGTAGTTGTTCCCTGCAATCTGGTGTGTCCATTTCTCCCCACAGTTTTGTATCGTCTATAAACTTGGACAGAGTACACTTCACTCCCTCGTCCAAGTCACTGATGAAGACATTGAAGAGTATCAGTCCAAAGACCAAGCCCTGCAGGACCCCACTGCCCACACCCTTCCAGGTCGATACTGACCCATCCACCACCACTCTCTGGATTTGAGTCTTTAGCCAATTTGCCACCCACCAGATTGTGTAATCATCCAAGTCACAGCCTCTTAACTTGTTCACCAGTATGGAGTGGAATCTTCGTGAAAATAGGGATCACATTGGCCCTTTTCCAGTCCTCTGGGACTTGTCAGTGTGTGTGTGCACGTGCGTGCGCACTCCAGACACCCCTTACAAAGGATCCATGTCCTAATTGCCTCCACTCATGACTGGAACCAGGTATTTTTGTCATGATCCCTGGACCCTCCAAAAAATTATGTGCAGATAGGCACAGGACAACTTTGTCCAGCTCCACCTCATGGATGGTGGGCCCACACTAATCATATACAATGGGCTGAGAGAAGTGGCAACAGAGGGATTCTACGTGAACTATTTGCAGCCTTGTTTGGTGATGTTTGCCAGACATTAAAGACTGGTAAAGAAACAGAAATCATTGGGAATGGGAAAGAAAAGTTCAGCTTAGCTGTGGGAGTGAAAAAGAAGTTGAAATTTGTTCAATGCATTATTTCACCATGAAATGAAAGAGCCAGCACTGAGGAGCGCTGTGCTCAGTGGGCACTACCATTCAATGAATGGGAACTGAATATGTATCTTATTTCAGATAAACTGCAAAATCTTTGCACTATATGGAAATGGGAGACTCCTCTCTAGCTTGCTCCTGTAGCCATACAGCTAGGGCATGCTAAACCCAGGGGGTACCTGAACCCCAAGACTCCAGGCTTGGATCTGCATGTAGGATGCCTGATAAATGCTTTGGAAGCCCCAGGCAGGGATGGAAGATGTTTGCCAGTAGTAGGGCCACATGGTTCTTGAATGACTTACTGATTTGGCTGATTTGACTTGGAACATGAAACACGTTCCTTAAAAAAATACTGCAGTTAGTATACTTAGGAGAGGCAGGGAAGGATTTAACAAGAGCCATTGTGATCTTACTCTTCCTGAAAGGGAGAAGGAACTCCTGAAGAACTGGAGACCAATTACACTCCTTAATATGGCCTATAAGTTTATGGCCAAGACACAAGTTTTTAGGATAAGGAAAAGCCTCTAGAAGATAATACATGAAGACAAAATATGTTCATTACCAGGTAGTAGGATCTCTGAAGCAATCAGAGTGATCAGTGATATACACTGTCTCACATCCAATAGAGGAAAACAAACAATTATATCAAACCTAGATTTGGAAAAAGCACATGACAGAGTAGATGATATATTCCAAGTGTTAGGAAAAATGGGGTCCCTGGAGAAATTTAAATTCTGGATAAGGTTATTGTATAGACAAGCAGAGAGTCAAGTAAAAAATAATATGCATCTAGGTGGGGTCTTTAAATCCAAAAAGGATTTGTGCGCAGCTTGGAACCATTAGCACAAAGACTAAGACAAGACAAGGTTATAAACATAGTAATGATACTGGGAGGGAGAAAGATGAAATGTGTACTCTACATGGATGATATAAATGCAGTAGTCTGAGACAAATTTTCAGTGGAAAGGGTGCTAAAGCATATATCAGAGTATGGAGAATTGATGGGGCCTAAACTAAATACCATCAAAAAACACCATAATGGGAGTGATAACCTTGGAGAACTTGGGCCTTCAAATAAAAAAGAAAGAAATCTGTGTTAGGGATCCTAATGGATGCCGAGGGAAAAGCACAGGAAAATGTGATTTCAAGGATTATGGCAAATACTTGGGTATGGTCCAGAAGAACACTGTCCTTTGCTAGAAAATTGGTGGTGTTTAAGTTTGTACTAATGCCAATTCTTCTACATATGGGAATTATATTCCCACTGACATGGCAGCAAATAGCAAAAGTACATGGGGTAATATGTTCTTATGGAACATCAAAAGAGAAAGATTGGCTACAGCTGAACTGCACAAAGCAAGAGAGATGTGGGGACTGGAGCTGACAGACTTGGGATCATTCATGTATGCAGAATATGTAAGTGTAGTATGCAAGGCAGTAATCGAGGGAGATGGGAAAGCGGCACATATCACTCAATTTCATGCAGCCGCAATTTTGAGAAAATGGGGAGTATATCAGAACTCTTTGAAGAGCCCATGGGCATGGAAACAGCTAATTCATTATATCAGAATGGAAAGTTTAATGCAGAGATATAAAAAAGGGAAGGTAGGGCTGGATCTTAAATTGATTTAAGCAGTGAGAGAGACAGGATGGCACCGGTGGGAAACTTCACAGCAGGACAAATGAAGGAGGTGTGGGGAGCAGTGGTGGATAAACAACTAAAAGGTGAACATGCTGACCTAGCATAGCTGGTTGTAAGAAATAACTTGTTGGTGAGAGAGTTGCAAAACAGATGAAGCTGGTTGAACTCATCAAAGTGCCCAAGGGAGATATGTGAGGAAGATGAAATCGTGGGACATTTTTTGAGAGTGTACATATTCAAAGGGGTGTGGGAAAGTGTCTGCCACTCTCTGAGTGCCACCAAAATAAACCTTTTCTTAGCATGGGAGATGGTGCTATATGGACTCAAAGCAAAGGGACTGGAGGAAATGTTATTAAGGACTTTATTGGTATGTGTTAAAAACAGTTTATCGAAAGTAAGAAACCTCTGGATGTTTAAGGGGCTAGCTTTTACTGAAAGAGAGTGCCTGAAGCTGGGGCAGTATTAACTGAAATAGTACATGGCTTGTGACAAGGAAGAGGAGGCAGAGAAGAACTGATGAAAAAGGGGCTGAACACACTTGTTTCACTGAACCAACAGAGAGGACTGAAAAGAAGGACAGACAGTTTCAGGTGGTTACTGAGGTAATAGTTTTTCATGGGGTTCTGTATGAAAAAAAGAGTAGTGTAAGGGGTTTTTGTGGGAAGTTGATGTATGTTGTTTAAGGCTTTATTATACGTAGTTGTATGTTTTTGAACGTATAATTATTTTTGTAATATGAAGTTTTGGTAAAATAAGGATGCTCATTATGTGACACTTTGTAAATGCAGAATGACACGTTTGTTGTAAAAAAAATGTGTAAAAAAAAAAAGATGGTTCTTATCAGAATGATTGCCTAATACGGGTCATGTGTTTTATAGTCATTCTCAGTGATAACTGCATTAAATCAGCTTCATAGTTGGTTTCCATTACTGATCACATGCTGCTTTTAGGAGCAGTTTAATGACAATGGATTTAATGAGCTATCCTTGTATGCAAATGTAAGACAAGGAGCTTTTTTCCCCATGCTAACTGGGGAAAAATCCTTCTCTTATATTTGAGTACATATAGTATTTTTTTTTTAAATATACATATAGTATTTTTTTCAGGTGGTTGATTGAAAGAAATACTGAAGATTTATCTTTCATTAGCTATTATGTTGTTTAAATTCTTTGAGCCCTATTGATTTGTTACTTATTACAGGGGGAAGAAGGAATTCTAAAATGAACAGAACTAGTTTGTTGACATATTTATAGGATAACATATTCAGATGTAACATTTAGAGTAGGGAAATTTCAGTCCATTTTTATTACCTAGGATAAGATAGTCATTTTAATGTCAAACTTGTAAATGTACTTTTATTGCTCTTAAGAAACAACAACATAAAATCATGTCATCTTTCATTAGTGTGCCTTTCATAATAATGTAGAAACTGAAGGCTTTCATTGTTCAATGTTTATATATATACTTTTAACTAGAATTTCTTAAGTTTTAGATATCCTTTTTCATTTTTCCTTGTAATTAAAAATATGCAACAATGTACAAAGGCCACTATACATATTTAGCCACTACACGATACACAAACTCATCTAATGTACAACAGTATTTTCAGATAAGTTTGAAAATACAGACTGTACAGTTGGCGTGTGCAAAGCGGGCCCTATTTGATACGGATTCAGCCCGATTCAGGGACAGTTATTCAAGTTGCTAATTTGGATCACTGCCCCAATTTGATTTGGCCAAATTTGAATCCGAAGATTCAATGCTGATTCAGAGAACCAGCGAGCCACACATAAACACAGCTTTAAAAGTTTTTTCTACATACCTCAGGGTACCAGCACTGCTTGTGAATGTTGCAATGCTGGGATGCATGCAGTATCCCACAGGAGTGTGGGCGGGCCCTCCATGTACTTGGTGGTGAACCTGGAAGTGGACCAGAAGTACTTCTGGTCCACTTCTGGATCCACTGGGGAGCCTGTGCCCCCTTCCCCATGCCCCCCATGGCTCAGCATTCAGCCATGCGAGGACCCTGGGTGCCCCTCTCCAGACTGAGAAGGCACCAGTCACCATGCCAGGGGGATACTGGGGGCCCTCCAGAGTGCTCCACAGCAGACCTGGAAGTGGACCAGAAGTATTTCTGGTGTACTTCCAGGTCTATTGCCAAGCATGTTATGCTCTGGTGGGACTCTCCATGTGCCCCAGCATCTCAGCATTCATGAGCTACCTGCTATCTAGAGGTATGTGTGCAGACTGCATTGTAGGCGGTGACTCATGACACCACCTAAGAAGCCAAACCCCCGTAGTGAAATCAAACCCCTTGTAGTAACGCCTGAGGCCA